>JAMPIV010011284.1:0-491526 GCA_024509875.1 Oreohelix idahoensis
TGATCAATGTTTATCATCTTAATTAGCATACATGCTGTATAACATCATACTGGAACATTTGTAACAAGCAATCAGAGATCTATAGTTTAGTCCACATCTATTATATATAACATGTACTGACAAGATCAATCACTCAGTTTATACATAATGTTTCATAATGACTCTTGTAACGAATCCTCTTTATATGAGTGTAGCTTGTACTCTAGCGAGATTCTTTCAATACATTCAGCACATATCTTCGGAGTAAATGCTAAATCTCCCATAATAGATTCATTCTTTTCAAAACTGAGATACTCGGATCATTATCGGGTAGTTAATTGACAAACCCAATACCCAGATGAATGATTGACAATAATTTCGGATTCCCAGAGATGCTTTCCTGGTCCTTAACATCGCTCACTACAAACGGTGCAGACGACCAAAAACTTCTAGAAAGATTCACTTCATAAATTGTAATCAAAGTTTCCCACCAATATCAGCAGTATCTTTCCTCATAATTGCTGTTGTAGAAAACCATTCTTAGTGGCTGCTAAACGATATGTCCGTTCTGACATTCTGAACATAAGTAGATTCATGTAGGCCTAAACATTAAAACCCATCGTAAGCCTAGGAACGAAGTCAGTAAAAGTATGTTTTACACCTTGGCCAAGAATCAATAGCAAGCACAAAAACACTTTTCTTGGCGTAATAGCAAAACAATACTGGGGAACATAAACATAGACTAAAACACGGTTTCCTAGAAGAACCACAACAATCTTCTTCCCCATAATAACTTTGGTAGATCACAAAACTTTGGACCATGCCCGAACATTGTGGCGTCCCGCGCCAGACTCCCATAACCGAAGAAATCCACACTCTCTTATACTTCATCCGCTCATAGTGTAAGAACAAAATAATCCAGCCCAGACACACAAAGATAACATGATATAAGGACGGAATCGTCTCACAAAAACAGACAAACAGTAAACCTAGATTCGGACTTTCAATATTCCTGTAAAACCTTAAGCGAGAACAATCAATGCAGTTTTCCAGCTAATAATATAGAAAATCTAGATTCCTCCGCTTGTTCAATCCATCCGGAAACGTAAAACATGAACCGATAACACCCAAAGAATAAATACACATTTACTATTCTGAGTTTATTCCCATTTCTTAGAAGTTGTAAGTTCATAAATAAATATCCTTTTATCAAACAGATAGTTACATTTTCATTTGTAATCGTATCAACTGTAATCTGTGCGACATATAAAAAATTATGTACGCAAAAGACTACCGCAACCCCCGGGGAAAAAAAATGAAATTTTTTTTTTCTCTCTGAGAGCCACATAAAATAGGCCCCCCCCAACGCACATATGATGCTCAGATGAGAAGTTATCAAGAATTATAATAAAGCCAGATAAGGCAAAAGAATGAGAATATAAATCTCAACAACTTAGAGAAAGTATTTCTCTAAGTGTAAACATTTCCTGGTAGTTGCCACCAATGCCTTACTACCCATAATATAGGCAAAGACTACAATGAATCAGCAATAATTTCAATAATACATTTCATAATAGGTAACATAAGTTCACGATTTGGCCAAAAGAAACCATCAATCAAAGAAATTAGCAGTGAAATCCAAAATAAATTGAAACCGCTAAGTATTTCTACAATCACCATATCATAGATTCCAAATTGTTTACACAATTTGATATAGAAGAAAAAGAATAACTGATGTAAAGTTATACATGTTAGGAACAAAGTCCAATATTTAACACAGTTAAGTGGCATCATGTGGGCCATCTCGTGACAGAATGTCCGCCATCCACATTTTCCTGAAACCACGGATAGCTCGTAACCGAAAAATGAAAGGTTGAAGATCGATCGATCGCGTTATCGAGTTGATCTCGAGACTCTTTCAAATTCTTACTCTGTATAGCAGTAAGAGCTTTTTGGTCGGTTTCTACTATGAAATGTGCGCCTAGAAGGAATCTCTGTAGTTTGAGGATCGACCAAACCATAGCTAATAGCTCACGGTCTAAAACCGAATAATTCCTTTCTGCCGCATTAAGTTTCTGGAAATATACATTACAGGATGCAGAGTTCCAGAGTACTCTTGCATTAGTGCCGCTCCAATCCCAGTGGATGAAGCGTCACTACGAAGAACGAATGTCTTATCTTTAGTAGGTAGCACTAAAATAGGTGGTGTTGAAAACAATGTTTTAATCTTATCCAGAGAGCATTGGCATTCCTGAGACCAGTGGACCACATTAGGCGAACCTTTCTTTAGAAGTGTTGAAAGAGGTGCCATGATAGAGGATAGATTCTGAATGAATCTGCCATAAAATTGAATAAGACCTAACAGACTTCTCACCTGTTTTTTAGTCTTAGGGATTGAGATGTTAAGTATCTTACTAGTATTATGGTCCTCTGTCTTAGGAAACCATGACCAACTCGGTGGCCTAGGAAAGAAATTTCGCTAAAACCAATATAGGCTTTAGAGGGTTTCGCTGTCAGGTTGTGCTCACGCAAAGTAGACAGCAATTCATCTAACCCTGAATAGTGATCTTCCCAAGTATCGCTGAAAAGACAGATGTCGTCTAGATATGCAATGACATCTGACCGATAAGATAGGATTCGGCGCATCATGCGTACGAATGTAGCTGGTGCGTTCATAAGACCGAAAGGCATAAAATTCCATTGGAACAAACCTCTAGGAGTTGAAAAAGCCGTGAGAGGTTTGGCGCGTTCAGATAAAGGAACTTGCCAATATCCTTTAGACAAATCAAGTTTAGTGAAAAAATGAGATTTGGAGAGTCGAGTAAGTAGCTCTTCCAGTAAAGGCATAGGTTCGGCATCGAACTTCGTTACTTGATTCAATTTTCGATAGTCAACGCAAAGACGTATGTTATTGTCTTTTTTACGCACAATAACCATCGGCGAAGAATATGCAGAGGTGGATGGTTCGATTATTTTCAAATCTATCATCTCATCACACTCTTTCTCAACCTGTGCTTGAAAATGTATAGGTATAGGATAAGGTCTAACCCTAATAGGAGTATGGTCAGTTAGAACAATGTCATGTTCAATGACATGCGTTTGTCCAGGGATGTCAGTGAGTACATCCTGAAATGTTTGCAACATAGTTGAAACTTGTCGCTGTTCTCCTAGAGACAAATCAGGAGAGACAGTAACGTTCTTCCATGATTCACTAGAATGAAATGGGATCATTGGAAGAGGAAGATTTACATCTGAAAAACTTGTTTCCTCATCCTGTATCACGGACAGTGATGAGTAATAGACCTCATGTGAGAGACAGTGCCATGTCCTTGGAAAATGGGTTGCAAATAATCCTACGTTCATGGAATTCCTACTCATTTGATCTAGCTCATGTATGGCTCCTAGAATACCGCTTGTGTACGGCGGTGGCCACATCCCGGGCAACAGTCTTGGCTGGAGTAGGAGCAATCTTACTCAAGGGAATGTCCATCCCTAGTACACAAAGACTGAGACGGTGAGTGAGGCGGAGGAATCTGAGAAGATCAACGGCTCGCAAAGCGAAACAGCAAAGTGTGTGGCGCACTAGAGGCATGTCGGACATAGAAAAAGACAATGGCTAGCCACCGTGGAAGAGATTGGGGCCTTACCACGTACTTCCTACAGAAAGTAATGGAATCACAACAACAAGATAAGAACCGATATGTAGAGAACTCTCTGTCCCCTGGGGAAGAATCTACTGTACAAATTAACAGGGAAGAGGCAACTCCTCTAATGAGTAAGGAAGTACATAATGACGAGTGTTCCTTAAATTCTGTTGAAAGGGAGCATTCTGAGAAAGACCACCTAAAAACTAGTAGGAGAAGCCTAAAAATAGGAACATGGAATGTTAGAACTTTAAACGGAGAAGGAAAGCTGGACAATCTTATATTAGAGGCAACCGACATGAAACTCGATATACTGGGAGTTGCAGAGGCAAGACTTTTGGATACAGGCTACATAACAAGAGACCAGTACACGCTTATACACTCAGGAGGAGAAAAACACGAAAGAGGGGTAGGAATGTTGATAAAGAAGGAGTTAGAAAAAATACGTATGTGGATACTGGACACACAATGACAGAATGATGTTACTAAAGATGAGAGCAAAGCCATTCGACATATCAATCTTACAAACTTATGCACCAACTAAAGATTACAGCGAGGAAGAAATAGAAGAATACTATGAAGAGCTACAACACACACACTTAAACCAGTCAAATCTACAGATGTGTTGATAGTAATGGGTGATATGAATGCAAAAGTAGGAAAAGGAAAATACAAGAAAATAGTAGGACAGTATGGATTAGGGACAAGAAATGATAGAGGAGACAGACTTATCCAGTTCTGTGAAGAAACCAGCTGGTCATATGTAACACCTTTTTTGAACATCACCCAAGGAAATTATACACATGGAAAAGCCCAGGAGATGTAACACGTAATCAAATCGACTATATCATGATAAAACATAGATTTAAGAACAGTGTCACAAGTGCAAAGACACATCCTGGCGCCGACATAAATTCAGATCACAATCCAGTTGTCATCAAAGTAAATATAAAGCTGAAAAGAGCAGGAAACAGAAGACAGGAGGAACCCCAGATAGAAATATCAGCGCTGAAACAACCAGATATAAAACAGAAATATTTAATCGAAGTCAAAAATAAATACCAACAGTTATTGACAGAAAGCATGGAGCAGTATAGAAGAGAAAACCCAGAAGAAAAAGCAACCGCAAAATGGGAATGCTTAAAAACAAGCATACAATCAGCAATGCAAATTTACCTAAAAAGGAGTCTAAGAAAAATCAAATTTGGATGACAGATGACATCTTGAATAAAATGGCAGAAAGAAAGAAAGCAAAAAATACTCCAGAATATAAAACAATAGACAATGACATACGTACTATGTGTAGAGAAGCAAAAGAACGGTGGATAGAAACAAAATGTAAGGAAATAGAAGACTTGGAAGCGAAGCACATGACAAGAGATATGCATGAAGAAATAAAGAAATTATCAAATCGGTCGCGGTTTGCACAAGGAGGAAGCTGTATCAAGAACAAAAATGGTGTAATATTACTTGATGAGAAAGACATATCAAACAGATGGGCAGAATACGTAAAAGAACTATTCGAGGACAACAGAGGTAAAAAACCATCACCAGATTATAATGAAGGCCCACACATTCTCAGATCAGAAGTAGAGAATGCCATTCATATGATACAAAAAGGAAGATCAGCAGGCATGGATAACATAAACATTGAAATGATAGAAGCTCTGGAGAGCTTTGGTATAGATACAATCACAGAAATATGCAATGATATATACAATACAGGATATTTACCACACGACATGAAGACATCAGTTTTTATAACATTGCCCAAAAAACCAAATGCAACAGAATGTTCAGACTTCAGAACAATCAGCCTGATGAGTCATGCAATTAAGATACTGCTCAAAATCATACAGGAAAGAATAAAAAGTAAAGTAGACAGCGAAATCCAAGAAGAACAGTTTGGTTTTAGACGGAACAGTGGAACAAGAGAGGCAATATTTTGCCTAAGAAGATTAGCAGAAAAATATACAGAGGTCCAAAAAAGTATGTATATGTGCTTCATTGACTATAAGAAGGCTTTTGACAGAATCCATCATGAGAAAATAATTGAATGCCTCAAAGACATAGGTATTGATGGAAAAGATATAAGAATACTCAGTAACCTTTATTGGGAGCAAACTGCCACAGTAAGATCGGGAAGGAATTATTCACCATACATAGACATAAAAAGAGGTGTCAGACAAGGTTGTGTGCTGTCCCCCTGCCTATTTAATTTATACACCGAAAAAATTTTCAAACAGATACAGGAAATACCAGGACTGAACATCAGTGGAAGATCAATAAACAACCTTAGATATGCAGATGATACCGTGTTGTTAGCTGAAAGCGAACAGGAGTTACAAGAACTAGTGAAGCAAGTGAACAGTATAAGTCATGAATATGGACTCGACATTAATATTGAGAAAACTAAAACTATGATAATTAGCAAAACAGACGATAAACCCACATTAAAGATAAGCGTAAATGGGAAAATCCTGGAACAAGTCAAGAGCTACGTATATCTTGGTCATATAATAACAGAAGATGGCAGATGTGAAACAGAAATCAAGAAGAGAATAGGAATGGCCAAAGCTACATTCAACAACATGAAACATATACTGACATCCAAACAGTTATCTCATAAATTAAAACTGAGAATCATAAAGTGTTATATATATTCTGCATTTCTGTATGGTGCAGAAACATGGACGATGAATAAGCATTTGGAAGAAAGAATTGAGGCTCTTGAAATGTGGATATATAGAAGAATGGGGCGTATCTCATGGAAAGAGATGAAAACAAATAAGGAGGTCCTAGAAAATCTAGGTATGAAAAGAGAACTAATGAGAGAGGTCAAAGTTCGGCAGCTAAAATACTTTGGCCACATAAAAAGGCATAACACCTTGCAGAAGACCATAACAGAAGGGAGAGTTGAAGGTAAACGTGCAAGGGGAAGACAGCGCTATAAGTGGGAAGATAACATCAAGAGATGGACGGGAAAGAGTCTATCAGAGTGTACCACCAAGACAAGAGACAGAAGACGTTGGAGATCCATTACAGCCAACCTCCGTTGTGGAGATGGCAACTGATGATGATGATGTATAACGGACAGTGATGAGTACTGACCATGTTGAACTGGAGAATCGTCCGTTGCCTGGAAAATAGGCTGTAAATAGTCAGGACGTTCATGGAATTCCGTAAGCATATTGATGTGGAAGGTTTTATGCTTCCCGTTAATATCGACAATATAGTCAACATCTGAAATTTTCGATATTATATCGTACGGACCTTTCCAAGAAATAAGGAGTCTATTTTCCCTACAAGGTAGCAAAACAAATGCTTTGTCACCAGGACAAAGTTGTCGTAAAGTTCTTTTCTTATTAGCAAATTGCCTTGCCTTCTGTTTAGCAAATTCAGAAGAGGACGTTGCTAATTTGCATACTTCGATAATTTTTTCTCTCAGCGTGATGACATATTCGTAAGAGGATTTCGTGTCATCGTCAATATTGTCCGCTGTTATGAGATCATGAAGCAAAGACATAGGGCCGCGCGGTCGCGCGCCAAAGACAAGTTCAAAAGGAGAAAATCCTGTATGTTCATTGGGGACCTCCCTGTAAGCGAAGAGGGCCGCGGGTAGAACCCTGTCCCAATCTTGAGGATGATCCTCAGTTATCTTTCCTAATAAGTTCTTAAGTGTTCTATTTAGCCGTTCTACCATCCCATTGGACATAGGATGATAGATGCTACTCAAAGATCTCTCTATCTGTAGAGTAGACATTACTTGAGACATCGTATCCGATATTAGTTGGGTGCCATGATCTGATAATATTTCTCCGGGGAATCCCAGGCGAGAAAATATAAGCCAAAGAGCATCTGCAATGTCAGCAGTAGTAATGCTCTTCAGAGGGATAGCCTCTGGCCAACGTGTGCACATGTCCACACACGTTAAGATAAATTGATGTCCTCTAGCAGATTTGATCTTAAATGGACCAATGATGTCTATCGCCATTTTCTGAAATGGTCGAATAGGAATGTCTGCAGCCTGAATGGGCGCAGCATGACGAGGACCTTTGGATTTGACTTCTTGACATACTTTACAAGATCGACAATAGATCCGTATGTCCTTATTCACGAAAGGCCAAAAGAAAGCCGCAAGAACTCTTGACTTTGTACGGGAAAAACCCATGTGTCCAGCACACTGAGAGTCGTGTGCATGTTGTAAAATTTTAACTCTCAATTTCTTGGGTACAAGAATCTGAGAATGACTTGAATTAGTGGAGTCTTGCACCATACGTACAAGTACACCATTCTTCATTGTAATCCAAGATTTACGCTTGGTATCTCTATTCGGATCACCTTTCGTTACAAGAGTGAAGAATTTCTTAAGAGTCGGATCCTCTTCTTGTTGTTTTATAAACGAGTCACGAGAAATTACCAAGGGATCATCTTGGTTATGCACTTCAATATCTTCAGTAGATGAAGTTTCAGGCATATTGAGAGCTTGAGCTCTAGTGACTACAACATTAGCAGTTTGCATATTTTGCTTTTCCCAAACGGAAATTTGTTGCGAAGTGCATTCTTTTACTCCGTGAATGCGACCGATGATAAGATCAGCGATCGGATTCGGCAAAAGACATGCGTGTACATCTCCTGTGAAGAAAGGAGTAGCAATCCTAATGATAGCGGTAGAGTATTTCTCTATGGTGCCGCCAAATGTTACGCATTTGACTACTTTGCCTGTAGAATGAGAAGGATCTATTAGTGACTGCCTAACACCAATTGTTGTGCATCCAGAATCAAAAAGTACTGAGACTGGATTGTCATTTACTAAACCTTTGTGTAAGACTAGAGAACCTCTTCCATCATGCGCGATTGACGCAGGAAGAGCGGGAAGAGGATGGCCACAGCTTAAAGTAGACACTGTGGTTGGCTCAAATAATGTTTTGCATTGGGGGCACTGAGATGCTCTCCCAAAATCAAAAGCGGCACATGCCATATTATTAGAGTCATCATTATCTTTATTTTGTTTATAGGATTCGTGGGACTCTTGCTGAGCAGAGTTCGCCTGGTAATGAGATTTATGTTTTTTGTATTGTGCTCTACCTCTGTTATTATTGCCTCTGTAATTATCCTTGTTTCCACTGTTATAACCCCTACTTGGGTTTGAGTCATAGTTCCTTTGGTTACTATTATCATATTCATTATAATGAGTATCTCTGTAATTATGATCTTGTTGTCTCCATGAGGGAAAACTAGGATAATTTCTATAATGACTTCCTTTGCGAAAGTTTCTATAATTATGACCACCTCTGAATCGAGGGCTGTCGGCTCGTCTCCAGGTATTCGAAGAAGAACCCTGAAATGATTGGTTACCTTGGTTCTGATAACCGTTATGGCTACCTTTTTTATTAAACCTATTTTGAGGTTCTTGGAATCTGCGTGAGTGATTAGGGTTGTATGGTGTTGCAGAAGCAACTGGCATACCTTCCCTAACTTAGTATTGCTAATAGCTACGTCTGGATGTGCAGTGACGTATTGGGTATAATACTGTTCCATTTCTTTTAGTGTCTTGGGTTTACGCTCATGTAAGAATTCAAGGAATGGTTTATTTATACTTGACATAATCTTATCTCTGAGTATCAAGTCCATAAGGGCTTCATATGTCTTTTCTGTTTTGGACAACTCAATCCAACGATCAAATGTAAGACGTGTCCTTGCAATGAATTCTGAGAATTCTACACCTGCCTCAGGAACCATTGTCTTAAACAAATTCCGGTAACCTTCTTCAGACAACTGGTACTTCTTTAATAAGGCTGCCCTAATAACATCATAATTATCCTTGTCAGCCTCTTCAACCAAACTTAAACTAGTCAGAGAATCACCTTTCAAATTTTCTGACAACTGGTTAGCATATTGTGATTTGTCCACATTATGGGCTCGACAAGAGCGTTCAAATCTATTTAACCAGAATGTTATGTCATCGCTGGAAGGATTGAACGCTGGTACCTTGACCTTGTAAGTAAAGGGTTTACCATTACCACCAGATGCTTGATTAACATTACTTATGTTTGTTAATTTTAACTTTTCTAACTCAAATGCTAAAAGTTTCTTTTTGGTGTTCATGTTCTCTCATTGCTTTTTTCTCTTCAGCAGCCGCAGCAGCTTCATCTTTTCTTTTTTCTTTTTCCATTTCCATCTGGAATCTTTTTTCCTCAGTCTGTATCTGCAATTTCTTTTGTTCAAATTCTCTTTCTAATCTTTTCTCTTCAGCCAGAGCTTTTCTCTCTTCTGCAGCAGCTTTTCTCTCTTCAGCAGCTAATGCTTTGTCATATTGAGCAACTGTCCATTGTTCTAAGTCTGTACCAGTCTTATCAAGGGATCTCCCTTGTGCAATAAAGTATTCTAATGTAGACATGATGTCTGACAATGATACTACTCACTTGAAACAATAATAATAAAATGTATTTCAAGGTAATATAGCAAAAAGTTCTTAATCACTGTATTAATCAGCACACAATCACAATGTCTGTGTGAGACAAGCCTTATCAAGGTCTTGTATATTTCTTTGAAAAATAACAATTATAAATTGCTGCAACACTCTATAACATAAGTGCAATGCACAAGTAATAGTGTCTTATCTAATCAACATTAATCATCAGTTGATTCTTTCACATAAATCCATATGATCAACTATATTTTAAATAGTGTATGTCGATCAAGAACATAAAAAACAATTATACAAGACAACATGAAAACATTTGCGGAAATCAAATAAATCAAATGGAAAAAATAATAAAAAATAAAACGCAAGAGGATAAAAAATACAAATAACGCCACAGTATTTAAATATAAATGTTGTATGAAACTGAAAGATAGCAAAGGGTAGACCAACAAATTACAAACAAATCAAAACAAAACTAAAGAATGTGAAGAAACTTCCGAAAACAACACTGACCATATCGTCACAACTAACCAAAAAAAAAATAGCAACAACAGTCGCTTTGCAAATTCCAGTATCGGAAATTTGCTCACCCTATAGAAAACGCTCACAATAGACGACCTCTATCACGTGGTATGATCTAAGGGAGACTCCGCCCAACCGAAACAACAACCCGCAGAATACAAACAAATATCACATATAAACATGTAAACATAAATGTACATATAGCATAAATATTTATAATATAATGTAATGTAATGTGTTGCAGATAGAATGTGTTGCGAAGAAGGCACAGTTATACGCAATAATGCTACAGTACTATGGTACTTTATTAAATAATCAAATCTGGCCTAAATCATAAAAGTTCAACACAAACTATGGCAGTGCAGGAGAATCCACTGTTTACAGTTCCTCAGAATCACAAGTAAGACTTCTCGCTTCAGTTACACTGTACATTTTGCAAACACTGTCAAATATATGTTCCAACTCTGATATGTAATGCTGTCTGTTCCAAACGAACTTGCTGTGTAACGCTGTCTGTTCTATGGCAAATGTCCATCAACAAAAAATGTCAACAAACGCTGACCTAGTTACTGTATACCTCGATAGGACAGGTCGCGCTGACATCGACTGTAAAGTTGTATTGCTGGTGTTTACGTGTGTCGTAACAGGCCCCAAGGAATGGTCTGGTCTCAGTAGCTGACTTCTCAAATATGTCCACTGTGCAGGTTGACCCAGGAAGATGGCACACCACTGTAAAGATAGTTCTTTTACTACACCGGTGTAAAGAAGTTATTTCTTACTACAACTGTAGTACACCACTGTAAAGTTCTGTTGTTTGCGACTCCACTGTAAAGAATCGAGTGTGGTGTAAAGAGCCTCACTGGAAAATATGATGGCTGGTAGTACTGTTGTATTCAAAGAGGTGCTGTCACCGTGAAGACAGACACAGGTCAACTCGACCTACACAGGGCTAACAACTTGGTAACAATATATTCATACTCTCACATGTAGAAGTCAAGGATTACTGGAACTACTGTGTTCTTTTTATAATATTTAATGAGACGCACACTGGAACAGTACGTGTATGGTTACAGGAATACATGACGACATAAACAGCATGGTGTTGATCAATGGTGTATCATCTTAAGTTAGCATACATGCTGGATAACCTCATACTGGAACATTTGTAGACAAGCATTCAGAGTTCTATAGTTAGTCCACATCTATATATATATATATATATATATATATATATATATATATATATATATATATATATATATATATATCAGGTTGTACTGACAGATCACGTCAGTTTATACATAATGTTCATAGTGACTCTTGTACAGAATCTCTCTTAGCATGAGTGTAGCTTGTACTCTAGCGTAGATTCTTTCAAATAGCATTCAGCACATATCTTCGGAGTAAATGCTAAATCTCCCATAATAGATCTTTCTTTCATAACTGTGATCTCTGGATCATTATCGGGTAGTAAGGGACAACCCTGTTCTCTGATGAATGATTGACAATAATTCGGATTCCAAGATGGCTTCCTTGGTCCTTAACATCGCTCACACAACGGTGAGACGACAAAACTTCTAGAAAGATTCACTTCATAAGGATATCAAAGTTTCCACCAATATCAGCATTATCTGTCCTCATAATTGCTGTGTAGAAACATTCTTAGTGCTGCTAAACGATATGTCGTTCTGACATCTGAACATAAGTAGATTCATGTAGGCCTAAACATAACCCATCGTAAGCCTAGGAACGAAGTCAGTAAAAGTACGTTTACCTTGGCCAAGAATCAATAGCAAGCACAAAAACACTTTTCTGGCGTAATAGAAACAATACTGGGGAACACATAGACTAAAACAGTCCTAGAAGACACAATCTTCTTCCCCATGATAACTTGAGATCACAAAACTTTGGACCGCCCGACATTGGCGTCCCGCCAGACTCCATAACCGAAGAACACACTCTCTTATCTTCATCTGCTCAGAGTGTAAGAACAAATAATCCAGCCCAGACACACAAAGATAACATGATATAAGACGGAATCGTCTCAAACAGACAAACAGTAAACCTAGATTCGGACTTTCAATATTCCTGCAAAACCTTAAGCGAGAACAATCTGTTTCCAGCTATAATAGAAAATCTAGATTCCTCCGCTTGTTCAATCCACGGAAACAAAACAGGAACCGATCACCCAAAGAATAAATACACATTTACTATTCTGAGTTATTCCCCTTTCTTAAAAGTTGTAAGTTCATAAATAAATATCCTTTTATCAAACAGATAGTTACATTTTCATTTGTAATCGTATCAACTGTAATCTGTGCGACATATAAAAAATATGTACGCAACAATGAGTATGGCTGAAATAATAAAGACCATCTCAATAATCTGGAATGTTCATGCTTGGCCTGTGACAGGAATACGAGTGGTGAATGATCCGTTTAGACCACAAATGTCCTGCCATATAAATAAATCTGGAATTTTTGTTATAGCCCATATCAAAGCGAGACACTCCTTTTCACTTGTTGAATAATTTTTTTCCGCCTTGTTCAACTTGCGGCTTGCATAAGCGACTGGGTTCAATTCTCCATCTTGTGAGGAGGACCTTTGCAACAATGTAGCCCCTAAGCCCACATTGCTTGCGTCACTTCTCACGATAAATTCTTGATTCAAGTCAGGCAATTGCAATACTGGCCTGCTTGTAAGTTTCTCTTTTAACTCCTGGTAAGCCAATTCACACTGTGCGGACCAATTTATTGTATCAGGTTGACCTTTGCGAGTTAAATCCGTCAGAGGAGCACATATAGAGTTAAAATGTTTGATGTACTTTTGGTACAAACCACACAACGACACGAAAGATCGCACATCATTCTTTGTTTGTGGTCTAGGTGCTCTTTTCAATTTCTCCAGATTCTTGGGATCAGGGGTCATGCTACCCTGATGTACAGTATGTCCCAAGAATTCCAACTCTTTACAACCAATACAACATTTTGTTGGCCTAGCGGTTAAGTTAGCCTCTCTGAGTCTATCAAACAGCATATTCAAAGAGGTAACGTGTTCCTCAAATGTTTCCGTAGCAATGAGGATATCGTCCATAAAATTCGAAATACATGGATTTTTCAGGGGATCCAGCAATTTTCGCATCATCCTAGAAAACACACTCGGGGCATTTTTCAACCCAAACGGTAACATGTTGAACTCATAATGACCTTCCGAGGTGCTAAAGGTTAAATAAGGTCGAACCTCAGGCTTTACTGGAATTTGGTAATAGCCTTTGCTAAGATCCACCTTAGAAAAATATTTTGCCTTGTTCAGCCTGGCAAAAAGTTGAGTAGTATCAGGTAATGGATCCACCTGACCTTCTGTGACAGCATTCAGTTTCCTGTAATCTATGCACAGTCTATGTTCTCCCGATGGTTTCCGCAACAAAACCACACAGGAACTATAAGGAGACTCACTGTGAGAAATAATCCCTTCTTGTAACAAATAATCAATCTCCTCTTTCAAAGCTTTTTCCTTAGCGAAAGGAATAGAATAGGGCCTCATACAGATAGGTGCTGGGTCTAGTAGTTTCATATCATATTCCAACAAATTTGTGTGCCCCGGTTTATCCGTTAACACATCTGTATGTTTCTCAAGGACCTGTTGAACCTTCTCCTTCTGTCCTTTTGTCAGGTGATTACTGATCTTCACCTGTGCAAACGTTTCACTGGTTTTCAGTGGATATTCAGATGATGGGAGAGGGTCATTTTTCATTTCGGTTGCGATAGACAAGGCCAATAGGTGTGTTCTTTCCTGGATTTGTCTGTCCAGATATTTCTTCTAAAGGTTCACATGATAGATTTTTTCCTTTCCCTTTTTGTCTATCTTATAATTTGTTCTGGATACCTTTTCCAAAACTGTATATGGCCCTTGCCATCCGATCTGAAGTTTATTGTTGCTGCCTGGCAATAGAAGAAGCACCTTCTCCCCTACAGCAAGTTCTCTATCCTTCGCTTTCTTATTATAATAATAAGCAGCATGCTTTTTCCTGGCTTGTCTCAAATTATCATTTGCCAGTTTCCAACTAGTTTTTAGACGAGTGGTCAGTTCGTTCACATATTGATAAGATGAGGTAACAGTCTCCTCTGCCTTCTCATCTGTCCAGATCCTTAACAAATTACATAGGGACTTTTAATTTTTCATACTTATTTTTCATGGCACCCGTCTGGTCCTTTACATTAGAAGCTTTGTAGTGAGGACTTTTCTTCCTAGAATCATCACTCACAAATCGTGCACTACCAATTCTTTTCTTGGGGTTTTCTTCCCACTTTAAGTTCATTGTGAGAGATCTTCGCTCTCTTTTCGTTTCCTCCAGTTTATATAATTCTGACCGTGGGGTTGTCAGTTTAGTCTGGGGTAAAACTACTCTTCGCATAGTGGCCATTCTAATACATTCGAGTGAAGACTGTGTGTGAAAAGGGGGCTCCCATTCCACGTTGTCTACTTTATTACAATTATTTTTATTTCCAGGCCTAAGTTTGCCCCGTGGCGTGTCTAGGTCCTGATCAATTTTCCCACTTGTGGGTGTTCCCTCATGAAATACGCCACATGCTTCTACAAAATTCTCAACGATGACCATCATATCTGGCCAATAATATTTTTGAGCTACTTTTTGGCAGATGGTACCTACTTTCTCGTGGTCCCCATCTTTTCCAACATGTAAACTCCGTATTACGTCTGCCCTATACATTTTAGGAAGGACCAGCTGTCCATGACCAGCTGAACCAGTTCCGGCCTTCCTATATAACAATTTATTCTTTATGTAAAATTCTCCTTTGCGGGGAGGTGTATGGCAGTTACGCAATTTTTGAAAGCACGGCTTCAGTGACCTATCTTGAGCCTGTGCCTTTCTCATCTCCTCTGGATGAGTATTTATAGGTTCATCTTCTTCCTTTCTGGATTGTGATCGGGTCTGGACTGCTGCCAAGACCACAGGTCTCTTGGGATTCCCCAAGTAGACATAACGACACCCCAATATCAGAGGGTAGATGGGTGCGTCTATCACTGCTGTTCTGATTATCCCTTCCACATAGCGAGTTTTTAACTGTTATCCTTGCAATGGGAAGTTTCATGAGTGGTAGGTCCTTGGTCGCCCCTTGTATCTCCACTGTTTTTTCTGTGGTATACTGATCTGGGTTCACCAAGTGCGAGCTCACGACAGCATCTAAATCTAAACCTGTATCATAGAGGCACCTTATGGTGACATCATTGCATTCAACATCCTCACAAACTGGGGGTGATAAGGTTCCTGCTGTCCAGCAGGTTTGTCCTTTACTTCCTGGTTCCCCTTTTTCATAGCAGCAAATCCAGCAGGTTTACTTTTACAAAACTTAGTGTCATGTCCCTCCTTCTTACAATGTTTACAATACCATCTACTTTGATGAAAAGGTTTTCTTTCATCATTCCTTCTGTCATTGAAATGTGAGGTTGATACAGAGTAAATATTAGCAAGGGGAAGTGATCTTGTAAATGTTAAGCAAATAGATTCGATTACGGGTTATGTTGCTTGGTTAAGCTGATGTTAAGTAAAAATTGTATTAGGGGAATTCCCTCGTGTGATCGAGAAGTTTCCAAGTGGCGAACACTGGTCAGTTCAAATCGCGGAGATGTTTTTTTTTCTCTGAACTGTCTTGAGCTGTGAGTAAGCTCGTGTGACTAGCCCATGCAATTATCGAGACTGGGTTGTGTTTTTTAAACAACCGAGTCTCGTGTCTTTTTTGGCGGGTCTAGTGTGTGAACGAGGGGCATTCTGTTTTTGGGTACCGACGGGAGAGGTCGGTCCTACAGTGTGTGTTTCGAGTATGCCTGCGCAGTGCAAAAGTTATAGAAGCCATTATTTGTGTAGGCCTATAATTTCTGAGTTTATTGGAGAATTGTGTTTGTGAGTATTTTTGAAGAGGTAAGGATCCAGGACTTATGTTTGAATATATAAATGTCAAGATGGGTGAAGGCGAGATTACTGCAGATTGCCAGGGAGTGCAGTCGTGCGAGAAATTGCCGAACGTATTCACCATTGATGTAGTTAGCACGGCGAGGATGATGTCCGTTGGCTAACCGGATCTATATGATATTTGAGAGGCCATCGTTATTATTGAGAGGATCCACATCTACATTAAAGCGCCAAGGTTGAGAGCGTCTTTGATGAGGCATATTTGAGAGGCCATCGTTATTATTGAGAGGATCCACATCTACATTAAAGCGCCAAGGTTGAGAGCGTCTTTGATGGGGCGTAGTTGAGGAATTTGTTGTTGATAGCACGGTGAGGACAACCGTTTGCTGGGAAAAAGGATCCATTGTCTATTTATTATAATGCTGATGTTGGAAGCATCGTTGATGAGGCCATTTTATTATTTACATTAGAGCGCCAATGTTGAGAGCGTCTTTGATGAGGCATATTTGAGGAATTCATTATATTAGCACGGGGATGCCGACCGTTGCTGAGAGGATCCAGTGGTAATATTATATAGCGCTAATGATTATGAGAAGTGGAGATGTGACTGGAGTACTGTATTATTGTATTGCTATGACTTGTACTTAATTGTGACTGTGTATTCTGTGTATTTCATGAACGTGTTGTGGTGTAATAAACGTTATTAACATTCGCATGCCGTTACACCATTCCATGCCTCTGATGTGTGTATCTGTGGCGTGTGAATGTACCCACGCACACTCACTACAACATTTAACACGGTAGGAGAACAGTAGGCGTGACGGTAGTAACGCATGACCATAAATAGCCTGGGTGGCGGAAAATCTAGGTCAACAAACAGATTGAATTCACTAACAGTATCTCGTGTGTAGCAGTGGTATGTTAGTAGTACAGAATTTGATATTTTGACATTCGCGTGATATAAGAATTACTGTTCTGCTCTGTGTGGGCGTATGAACAGTTTAAGCATTAAAGAAAACACCCATCACCATTTATTCAATCTCCAAGACCAGCGGTCAGATCAGTAATAATAAGTCCATCAGTAACTTCAAAGTAATCGCCACACACACATAGCAAAAAACTTACGGTTACAGTGGTGGCCAGTATGGGGAATAAACCCACGGAGTTCGCGTGATAGGAAAGCCTTGTGTAGGCGTGGCTTATGTATCCTCACATTGTGTCATGGTCCTCGACCTAGTTGGTTAACTGTGTCCAACACGGTAGAATATAACAGTGGGAAGTTGACAGTTTTTGGTAGACAGTCAAGTTTAACTAAATGTGAAGTGTTTTGAAGAGTCGTTTGCAGATTATCTCTAGTCAACAGTTACAGAGGATGCTGTGCTGCGTTTCCTGTATGCTGTACGTGCTGATGCTGTGTTGAGCGCATTCTACACTTTTGCAAGAACCTGAAGAGATGAAAATCTAGTTTGTGTACCTTTCTGCGCTGGAACGGTTTTATCTGCAGAACTTTGTGATATCTGGAGTGTTGGCAGAAGGGACGGAAGTATATTAAGATAAGTGATTTTGTTCTGTGTAGATTGTGCCACTTTTCTGCATTTCAGCAAGTCTGCCTATACTATCCATCACTTATTCTGTTGATAATTGTCGTTGTGCTGTCGATAATTATATCGATTGATTATACAATATGTTGATGCATAGGTAGTGTATGCTATATATAGGTACTATAACAGAAGTTGATGTACGGTAATTAAGAAATAATTGCAATTTCTTAAAAAGATAATTGGCTTGGTGAGGTGAAAGTTTAATTAATACATATATAGTTGTCTAAGTAAGTAAGTCACTATGGACTATAATACAGATCCTGAGGAAAACAAATACCGTGAACTATTAGGATTTGGAGACCGTGAGCTGACTGAGTCTGAAATAAATAGATTGATATATGAAAAGCTAATTCATGAAGCTGATAAGAGGTATGAGAAAAGGATGCTAGAAGAGAAGAAGCAATTGGACATAAAACAGAGTACCCTAGAGCAAAGGGAAAGTTTCATAGAATGTACTGCTGAAGTAAGTGAGTTACATGAGAAATTGTCTAAACTAACGGGTGATTTATGTAAATCAAACTCAGAACTTGCTAGTACTCAAACAGCATTGAGTGTAGCATTGTGTAAGATCAAGGAGTTAGAAACTCAGGTTAAAGATAACGATAATGAAGTTAGAAACCTAACTCAGGAACTTCAAGAAAGGAGAGAGATGTATGACAAATTGAAAATGGAGAACAATGAACATGAGAAGACTTACATACAAATGCTTCATGAGGTGAGGCATGATAATGAGATTCTCAGTGATCTGATGAGATTATGTATAATAACAATGATGATATTCAATAAGATTCAGTCTCTACAACTAGAGTTGACTCAGTTAAGGTCAAATAAAGAGCAGTGTGAGACAGAGACATTGTTAGAGTTGATGGTTGAGAAAGAGAAGGTCACTAAGATTAAAAATTTGCTAGCAGAGGAAAGCTGCAAGGTTTTAAGAGTTGAGAGGTTAAACAAGAAATTAAGTGCAGATATTTCACTTAGAGATATTCAAATTTCAGAAGCCAGAGTGAGATTGGATGGTCTACTTGACATTCTCTTAAAGAAAAAAAGGTGGTCTTCTGTCAGTGTTGACAGTGAAAGACATAAAGCGGACTCTAAAGTGAAGATTGGTGGACAGAAATCTTTCAGAGGGAAATATAACTTTCAACGCAATACCAATCATTCTAGCGATATTGGTTCCTGGCGGCAAGCTAGCAAAGGAAAATCTACAGTATTAGATAACCCTGTAGATAACAAAAGAAACAATAATAAATTTCAATTCAAGTTGTTAAAAACAAACCAAGTATTAGGTGAGAACTCTGATGGCTTGATAGCAGGGAAGAAAAATAGCACTCCTTATTCCAGGAGGGAAACATATTTTGTGAAAAACAATAAAGATATGGTTAAATCTTTCGGTCATACCCAGTCAAGTCAGTGTGACCCAGTTCTTAAACACACTGCCACAAACAAGGATAAAAATACTTTTGATAGGAGATATAACCCTGAGGTTAAAATGTACCAAGGGATTTCTTCATATAGTAATGTTTCTGTGCCTAAAAACAATAAACAATTTGACAGATCACAACATCGTGATTCTAAGAGTATTAGAAATTATAATGGAAATAATTATGTGAAAGTTTGTCAATCTGGTAATAAATTTGTTGATAAAAAGCCATTTCCATCTGGTAGATATTTTTATCCAGGAGAAAATGCTAATCGTAATTATGCTAACTGGGATGTAAAACAGTACAACTGTGTCAATAGAACAAATAACAATGTTCTTAACAGCAATTATAGAAATTGTAACCAGGTTAGCTGTACTCCACATGAGAACAAAGTTATTAACAAGCAAAGTAATAACACTATTGATTGTCACACTAGTGGTGGCGAAAGGTCATCTCGTTCTTGTGAACGTAGTAATTTTTTTCAGCCTACAACAAGGATGAACTTTCGTTAGGGTCAAGTGGTCGCTAAGCCTTCGGTGATGTAAGGAGGACTTGTTGAGGTGTGTGAAAAGGGGCCAAGACTCTACTCCACCCCAAGGGATAGGTAAACGTGAAAGTTGATTTTCCGTTTTTCCTTATTAAATCTAACAGATGATTAATAGAAATTTTCATTTGTATTGTCTCGTAGCGTGCGACGTTGTGATGAGTTGGCGCACTTGTTGACATTATTCGTGAAGAATGTGGATTATTTATCAAGCAGAACCTATGAGCGTCTCGCTGTACATCTGACGAGTCACTTTTTGGAGGATCAAGAATAATTGACAGATTGTCGGGATATATTTTTTTTTTTACAGCTGATTTATTTTTTAGAATAGTACATGTTATTGTATTCTGTGGATAATATATCATATGATGTTGTATTAAAATATTGGTAATTTCTTTGAAACATTATGATGTTCATTTTGATGAATCATTTGATTGCTAAATATATATTTTTTTGTGGAACATATATGACTGTTTCGAATGTACCAGTCCAATTTTTTATGCAATTGTATATTATTCTGTTTTGATTGTGTGTAACATATGTGTTGGTAATAATTTGTGTGTAATTTTGGATAAATGTAGTGAGCGGTGTCAAACCTGTGCTCATTTTTTTCTGTATATTTTTCTGGTTGTAGATGTAATTGTTAGGATAATTATATAAATTTATTGTTATGTTGTATAATATGATTTTGTAGAATTATCTTGCAGTATCAGAAATAATTGTGTATTTAAATTGTTAACATATGGTGAAACATTGATCTTGTTAGAGCATAGTACTTAGAATTTAAATAATAAGATTTTTTCAACATTTTTGTAACAAATTAATTTGATAAACAAACCTTTGCAGGTATTTTTATAGAACCTTTTTTTCATATCCTATTGTTCCATTAAATTTTAGATTTATACTAGGCTGAGTAAGATTTAGATTTACAGTTAAATAACGCTGAAGCTCAACGCTATTGTCAATAAGAATTAACTTATAAAATTTTTTGTAAAATTGATAGACACATCTGATACTTTTGTTTGTTAAAGATGGACAGATTGTTGTAACATTATGTTACGTTTGTATGTTGGTAAATTGATATACAGATGACATTGTATTTTTCTTAGGTGTTTTTTTGGTGATGTACTTTTTTTGAAAAAAAGAAAAACTTACATGTTTTGATTTAAGTGTTTGTCTAGAGATAAGATATTTTATACTTCTCTCATTTTGTTAAAAGTTAATTTCATTGTTAGTTTATTAGTTATGACTTAGAATTACTTAAATAATAATTTTATTTTTTTGATAACTTATCGTTCTGAAATATTTTGTATGGTAATTTTGAAAAAAAATTGTTTTTTGGCATTGTAAATTATTTTTGTGTGCCCTATGATTGAAAGGGATATTACTTCTTTGAAAACTTGTCTTATTTGATATTATGATGTATTTTTATTATTTAGCGGTTGATTGTGCGTTAGGTCAAAACTTAGTTATCGCAAATGCTATTATTTGTTTGTGTAAGGTTTATAATTTATTTTCAGTTAAGTATAACTTTTGTAACTTAGTTAAATTACTTATTAGACTTTGTTTAGTTATGAATTATTCGTTTTGTGCTGTTAGTATAGATATACTTTGACATTTTGTTTTGTGCCTTGTAATTATGTTTGTATTTAATTTGTGAAAGATATTGTCTGATCTAAACTTTTATTAGTATGTATTGTAATTGACTTTCTATGCGTTCATACCTTTGCTTTCCATTCGTCTTTGTTGATTATTCTTCATTTCATTCTATCTTTTTGTTGTCTTTCCGATATGTGTTCATATCTTGTTTATATTTCTGTACCACATCTTCGTTTCTTTTCGTTCTACTTGTATACTTCTTCTTCTTTCAATACTTATACTTTCATTCGTTGTATTCGTGAGTGAATTATATAACTTAGTATAATGTAACTAGTATTTTGATAAATTTGTATTTATTTTTCATGAAATCGTTTTACTTATTGATTATTATGTGGTATTGTTAATTGTTTCTCATTTTCCGATTTCTTACTTTCCTTTACTACAGATCATTCTTCTGTTGTTTGATCTTGTTCTTTCACTTTCTGTTGGTTGTTACTTGTACTAAATGTACTTAGCTTAGTGTTCTATTAAGATTAATTTTGGTATGCTTGTATTATGATTGATGCTTTTGTTGTAATTTACATCGGTAACATTCATTGGGATATTTGATTGATTATGTTTGATGTTTTAGTCGTAATATTACATTTATTGCTGATATTTCGGGTGAATGTACATTTTTTTGATAGGTACATTTTTTGGATAGATACATATTTTTTGGTAGCCATATAATATAATTTCATTTATCTCTAAATTTTTGGGACTTAAATTTTCAACAAAAAAATGATAAATCTTTTTTTTTCCCGGGCGGTGTGGCAACTGATACAGAGTAAATATTAGCAAGGGGAAGTGATCTTGAAAATGTTAAGCAAATAGATTCGATTACGGGTTACGTTGCTTGGTTAAGCTGATGTTAAGTTAAAATTGTATTAGGGGAATTCCCTCGTGTGATCGAGAAGTTTCCAAGTGGCGAACACTGGTCAGTTCAAATCGCGATGATGTTTTTTTTTCTCTGAACTGTCTTGAGCTGTGAGTAAGCTCGTGTGACTAGCCCATGCAATTATCGAGACTGGGTTGTGTTTTTTAAACAACCGAGTCTCGTGTCTTTTTTGGCGGGTCTAGTGTGTGAACGAGGGGCATTCTGTTTTTGGGTACCGACGGGAGAGGTCGGTCCTACAGTGTGTGTTTCGAGTATGCCTGCGCAGTGCAAAAGTTATAGAAGCCATTATTTGTGTAGGCCTATAATTTCTGAGTTTATTGGAGAATTGTGTTTGTGAGTATTTTTGAAGAGGTAAGGATCCAGGACTTATGTTTGAATATATAAATGTCAAGATGGGTGAAGGCGAGATTACTGCAGATTGCCAGGGAGTGCAGTCGTGCGAGAAATTGCCGAAAGTATTCACCATTTATGTAGTTAGCACGGCGAGGATGATGTCCGTTGGCTAACCGGATCTATATGATATTTGAGAGACCATCGTTATTATTGAGAGGATCCACATCTACATTAAAGCGCCAAGGTTTAGAGCGTCTTTGATGAGGCATATTTGAGAGGCCATCGTTATTATTGAGAGGATCCACATCTACATTAAAGCGCCAAGGTTGAGAGCGTCTTTGATGGGGCATAGTTGAGGAATTTGTTGTTGATAGCACGATGAGGACAACCGTTTGCTGGGAAAAAGGATCCATTGTCTATTTATTATAATGCTGATGTTGGAAGCATCGTTGATGAGGCCATTTATCATTTACATTAGAGCGCCAATGTTGAGAGCGTCTTTGATGAGGCATATTTGAGGAATTCATTATATTAGCACGGGGATGCCGACCGTTGCTGAGAGGATCCAGTGGTAATATTATATAGCGCTAATGATTATGAGAAGTGGAGATGTGACTGGAGTACTGTATTATTGTATTGCTATGACTTGTACTTAATTGTGACTGTGTATTCTGTGTATTTCATGAACGTGTTGTGGTGTAATAAACGTTATTAACATTCGCATGCCGTTACACCATTCCATGCCTCTGATGTGTGTATCTGTGGCGTGTGAATGTACCCACGCACACTCACTACAACATTTAACACGGTAGGAGAACAGTAGGCGTGACGGTAGTAACGCATGACCATAAATAGCCTGGGTGGCGGAAATTTAGGTCAACAAACAGATTGAATTCACTAACAGTATCTCGTGTGTAGCAGTGGTATGTTAGTAGTACAGAATTTGATATTTTGACATTCGCGTGATATAAGAATTACTGTTCTGCTCTGTGTGGGCGTATGAACAGTTTAAGCATTAAAGAAACACCCATCACCATTTATTCAATCTCCAAGACCAGCGGTCAGATCAGTAATAATAAGTCCATCAGTAACTTCAAAGTAATCTCCACACACACATAGCAAAAAACTTACGGTTACAGAGGTTTTATTTTTAAAATCATTCCGAGGCCTATCAAAGTTCTGCTTATTTCTGTTATCAAATTTATTATAAGTTTGAGGAGCCTTATACTGATCTACTGGTTTCTTCTTGATACCAGCTACCTCTGCCTGGGCTGCCTGATACCTTTCAGCGACATTTATGATCTCACCCAGCCTCTCCGCACCCTGTTCCATGAGAAACTTTCTCATGTCTTGAGTCATGGACTCTCTCATCTGTTCAATGAGTATCATCTCTTTGAGATCTTGGGTTTTCCCCAAAGAAGCCAATTTCTCCATATACGTTTCCAACCGGGCGGAGAACTGGTGATAGGTCTCACCCGACAGTAGCCTGGCATTCCTAAATTTCTTTCTATAAAACTCTCCGTTCTTTTCGTATCTTAACAGAAGAGCCTGCTTCAACATGTCATAGTTGTCTTTGTCATCCCTGCTCATTTTGGAAAACACTTCATAAGCTGTTCCCCGAAGACCCTGAGACAACTTTACACCCCATTTTTCTCTTTCTAACCCATAAGTAGTGGCTAATATTTCGTATCTGCTTAAATACGACTCAATGTCATCATCCTTTTCCACAAAGTAATCTAAATGGAACCCCATGGCTGATGAGGAGGCCCCCTGGCTTGTAGCTGAGTCGGAAGTGGAGGGGCTAGTTCCATTTTCAGGAGCATGGCCTTGCAGCTTTAACTCCCTTAGTCGTATCTCATGTTCTCTTTGTAATCTTTTATCTTCCCTTTCCGCCTCCAATCTCCTTTCTTCTTTCTCTCGTTCCGCCTCCCTCTGTAGACGTTTTTCCTCCTTCTCAGCCTCAAGTTTCTTTGCCTCAGCCTCAAGTTTCTTCTCCTCCAACTGCAGCCTCTTAATCTCAGCCTCCCTATCAGCCTCTAATTTCATTTTCCTTTCCTCAGCTAACCTATGTTCTTCCCTAGTAATAAATTTATCACATTCTGAGGTGACATAGTCAATTAAGATTTGACCCTCAATATTCATTTCTTTGGCAGTCTGAACAGCCGCAGATCGAAACATGGCCAGATCTGCCATTCTGCTGAATACAAAATGTTCTAACTAACTTTCTAAATAAGTATAAATTTATCTAATTAATTCTGGGTTCTGACAGTTTCTTGACTTCCCAGATCTTGGGCAATAATGATTATGGGGATTCCCTGGGACAATAGAATGTTGTTTATGCTAAGACCCAGACCCCAATGTATGTAGTACTAGGAGAAATTCAAATGCCCGGACAAGCCTACCAATTTATGTAGCAAAGTTTGATTTTGCTGGGGAGGTTATGATGGTATCCTAAAAGAATGAAATCCGTGTATGTATTAACCGTATGAGGTCAAGCACATGTAGGCCCCTGACTCTATAAATGATGATGATGAACTATGTGCAGGGAACCTAACGCTACCTCCCTAGATTTCACACGGTCACTATTTTGGCTCTAGTGTCTAGTGTATGATGTACCTAGTGTCTAGGGGAGAAATGAAATGATGGTACACAACACAAAAACACGTTAAGTTTCTATGAGGAAGTGAATAAAAACCTGTGATTAAGTTTTTCTTTAAATATGATATTTTTTGTACAATTTATTTTGCCTGTCCAGTCATATCTTTGGACAGGTCTTTGAAAATGAGGACAAGATAGTTTACAGAAAAGATCAACTAAAATGTGTGTGGACAATCTGCCCAAATAACTACAAAGTTAATATATGTCTTTCCTGTTGGAATGTTCACAGCTTACACTTTATTCATCTAATAGGGAGAGTCATTGTGTATGAGGGGCTGTAATATCGTCATACCCCATCAACTTCCTGAGTATGATTTGTAATACCAGTGTTTATTAAAACGAAACTGTCAGATATACCCAGGTCCTTAACATATCACCTGGGGTTTCTTTTTGAATGATAAGATAGTGTGTAGTTGCAGAAATATCGATATCGCATCACACGCCCAAGCTCCTGCTGTTATCTCTTGACAGCATACATGAATTTTCGGAGACTTCTTGACGTTATCGTCACTCCTCAGGTTTCCTGTTACCAGCTGGCAACAGGAAATAAAACCTCTGCAACAAAAGGACACCCTGGTCTTTTATATCTGATCACTTTCGCCCCCTAATTTTTCATGACTCCCACCTTGCTGTGACCACACCTCAGGTCCCTATGGCAGATACGCCACTGTACATTTACATAGTTTTCCTCAATAATATAATGTGGGGTAACCACATTTCCTTTTATATATTTTTCTCTTCTTTTTCTTTTTAAAATATAAATGCTTCAGGCATGTTTAACAGTGTTCATGGAACACAGAGGCTTACTAACATATTTCTAATGCAATAATATTCAAACATAATCATGACAACATACAACAGTTAGATACATTTCAATGTGAGGACTCAACAATGTCTGCTCCCGACATGTCCTTCACTTTCCCCCAATAGCAGTATCTAACTTTGGTAATGGGATTAAACATATTAAATTCATAAAGCATTCTTACCACAAATCAAGAAATATAAACAAATGACGCTGACTTGCAAAGAAATGGCCTCAGTTTCTTCTGAACTGTCCAGACTGTGAATACTTATTTAGTTATTTAATTTTAAATTTATCACAGCTGTTCTCAGCGTATCTGAATGAAAAATTATTGTTCAAATGGCAATGAATAGTGAAAGCTTTTGCTAATATTTAGTAGCACTGGCCAATCGAAAGCTTGCGACCACCAGAATTCAAATGCAGTTTTTGAAAAACAAAAACAATTCCAAACATACTCTGCGTCTGGTAGTCGATTGGCCAGTCTGCTTTAGTTATGCCCAATACAAAGAGATGTTTCGTTTTGGATTACATTTTTCCTACCGCTCCCCTTTCCCTATTATACTCTTTTTACCCAAGCGAATTTGAATTTCCTCAATGCCTCTCTTCTAAGCTCGCGTCCCCACTACCGTTATAAAAACAAGCAGGAACGACAGTCTGTCTGGTCGAGCGTCCGTAGACATTTAGTATTTTTTCAATAACTTGGCTAATACTGGGACTATCATATTATTTAAAACACATTCTTGCTCAGTGGACACTAAGCTATACTACCATATGATTTTTATGGTCAGATTCATATTGGTTTAGATTTTCAATTTTCGTCATAGTCAAACGTCAAATAAAAATTTTACACAAGACCGCCATCTTTCCCTCTCTTTCATCTCGCCAGCATGTATTTTCAAATAACTAACTTGTTTTTTGTGACGTCAGAAACATTACCGCGAGGAGGCAATAAAATTGTCTGCGTGTTTTGCCTCTGTTGGCTTTGTTGCAGCGTGTATATATGCATGGCAGAATGTGTCAAGCGAAGCGGGGTGTTGGCGTGGCGGGTTAAGAATTGGCGTTAATAATTTGTATTGTATCGTGTAACACTACCAAAAAAATGTAAGGATTACTACTAAATTTTGCGTTAAAGTTGACAGAATACGTTAATTCAGATAGTTATTTTGCGGCACACTTCCGCAAAATCGTTAATTATAAGGCTAGGCTGCAGAATGTATGCAGCAGATCTGGCAAAATGTTAAATGTTGGTAGTACGTTTTCGAAACCGAAACTAAAACGCGTGTTAGATTTTTACCGTGGGATTGTTCTATAGGCTTTAGCACTGCACAAAATTCAGCGCTATGCTGGCGTGTGAGAACATCACCGTCAGACACAATAGGGCGGGTTTATTTATTATCATTTTATGACTAAAATCTTACTGAAATGAGCGATTATTCTCGCAGATTTTACTACAGGCATGTTGTGTGAAAAGAGGACAATTTCAATTGTCCTTGTATTTATATTATACTTTATTATCTCTGGTATCTAAATTCACACCATCCTTATTTATTTTACATCTGTTAACGATAATTGATTACTAAATTTGTTATTTGTAAATATACAAATTTATAGTTGATTTAGCCATTTTTTGAATGAACTGCTCCCGTATGTCTCAGTCAGTTTTACACGATTTTTATTTAACTTCACTTGTATGTCACTTTCATGTCACTTTCATGTCACATTCAAATATTGCAATAGATTTCTCAATCACTTCCAGGTGAGCAATAGCTCTGAAACTTGGCATAGTTGTGTATTCCCGATGACAATACAATAATCAGTCAATTATTAATAATGTAATATTGTTATTATGACATTATGAGTAATTATTAAAGTTTTTCGTAAAGAAATGTAAACAAATCAGGGGCAATAATCAAGTTAATTAAAAACTCAAGAGTACGTGGTGTGCTTTATTTTTTTTTCTATGCGTAAAACAGGGCAGTACTCAAACTAGTGTCTAGCTAAATCAAGGGAAACAATCCAAATTATAAAATTATGAATCAAGGGAAAGTCGAGTTCAATCTCTAGATGGCCTTCAAATTGAAGAAATTGATTGCACCAAAGTAACAGGCACAAAGCCATGTAATATTGACGCTCTAAAAGAAATGGATCGCTTAAGAAATTTTAGACCAGATTTACAATAAGTAAAAACATTGTTTATGTTTTAGTATGTCATAATTTTTCTAACACTAAAAAGAAGAAAATAAAAAATAATTTAAAAATATTTTAAACAAAAGCTTTTAATGCACTAAAAACCCAAAAATAATTTTTCAAGGAGTTTTTAGCTTGCAGTGAAAAAACTGTAACATCAAATTGACAAAAAGCGTGGGGCGCTGATTCTGCATGAAATTAACTTCTGCTTTATACTTCATTAGACACTTATGGATAAAGTATATGACAAGCGCTTAAGCGCCCCACGTAATACGTGTGTGACCTGAATGCTCTACCTGATAACGAATCATTCCAAAACCTGTAAATAGAAACAAGAAAGATAATTTAGTTCCGGATTTCCTATGTTGACTATTAACAAGTATCAAAGTCACTTGCGCTTCAGAAATGTCACGACAATAAAGATGGTTCGACATTAAAGGTAAGGATAATCCCATAGCAGATGCTGCCGGAGGGGAGTGAAGTGTTAGAGACGTCACTATATTAGTCCAGCTTCGAGAGGTGGGATGGCCAGTTTCCTTCCTCACTGCCTTTGCCTTTCATAACTTAAGAGGGTAAATTCTGAGATAGATGGGATGGTGGAATAAGAGAAAGGGGACACTTAAGTATGAGTCGGGAAACGCAATACTTAGGAGAGCGTTTCGTTTCTATTCTTTTACCACAGTTGTTGGTGGTGGTACCATTTGAGGGTACTATCTCTTAAACAAGAAGGGAGCAGTGGCCCCAGCTTTAAGACGAGGGACCAACTTTGTAGACACTCCCTGACACTTCTGGGAACGTGCTACGCCCTACATCCTTGACCAGCGACGAGCGTTATTAGTGATCAATCTACCGAGAACCAACCCATCAGCGGGAGCAGAACCCACCAGGGTCAGATAAGTGAAACCTATAAGCTGCCACGTGAACTCCTTTACAAACTTTTATCCCATCACAACAGTAATGATACCTTTCTGAAAACCATTATTCATTGTAATAAACCCTTGTTAAAACTAACTGATTATTAAATTTGCTATTTGTAATTATAAAAATTTAACTTCGATTTAATTATTTTAAATGTACTGCATGTTTGTCTCAGTCAATTTACTAAATACACTCTAAACAGAGCTATACCATAATAATAAGAATTTCACTGAGTAAATCAGTGTTGGGGCTTGACGAGCTAAAATAATAATTGCTTAATCCTTCACAAAAGTTGTCGGCAGATCATAGAATTAACGTTCTCAGCCAATGCAGGAGTTCTCGTTTTTATGAATATCTTGTGAACACTACTGATAAAGTTGATAATGTTGGATTTTTATTCCCGTTAATGATATCCACCAAAAGATAGATATAAGTGGATGGAAGCAGACATCATCATCATCATCAGTTGATAAGATCTCTATGGTGTTGTTTGCTCCACTGTAGTGTATGGAATGTCAACTTGACCTACGCAGTGGTGTGTAGACATGGATTGAGTGTACAATGTGCGAATGATGATAAGGGTTCGTGTTGTTGACAAATGTTCTTTTCTCACACTCATGTATGACTGGAAGTCATCGACACCAACGACTGTGTACCTTTTCTAAAGTTTAATTGGACGTACACACTCGACAGCACAGATAGTGACAAATCACAGGTTGGCATAATACATCATAGTACAGTGGATAAATGGTCCTGCAATGTTATGTTACATGGGCACTCATGTAGATTAATATTATAATGGACTGTCAGTAGCCAAGCCCTCAGCATCGCCCATACATATAAATCATCTGACTTCACTGACTGAGCACGTCAGCTTATAAACAATATTTCAGATGGCTTCTAAACCTAATCTCGTTTAGCGACGATTCTCCCACATAATGTTCAGCACATATTTTTTTCATATAATAATATTGAACCGCTAATAACGGGTTCTCATGTGTAGCAGTGATCTCTGGACTAAACAAGCGGTAATACGGGCATCCCCTTTCTCTTCTTGAAAGTCGCTACATGTTTTGGTTCCAAGATGGCTTCACTCGTGAACTGTCACTCACGTTTGGATGCAGATAATGAATCTGTCCTAAAGTTAGTCATTCATAAAACATTGCATTGCTCTGTAGATTTGATCATGAACAATTGACTGCATTCTACAGAATATAGTGCTGCTAGGAATCGAAGTCGTTTTCATCGAGTCAAATATATTCTCTTAGACATTCAAATCGTAACTATCGAAAATGGTGGCTTCGATCGAGAGTTCATAAGAGTGTCTTTGATTACCTTGGTAGAGGAAATATGGAACTGCCATTCCTTGGCAATATGAATAAACACTGGGGTAAAGCATACACGATAGGTCTAGACGACTATCACTTTCCCCACAAATACTGAGATCACTTTTTCCCGGCGACAGGCCGACATAGGAAACACACAGTCCCTATCAGGACGAAGCCAAATCACACCACACTCTAGCGACACATCCGCCGAATAGCCTTTGACCTCTCTAGAGACAACAGAACATATAGTTCGACTTAGATATGTAAAGATATACAGATATAAGACAGACTCGTCCTACTCAGACAAACAATACACATAAATTCAGGCCATAGATATTCTGAAGCAAGAACAATCTATTATTACCCAAACAACGAATAAATCGCAGTAAAATGGATTTATCCGCGGAGTTTGATCGAAGAGATGGCACAACTTTCAAGGGAAGTAACTCAATAATTACTTTCCCTTAAGCACAAAAAAATTACCTATGTATAATATTGTAAGATATCAAAGACTGCACGTAACAGTCTTACCACACCTCCCGGAAAAAAAAAAATGGAACTTTTTTTTTTTTTGAAATACATCTAGGAGCAACGTACAATAGGCTCACAACGCATGAATAATGCGCAGATGAAAATATCAGGAATACCTATAACGCCTAATATGAGGCTAAGTCGACTTATGGAGCGACTGGTGAGAATGTGTCTCATAAACTGAGAGAAATTATTTCTCTACAAGTATATTTTTCCAGGAAGGTGTCATCAAAGTATAATACAATTCTGGCAATTACACAATGCCTAAAAAATTCATATCATCATTTCGTATTAGATATCTTAAATTTATAATTTATGAAGAAAAAATCATCAAAGCACAGCGGTGAATAAACATCCATGAACCGCTATGTAGTGATACAATCATTATATTATTAAATTACAAATGTGTATCTGTCATGATATAGAAAAGGAACTACTATAGAACTAGACATATCAAGAAGTCTAAGCCCTAATAGTTATGTGGAATCATGTGGGCATCTTGACAGAATGTCTGCCATCACATTATCTGATCCACGAATAGCTCGCACAGAGAAATGAAAAGGTTGAAGAGCAATTGCATATCGAGTAGACCTCGAGCTCTTCAAATTCTTACTCTGTATAGCAGTAAGAGCTTTTTGGTCGGTTTCTACTATGAAATGTGCGCCTAGAAGGAATCTCTGTAGTTTGAGGATCGACCAAACCATAGCTAATAGCTCACGGTCTAAAACCGAATAATTCCTTTCTGCCGCATTAAGTTTTCTGGAAATATACATTACAGGATGCAGAGTTCCAGAGTACTCTTGCATTAGTGCCGCTCCAATCCCAGTGGATGAAGCGTCACTACGAAGAACGAATGTCTTATCTTTAGTGGGTAGCACTAAAATAGGTGGTGTTGAAAACAGTGTTTTAATCTTATCCAGAGAGCATTGGCATTCCTGAGACCAGTGGACCACATTAGGCGAACCTTTCTTTAGAAGTGTTGAGAGAGGTGCCATGATAGAGGATAGATTCTGAATGAATCTGCCATAAAATTGAATAAGACCTAACAGACTTCTCACCTGTTTTTTAGTCTTAGGGATTGAGATGTTAAGTATCTTACTAGTATTATGGTCCTCTGTCTTTAGGAAACTATGACCAACTCGGTGGCCTAGGAAAGAAATTTCGCTAAAACCAATATAGGCTTTAGAGGGTTTCGCTGTCAGGTTGTGCTCACGCAAAGTAGACAGCAATTCATCTAACCCTGAATAGTGATCTTCCCAAGTATCGCTGAAAAGACAGATGTCGTCTAGATATGCAATGACATCTGACCGATAAGATAGGATTCGGCGCATCATGCGTACGAACGTAGCTGGTGCGTTCATAAGACCGAAAGGCATAAAATTCCATTGGAACAAACCTCTAGGTGTTGAAAAAGCCGTGAGAGGTTTGGCGCGTTCAGATAAAGGAACTTGCCAATATCCTTTAGACAAATCAAGTTTAGTGAAAAAATGAGATTTGGAGAGTCGAGTAAGTAGCTCTTCCAGTAAAGGCATAGGTTCGGCATCGAACTTCGTTACTTGATTCAATTTTCGATAGTCAACGCAAAGACGTATGTTATTGTCTTTTTTACGCACAATAACCATCGGCGAAGAATATGCAGAGGTGGATGGTTCGATTATTTTCAAATCTATCATCTCATCCAACTCTTTCTCGACCTGTGCTTGAAAATGTATAGGTATAGGATAAGGTCTAACCCTAATAGGAGTATGGTCAGTTAGAACAATGTCATGTTGAATGACATTCGTTTGTCCAGGGATGTCAGTGAGTACATCCTGAAATGTTTGCAACATAGTTGAAACTTGTCGCTGTTCTCCTAGAGACAAATCAGGAGAGACAGTAACGTTCTTCCATGATTCACTGGAATGAAGTGGGATCATTGGAAGAGGAAGATTTACATCTGAAAAACTTGTTTCCTCATCCTGTATCACGGACAGTGATGAGTAATGACCATGTTGTACTGGAGAATTGTCCGTTGCTTGGAAAATGGGTTGCAAATAATCCGGACGTTCATGGAATTCAGTAAGCATATTGATGTGGAAGGTTTTATGCTTCCCATCAATATCGACAATATAGTCGACATCGGAAATTTTCGATATTATATCGTACGGACCTTTCCAAGAAATAAGTAATCTGTTTTCCCTACAAGGTAGTAATACAAATGCTTTGTCACCAGGACAAAGTTGTCGTAAGCATCTCTTCTTATTGGCAAATTGCCTTGCCTTCTGTTTCGCAAATTCAGAATAAGAAGTTGCTAATTTGCATGCTTCGATAATTTTTTGTCTCAACGCGATGACATATTCGTAGGATGACTTTGTGTCATCGTCAATATTGTCAGATGTTATGAGATCGTGAAGCAACGACATAGGGCCACGCGGACGCGCGCCAAAGACGAGTTCAAAGGGAGAAAATCTCGTATGTTCATTGGGTACCTCTCTGTAAGCGAAGAGGGCCGCAGGTAAAACTCTGTCCCAGTCTTGAGGATGATCCTCAGTTATCTTCCCCAGTAAGTTTTTTAAGTGTTCTATTAAGGCGTTCGACCATACCATTAGACATTGGATGGTAGATACTACTTAAAGATCTATCTATCTGCAGGGTAGACATTACTTGAGACATGGTATCTGATATTAGTTGGGTGCCATGGTCTGACAATATCTCTCCGGGGAACCCCAGACGAGAAAATATAAGCCAAAGAGCATCTGCAATATCAGCAGTAGTAATGCTCTTCAGAGGAATAGCCTCTGGCCAACGTGTGCACATATCAACACACGTCAAGATAAACTGATGTCCTCTGGCAGACTTGATCTTAAATGGACCAATAATGTCTATAGCCATTTTTTGGAACGGCCGAATAGGAATGTCCGCCGCCTGAATGGGTGCAGCATGCCGTGGACCTTTGGATTTAACTTCCTGACATACTTTACAAGATCGACAATAAATACGTATGTCCTTGTTTACCAATGGCCAAAAGAAAGCCGCAAGGACTCTTGACTTAGTACGGGAAAAACCCATGTGTCCAGCACACTGAGAGTCGTGAGCGTGCTGCAAAATTTTAACTCTCAAATTCTTGGGAACCAGGATTTGAGAATGACTTGACGTAATGGAGTCTTGAACCATACGTACAAGTACGCCATTCTTCTTTGTAATCCACGATTTGCGACTTGTGTCTTTATTCGGATCACCTTTAGTTGCAAGAATGAAGAATTTCTTCAGAGTGGGATCATCTTCTTGCTGTTTTATAAACGAGTCACGAGAAATTACCAAGGGATTATCTTGGTTATGCACTTCATTATCTTCAATAGATGAAGTTTGAGGCACATTAAGAGCCTGAGCTCTAGTGACTACAGCGTTAGCAATCTGCATGTTTTGCCTTTCCCACGTGGAAATTTGTTGCGGAGTGCATTCCTTGACTCCATGAATGCGACCGATGATGAGGTCAGCGATCGGATTCGGAAGAAGACATGCGTGTACATCTCCTGTAAAGAAAGGAGTAGCAATCCTAATGATAGCAGTAGAGTATTTCTCTAATGTGCCGCCAAATGTTACACATTTGACTATTTGTCCAGTGGCACGGGAAGGATCTACGAGTGACTGCCTAACACCAATTGTGGTGCATCCAGAATCAAATAGCACAGAGACTGGATTGTTATTCACTAAACCCTTATGTAAGACAAGAGAACCTCTTCCATCATGCGCGACTGATGCCGGAAGAGCAGGAAGAGGATGGCCACAGCTTAAAGTAGACACTGTGGTTGGCTCAAATAACGTTTTGCATTGGGGGCACTGAGATGCTCTCCCAAAATCAAAAGCGGCACATGCCATATTACTAGCATCATTATTATCTTTACTCTGTTTATAGGCTTCATGGGACTCTTGTTGTACAGAGTTTGCCTGAAAATGTGGTTTATGTCTTTTGTTTTGAGATCTACCTCGGTTATTATCACCTCTGTAGTTATTGTTACCTCTATTGTAACCCCTATTTGGGTTTGAGTCATAGTTCCCTTGGTTACCATTATCATATTCATTATAATGAGTATCTCTGTAATTATGATCTTGTTGACTCCAAGACGGATAACCCTGATAGTTTCTATAATTACTTCCTCTATGGAAATTCCTATAATTATGACCACCCCTGTGTCGAGAGCTATCAGGTCGTCTCCAGTTCTTTGAAGAAGAACCCTGAAATGATTGGTTACCTTGGTTTTGATAACTATTATGGTTACCTTTTTTATCAAATCTGTTTTGAGGTCCCTGAAATCTGTGTGAATAATTGGGATTGTATGGTGTTGCTGAAGCAACTGGCATACTCTCCTTAATCTTAGTGTTGCCAAAAGTCACGTCGGGGTGTGCAGTGACATATTGGGAACAATATTCTTCCATTTCTTTTAGAGATTTGGGTTTACGCTCATGTATAAATTCAAGGAAAGGTTTGTTCACACATGACATAATCTTATCTCTGAGCAACAAATCCATAAGTCCTTTTTCTGTTTTGGAATGCTCAATCCAACGATCAACTGTGAGACGTGCCTTTGCAGTGAATTCTGAGAATTCTACACCCGTCTCAGGTACCATCGTCTTAAATAAAAGGCGATAGCCTTCCTCACTTAGCTGATATTTTTTTTATCAAAGCCGCCCTAATGACATCATAATTATCCTTATCTGCTTCTCCTACAAGGCATAATCTAGTCAAAGATTCACCTTTCAAGTTTTCTGATAATTGATTAGCGTATTGTGATTTATCCACATTATGTGTACGACAAGAACGTTCAAATCTATCCAGCCAGAATGTAATATCGTCACTGGACTGATTGAACGGTGGAACCTTAACCTTGTAAGTAGAAGGTTTACCATTACCACTAGATGCCTGATTAACATTACTCATACTTGTCAATCTCAATTTCTCCAACTCAAATTCATGTTCTCTTATTGCTTTTTTCTCTTCAGCATCTAATCTTTTTTGTTCAGCCTCCCTGTCTAATCTTTTTTGTTCAGCTTCCCTGTCCAATCTTTTTTGTTCAGCTTCACTGTCTAATCTTTTTTGTTCAGCTTCACTGTCTAATCTTTTTTGTTCAGCTTCCCTGTCTAATCTTTTTTGTTCAGCTTCCCTGTCTAATCTTTTTTGTTCAGCTTCACTGTCTAATCTTTTTTTGTTCAGCCGCAGCTTCTCTTTCTAATTTTTTTTGTTCAGCTTCAAATCTCCTTTCCTCCACCTGCATCTGCAATTTCTTTTGTTCAGCAGCAGCCTCAGCTTCTCTTTCTAATCTTTTCTCTTCCGCCATAGCTTTTCTTTCTTCTGCAGCTAATCTTTTCTCTTCTGCCATAGCTCTTCTCTCTTCTGCAGCTAATGCTTTGTCATATTGAGCAACTGCCCATTGTTCTAATTGTTGACCAGTCTTATCAAGGGCTTTCCCTTGTGTAATGAAGTATTCTAAAGTAGACATGATGTCTAACAATAATACTAATCACCTGAATCAATAATAATACCACAAGTTCTCAATGACTTGATTAATCAGTATACTATCCCAATATCTGTGGGTCACAAGCCTTTAATAAGGTCTTGTATAATAGTAATAATAATCAGGTACTGGTTTATACCATAATCCAAGTGCAGTGCACAGGCAATTGTGTCTTATGAAATATACCTATATAAAACATATGTCAACCAACAGAATACATAAAGTACAAATAGGACTGACAATACAAGAACGTTTGCAGAAATCAAAATAAATTAAATAGGGAAATCAATGAAAATAATCACTGAATCTGCAAAGAATAACAACACAAATGACGTCACAATATATGAATATAAATTGTGAATAGAACTGAAAGATAGAAAAGAGTAGACCAACAAATTACAAACAACTCAAAACAAAACTAAAGAACAAAGAAATATTACAAAAATAACAATAATTACAGTCTTCACAGCTAACACAAAAGCAACAGTTGTCGCAGCAAATTTTCAATCAAGAAAATCGCACCTATAGAAAACGCCCACAACGGACCCTCTATGACGTGGGATATTCTGTTGTGAGGACGCCGCCCAACCTTAAACACAACCCGCTGACATAGAAACTAACATACTATACAAACAAATAACATGTAAACATAAATATATATAAATTATGTGTATGATAGTATGTGTTGCAAAATAGGCTCAGTTTTACAGTAATGGCAAAGTTATTTTTATGAACATAAACAAACTGCCACTTTATTCAATTAAACATTCTGGCCTTAAATATTAAAGTTCATATATGGAAAACAAGAAGATCCATCGATGAAAATAGGACTTCTTAGTACACAAATACTGTCTTCCTGTTAACATTGACAAGAATTGATCCAACTGTTCTGTGAAACTCTGTAATGTCTAATGTAAAACTGTCAACAACGCTGGCCTACATACTGCATTCACTTGACAGGTCACGTGACGAAGTGTTGACAAAGAGCAAACCAATACTGCAAGTGTGTCGTATCAGCCACAGGAAACGGTCTGGTATCGGTAATCTGTTGACTTCTGAACTTCTGCGAGGTCAAACCCAGAAAGCTGGTCCACCAGTTGATAAAGTTGATAATGTTGGATTTTTATTCCCGTTAATGATATCCACCAAAAGATAGATATAAGTGGATGGAAGCAGACATCATCATCATCATCAGTTGATAAGATCTCTATGGTGTTGTTTGCTCCACTGTAGTGTATGGAATGTCAACTTGACCTACGCAGTGGTGTGTAGACATGGATTGAGTGTACAATGTGCGAATGATGATAAGGGTTCGTGTTGTTGACAAATGTTCTTTTCTCACACTCATGTATGACTGGAAGTCATCGACACCAACGACTGTGTACCTTTTCTAAAGTTTAATTGGACGTACACACTCGACAGCACAGATAGTGACAAATCACAGGTTGGCATAATACATCATAGTACAGTGGATAAATGGTCCTGCAATGTTATGTTACATGGGCACTCATGTAGATTAATATTATAATGGACTGTCAGTAGCCAAGCCCTCAGCATCGCCCATACATATAAATCATCTGACTTCACTGACTGAGCACGTCAGCTTATAAACAATATTTCAGATGGCTTCTAAACCTAATCTCGTTTAGCGACGATTCTCCCACATAATGTTCAGCACATATTTTTTTCATATAATAATATTGAACCGCTAATAACGGGTTCTCATGTGTAGCAGTGATCTCTGGACTAAACAAGCGATAATACGGGCATCCCCTTTCTCTTCTTGAAAGTCGCTACATGTTTTGGTTCCAAGATGGCTTCACTCGTGAACTGTCACTCACGTTTGGATGCAGATAATGAATCTGTCCTAAAGTTAGTCATTCATAAAACATTGCATTGCTCTGTAGATTTGATCATGAACAATTGACTGCATTCTACAGAATATAGTGCTGCTAGGAATCGAAGTCGTTTTCATCGAGTCAAATATATTCTCTTAGACATTCAAATCGTAACTATCGAAAATGGTGGCTTCGATCGAGAGTTCATAAGAGTGTCTTTGATTACCTTGGTAGAGGAAATATGGAACTGCCATTCCTTGGCAATATGAATAAACACTGGGGTAAAGCATACACGATAGGTCTAGACGACTATCACTTTCCCCACAAATACTGAGATCACTTTTTCCCGGCGACAGGCCGACATAGGAAACACACAGTCCCTATCAGGACGAAGCCAAATCACACCACACTCTAGCGACACATCCGCCGAATAGCCTTTGACCTCTCTAGAGACAACAGAACATATAGTTCGACTTAGATATGTAAAGATATACAGATATAAGACAGACTCGTCCTACTCAGACAAACAATACACATAAATTCAGGCCATAGATATTCTGAAGCAAGAACAATCTATTATTACCCAAACAACGAATAAATCGCAGTAAAATGGATTTATCCGCGGAGTTTGATCGAAGAGATGGCACAACTTTCAAGGGAAGTAACTCAATAATGACTTTCCCTTAAGCACAAAAAAATTAGCTATGTATAATATTGTAAGATATCAAAGACTGCACGTAACAACTACCTTGAGATAGAAGCGTCATTATCCTTCCATCTACAACTCTGCCAAGAGTAATCTTGTGCGAATGTAGACACCTTTGAAGGCCCATAGTAGATACTCTTGAGTTTTGGCCACTGTTGGACCACTACTGCATAGCAGGGGAGGCAATCCGTGACAGAAACAATGTCTGGTTAGAAATGTTTGTCTGAGATCTCCACATGGGAGGAAAACTATCATTTTATTAACACTGGTTTATTGATAAACGTACTGTAAGAATTCTAACACCTGCGTCTTCGCTGACTAATTCATTCTTTTCCCTTGACGCCGCTTGTGAACACGAAGCTAGTGGAAAGCCTATACCAAAGCAGTCAGCTAATCTTGCCGTGGTTGTTTCCGTAGTAATTTGTTTTACATAATGAGGTTGTCGGCCTCATGTTAGTCGATTCTTACTGTATGCTTGATGGAGCAGTAGGACTCTCTTTTTTCCTGGTTGTGTCTCCCCTGGCCCACCGGGGACTGAGTGTGAAGAAGAGGAAGGAAGAAGCGATGGCAGAAACAACTCTGAATCCGCTATGGAGGTTTAAGATTTAAGTCCAACACGCGTCTCGTGGACCACGTGTAAGGACCCATCGACTTCGTTACTCGTGCCAGTAGCGCAAAGAGAACTGGTTAAGAAAATAAAATAAAAGATTTAACCCTTATTGAGCAATGCTGCCGATGATCGTTACCACGTCTAATCGCGATAAATGGCCGCGGTTAACCCTCCACGCGACGAGGAGTCGCTGAAGTTGACGCTGCCTAGGCTTGAATTATGCCTGCGCACAAGCGGCCCGTGCCTGAGCATACATCGCACCAGTTAAGAAGCGTCCAATCGACCGTGGAAGTGGAAGAGTACTCACTAGAGATGTGTGTAGTTTTACAACACTTCTCTCTTATCAAATTTCCGGGAGCAATACTTCCAAATTTTTATTCCGTGGTTGTTTGGATTAATGAAATCCCTTAAGCCCTCGTCGCCGTCTTGCAAATTTGGTGCTGACCTATGACCGACGAAACTCTTTCTCTCAGACCCGACACAAAGCTGAGCGTGGAGTCAAGATACAGTTTCTCAGAGTGTTGATAAAAATAGATTTCACAAGTACGCCACATATTTTTCAAAGTTGAATAACAATTCAGTAGCATTAACAAAGAAAAAACACAAAACAAAGATTTCTGAACAGCACCTTCCGAGGAAGAAACAAAGTGGACAATAATAACGGTTATTCTCACCTGCTGAAATGGTTTATGTCGTAACAGAAGGTAGTACAAGTAAGAAAATATATGAGAACAATCAAACCTCGAATACATATTTATGACATAGAACTAATCTCGGCACCAAGGATGTTAGCATAAATGATGATGCTAGATAAACGAAAAAGAAAAAAACGGATTCGACTGTTTAAGGTGAATGGATTTCAGAACACTTTTTCTTTTTTTTTCTTCAACTTCTCATCTTTTCATCATCTCTTTTTCTTCGCCGTCGTCATCACTTCTTTCTTTCCACAACATCCGGCATGCAACCCAGGAGCTGTGAAGATCTGCTTTAGAACCACTGAGCCCTCTATAGATCTACCTTGATAAACTCCTGTCTGGTTCCATATTTCCAATCAGTTAAGAATAAGTACAGCCTACATGTTTCTTTCATCTCTGCAGGGCGATGTGCTTCCTGAAATTCTGAGAACAGAGCGGTGTAAAATTTAAACTAAATGTGGGACCAAAGACGCATCAAACGAGATGAATGCAATCAGCTACCCATAGCTTGACAGCTTGCGTCAGGGTCAGTGAACCAGAGCTGACCAAGACCCTACTCCACCTCCAAGTGGTGGTCCTGGAAACAGGCTGCATCACTGCAGTCTGGGGCCGAGAGAGTATGAATCGAAAAGGGAAGGCAAACCCGGTCCCAAAAAATGCCGTGCTGAAGTCGGATGTGTCGGCCGAAAGGCGCAAACATCGCAGCCCCGCTGTAAACGGACACAACGCAACCAACGTCCTTTTCAGGACGAACGAGGAAAAAGAAGAAGAAACTAAATGTTACTTCACTGAATGTTAACTTCACCAACGTCCTGCCGTCTTACTGCAGACCTTTTTGTTACTTCACTGAATGTTAACTTCACCAACGTCCTGCCGTCTTACTGCAGACCTTTTTGTTACTTCACTGAATGTTAACTTCACCAACGTCCTGCCGTCTTACTGCAGACCTTTTTCATTTATTCTACTTGTCGCTCATGGATCAACCACTGTAGCTGGCCTCCTAACACGACGCCTGCGCCAAAGTATTCTTGTGTTACTGCAGCCGTGGTTTCTACGGCTATTAGGTTTTATATAATAAGGTTGCCAGCAAACGCCCAACTTAATATTCGCCACCTTTTATGATAATATCGTGGCCTCTGACCCGCTTTATTCCATCTTCACCTTTGGCCACAAATGACCTGAGGTCATAAATCGACATCATATAGCTTAATATATTATCATAAACAATATGTTACAGTTAACAGCTTTGATCAGCATGTAAAACTTTACTTTAATGTGTTATATCCTTCTTTTCAACTGGTAACCAAAAAACTCTCAACACGTTTGTCTCAAAACAAGCTGACGTGGAGGTAGAATAAAGAGGTACTAAGTCAAGGATATGCCCGACGGAACTCTCATTCCATTTGTTTCTTTCTTTGAGTACTCCGGGAATACACGGTAAATGTAGATATGACAAGGATCATTAGCCGGGAATACACGGTAAATGTAGATATGACAAGGATCATTAGCCGGGAATACACGGTAAATGTAGATACGACAAGGATCATTAGTTGAAGTTGTCTCTTTTCTTCATCGTAAAGTTGATTGTCTGCGCGTGCGTAGGCGTTCTTGTCTATGTATTATGTATGTGTGAGTTTGAGAGAGAGATACCAGAGAGAGAGACAGACAGACAGACACAGAGAGAGAGATCAGATCAGGCTGAAAGTTTTGAACCTCAAACAAATTTACATATTACCCTGATCATTGCTAGCACTCTCGGATTATCATTTAAGACTAGTTATAGTCCTTAGCATACTTATATCATTCTAGAATAATCCTCCACTGCTTCATTCCCGTCACTAGATCTCATTACGTTGATCATTTGGCATCTTCGTCGTGAGAGAAAGCAGACAACTTAATTGACGTTCCAACTTTCCTTTCCAATCCGAGTTTACGTTTCCATGAACTCTGCGTATTTGTTACAATCAAAAATGTAAATATTCGAAATTCTTGCTGGAAATGAGTATAGGCACAAGTGGTTTAATTTACAATAATTTAGCAGCCATGTAGATCTCTAGTACACTGAGCTTCACTAATTTAACAGCAAATTTGATATGCATATTAGCGATCACATAGGTGGATGACTCGATGGCTGAGATCTAGTGACGGGGACGAAGCAGTGATAGGGGTCTAGTTTAAAAGGAAATAAAAAGTCCAGGCAATCTTGGACAAATTTATGCGGGACGACCTGAAATTAGGCATAGCGGGACAGTAAAGATGGCTGAACTAGTTGAAAAGGGCAATAATTCGATAATGATAATTTCTGCCTGGTACGACGCTGGTAAAAGGATGAACAGCCTGTTTACTTGCTGACAATTCTATCTTGTTGACATATTTCAGGAAAAATATCACCCGCATTAATTAGGCGTCGCTATACGCTCGATTGTTACGTCATCAACGATAGATTGACAGGGCAGTACTTGATCCATCAGTTTGGATTTTATTTCTGGAGCGGAAGAATTGTTGCAACGTCTATATTCAAAAAATATCTGCATCTTTAATGGCGCAAAATATAGCCAGGATATTAAATTTAGCGAAACAATCTATTATGCTAATTTGGAGATATTTGTCCTGAGAACCGATGACCGTTATAGAAGTCGGTGCCAAATGAGGAACAAATTTCTACAATCATTTTATGTATTTGGAAATTACCAAAATCATGGAAGAATTGCTTCATTTTACCAGTGTCTGTAATTTTAAAGAAATGCTTCGAAGCGTGATTTTAAAATTTAATACCGTTTTCCACCGAACGTTTATCTGGGCAGATATCGCTGTACTTTTGCCTTAACTGATAAGCAAACTTTCGAACTTGCCTCATTTTTTGTCTTGCAAATTTCTAGTTATGTTTGCTAGCATAATTATCCAGTCATTGATTTTTTGGAACTATTTTAACGTTCATTTAGAGTAACCTCTACTCTTTATATATATTTTTTGCGGAGTGCTGGAGGGTGACAGAGAGGGAGATTTCCAGATTGTTCTCTTTCCGCAAGGCTTGCCTTGTAGAGTTCTCCGAATTTGTGGGTCAATTGCCATCGCCGCCCGGGGTCTGCTTGCTCGTGGCTTTCAAGAAGATATGCATACTGACATAGCTGGAGCTAGGTTGGTCATGTCCTCGGAGGAAACAGCGATAGTATCACAAGAACTGGAAGGTGGTTGACTCCGGGAGGAGTGGGGAGGGAGGAAAGAGAGGCCAAGGAAAACTTGGCGAGGAGCTAGGGAGGCCGGGATAAATGACATGAATCGGGGGGGGAGGGGGGGATCTCACGAAGGATGGCCACCGACCGAGCAAAGTGGAGACAGATTGCTGCTGCCCTACAAGATGTCCCTAGGCGTGACGGCCACTGGCGGCTTTCTCTGCGGCTAAAGATCCAAGAAGAAGGAGAAGTATTTTTAATTTTACGAATTGACAATTACAAACTTACATGTGATATAAACACAGTGAACTATATTTTTTTTAAGTCGCTGAACAATTAAGAGCTACAAAATATACGAAAAATAAACAAAAAGTACTGGAAAGAATTTGAACTACAAATTAAACAATAATAGCAATCGTTGCTACATCAGATTAAATTTGCTGTTATGTATGGATGTGTGCAGTCGCCTGACCTGTTTAAAATGCATAGTGACAATATAATGAGATCAGAGGGGACATAGTAGGAATATCATCTGGTGGATATTATGTAAGCGGCTTGAGATATGACAATAATGCTGTCTTAATAGCAAAAACTGAAAGAAAAAACCCACACGTTGTCTTAAACTAGTTTTTGGTACATAAATATTACACACACATAAAGGTGGGTACATAAATATTACACACACATAAAGGTGGGTACATAAATATTACACACACATAAAGGTGGGTACATAAATATTACACACACATAAAGGTGGGTACATAAATATTACACACACATAAAGGTGGGTACATAAATATTACACACACATAAAGGTGGGTACATAAATATTACACACATATAAAGGTATGTTTTTTAGGAACACGTGAGAAATAAAGAAGTAGAATTATTTACTGTTTACAGGCCTCGGGTTTCCTTCTTTATGTGTTGGGTACATAAATGATTGTTGTTGTTTTTAAATGGAAGAGGCTGACAGATTGGCTAAGGAATGTGAAACGCTATCTCAGCCTGATACAAGCACAACTTTCGAAGAAACAAAGAGTTTTATCAGAACTAGATACAGAAACAAATGGGTTGCAGAGCATCCAGGACACACACAAAATTATGCATATTTCAGCAGAAGAGAACCAAAGATAATCTTCAGACTCCACACAGGCCACAACAGATTGGGATATCATCTATTCAACAAGCTAAAGATAGGAACTACCGATCAGTGTAGCTGTGGCAATGACTGCTGAACGTCTGCTTCAAACACGCCTAGCATATGACGAACATATTATAGAAAGCACATATGGCCGCACCAGTACCATTCCTGGAAAAGAAACTCAATGGAGATGCAAACAGCCTGAAGATAACCACTGCTTTCTTTGAAAATATTCAAGTAGACGTCTGAGAGTGTACGAAGAAGAAGAAGAAGAAGATGATGATGATGAAATAGGCCCCTTAACCTCGTTTTGGCGATATACGCTTTCTTCAACCTTGACGCAAGGATCGTAGATTATATTATGGCACGTGGCTAATCATAAAAGATCTTGTATTCTAGTGCATGTGTCATTCTCTACTTCTTTCTTTTCTAGTAATGAGAAGTTACAATTTTGTTTTTATTTATTTGTTTTGAAGACTTTAAAAAAAACGATGTATCTCCGCCCCCCCCCCCCCCTTTCCCTAATCCCCTAGCGTACAGCAACTAGACGGTTGTACTGACAATTTTTAGATGGGTCCATGACCGCACCAGAAAACAACAACCGCCACTCCCTTATCCTATCTTCCATCTAGTGCCGCTTCGTCGGTCTGTATTAGGAGATACCGGAATTAGGCGAATAACTGGAAATTTCGTCAGGGAATAGCGTAATTTATGCACCGGTTTCGTCTTAATTTCCCCTTTCCAAGAAACACAACTATTTCTGTAAATACTCGAAAATTTAGGTCACATTTAGAAAATTCGAAATTTTCGATAAGTAGATTTGACAATACTGTACTTTTGTGTTCATTTTTAAAAAGCAGAAATATTTCCCCCAAAAATATAGTTTTCACATTTTCTTTTGAAAAACAAATGTATGCCTAAAAGAAGTGAAAATACTCGAACATCTTTTCCGCGATGAGAACGAGGGGTACACAGTATTCGAAACCCTCATTATTGCAAACCAAATAAGTGGGATCAGAGCGGGGAAAGCCAGGGCTCGAACTTCAATGAGTTTGGGTAATGAAGCGAGTCAGCGAAGCTGCGCTCTTCTGCTTGGCCTCGTTATGAGAGCAATCATGGCCGACAGTCTCTTTTTAGACCCAGCGCATGCGCAAATGTGAGAATAATGGTCAGGCCCTTCAGACATAATGCCTCCGGAGCTCGCTTCTGTGATTCCGATGTCCTTGGTTAATAGTTGTGTTTGTTTTTGGCGGTAATGCTGATCGAAATCAGATTGGAGGATGCAGGGTTTGCGACGTAATAGGGTGTTGGAAGGATAGGATTTAGAAGTTCTACTGTGTGGTTGGCAGATGCACCGACTTTTTCGGAGCAGTCTTAATTCTGTTTTTGCTGGTACCTGGCAATACCAGAACTGAACAAGGTGATAGTAACTTTAGATGGGAAGACAGGCAAAAATGACAAGAAAGACACATTCACATCACGCTGTAGATGAGAATGTATGAGATAACTGCAGAAAAGATCAGGTCAATGCCATCTCCGCATCGAAGGTTGGCTGTAATATATCATCAACGTCGTCTGTTTCCTACAATGATGAATGATGATAATCTATTTTCTATGTCTTACTATGGCGTCTTCCTACTTACAACTTTGTTGTCATCTTTACCTTTTGCCTTCAGCTGTTCCCTCTGTTATACATTTTAGTACGGTGCGATGCACCTGTATATGCTAAAAATATTGTATTTGTTTGTTATATGTTATGATCGCCTACGCCACCAGACATGGACCTTGAAGAAGGGGAAGAAGAAGAAGATGATGATAATAATGATGATGCAGAAAAAAGAACAACAAGAATTTTTATCTCTGTCAATTTTTCAGTTCTAGTTTTTCTATGACTTGTTTCTTCTGTTCCCAGCTTCCTTTGCCCATTTCCTCTACATACCCACTTCAAAGATCCCGATTATTTCTTCTAACTGCTAGTTCATTATGCATATAGGACAACTGCAGGAAATGTACTGCAAATGTAAAACACCATAATTAAAACGTCTCAACCACTGACATTTTTTTTCAGGACAAAATTAGCACGAAACTACATACAAATTAATGAATTAATATACTTTCTGCACTCATATCTGGAGTATAGTTTCACAGTTGCTCATGACTGGTATGCAGAAAGTCTACGCTAAAATATTTTTATTTTTTTTTTTTGGCATTAGTGGCGACAACAGCAATTTGTTTTATAAGATGTATCAATTAGCCTCAAGTTCAACCTCCATTTAATCCTCTCTATCGATACACATTTTTTTTAGCAGAGGCCGTAAAGAACAATTTTAGTAAAAATATAAATGATCTTTGTGGTTGGGAAAGGACGTTCATGCATATTACTATGGAAAAGATCTATATTTGTATTGAACATCAAGGCAAGAAACAGAAAATGTTGCAGATCAAATCACCGTCAACTTTCAATGTGGAGCTACAACACTTCATTTAATCTGATCAAAATAGAAACTCACGATTGTTTAAACATAAACATTCCTGCGAACCAGAACACATTTAGCAAATGCTGCACGCCCATATTCCCAAAATATGTTATCATATATTTTATAGTCTGTACTGAGGAAAAGGTTAACTAAAAATTGTGCAGGTACCATGGCAGATACTGCGATATGGGGAATGAAATGTTAGAGACTTCACATACACTAGGTCTCAGCACTCTACAGTGAGGTGACCAGTTACCTTGCTTGCTGTCTTCGCCTTCCTTACCTCAAAAGCAGAATCAGGTATCCAGTTTTCACAGCTTGAGCGTGACGTGACCTGTTTTCACACGTAGTCCATTTGCCTCGATAATATAGCGTTCTAACCACTCGGACGCTCGTTGAGTATAACAAGGCGAGATAACTAGTCCATGCTTCCAGGCGTTATAATAACGGCTTATCCACAGTGGATATTCAAAGTTTTGAGATATTTTACATGTTACAAAAGCAAACAGAAATAGTATAACAATAACAGTTTCTAGTAAAATCTGAATCTTTTTGGTTGGTTGTTTTTTTTTCTCACGGTTTCAGAACCAGTCAAAAGGATTGACTTGACATTTGAATTTAAAATTCTGATTTTTTTGTGTTGGACTTGAATTCTTTTATCACCATATATTTCCCTATTCAATGAAGCTCTTGTAGCCTTTTGTATTCTAATTTTGATATCATTGTCTGTCCCTCCAACTTTGTCTATATTGCTGCCAAGAATAATGTATGATTCTACATCTTGTAGTGGCGTTTCTTTAAGTGCAATAATTTTACAGTTTCCTGCGTTTATTCTCTTTGTTTTCTCCCAGTGGACTGTCAAACGAAATCTGAAATATGGCGAGAGGTGGAACTACTATGAAGCTAATGAAATTTGAGCTTCAGGGCGCCAAAGTCCAAATGGGCCCCACAAGTGTACAAAAATAGAATATTTTGTAAAGTTAGTGAAATATTATCAGTCAATTACTAGAATATACAGTACTTTGCAAAAAAAATGGCAGTCATATTGCTCAGCTAAATATGCTGAAATCTAATTAAATATGCATGTTCTGCCCCAAATTTACACTCCACTTAAGTGAGCAAACACTACCAAAAGTAAAAAAAAATTAGCGTAGAGTAAAGTCCCTTGATAATAGAGCAGACGACAATTTCTAATGCTAGTGGCAGAAAATGGACACAAAGTCAAAGTGTATGTTAATTTCACAGCTTTGGAATGAAGGAAATCAAACATGTTCCAACATTTCTAAAACCTTGAACATTCCTGAGCGGACTGTCTACAGAGTTGTGAGTAAATTAAAAGCAGGTAATGGAATCGAGCGAAAAGAAGGTAGTGGGGGGGTCAAGAATTTTGGACACAAAGGACCATCGGCGTCTCGCCCAAATCGTTCGGGCTGGGCCAATGAAGAGTGTAGAAAACATACGGCAGCGCATGATCGATTTGGGAAACCCAGAAGTATCTAATGCTACTGTCAACCGGGAGCTACACAGGATGAATTACACAAAAAAGCGGGTAATTTTGTCACCATTTCTCACAGAGAATCACAAACAGATGCACTTGAACTGGTGCCACGAACTCCAAAATTTGTCATGGGACAATGTGATTTTGTCAGATGAATGTTCTGTTTGGTCTTATCCTGCTCAAATAAATATTTGGATGAAAGACTCTGTAACGCCTGTGTACCAGCAACCGAAACATACCCAGAAATTCCATCTTTGGGGAGGGGTGGCACCAAGAGGTGCCACCCCACTGTGTGTTTTCACAGGAATTCTCACGAAAGAAAGGTACATCGACATACTAGAGGGACACCTTCTGCCATTTATGCAGGTCATGTACCCCGATGGGTGCACATTTCAACATGACAATGACCCAAAGCATACAGCTCATACCACCAAAGCATGGCTGCAAGAGAAGAATGTGATAATGCTGAAGTGGCCCAGCAACAGTCCCGACCTAAACCCAATTGAAAATGTTTGGGCACTACTCAAGAATCATTTAAAAAAGAGTGGACTCAGAGACGTTGAACAATTGAAGAAGGTAGCTGAAAAATACTGGGACAGTCTGACTCACAATTACCTACAAACATTTGTGGGAAGTATGCCTCGCCGCATCCAGGCTTGCCTTGCTGGAGAAGGCAACATTATATTGTACTGAAACCACTGTTAATAGATAGGGGAGATACCAATCTTCCTCTGGACATACAGTTTTTATTATTATTTGCTTCTATGAGTGTGCTGCGTTGCGAAAATATGACTGCCATTTTTTTTGCAAAGTACTGTATATCCTTTGTTTGTTGGTTTTTTTTTTTTTTTTTTTTTAATGAAGTTTCCATTTTTATCCCTAATACGTTTCCTTCCCCCCCCCCCCCCCCCCCCCCCAACACTTTTTTTTTAAATAAAAGGGACCCCTTCAAGAGTTCAAGCTTCAGGGCCGCCAAAATGTAGATCCGACACAGAATGTGTTACAATATATTTAAAATCTGTTTTTTTTTCCTTTTCTTTTCTTTGATCCTTAGCCGCCGACCGTCAAAGCAGTCAGTGGCCATCACGCCTAGTGGCGTCTTGTAGGGCAACAACAAATTGATTCCACTTTGCTCGGTTGGTGGCCATCCTTCGTACAGTGCCCCAACTCTGGTTCATTCTTTGCATCTCAGCCTCCACAGTCCTCCGCCAGGTTGTTTTTGGTCGGCCTCTCTTTCGTTTTCCTTCAGGGGTCCAAAGCATAGCTGTTCTTGTGATGGCATCGGGGTCTCTTCTGAGGACATGACCAACCCAGCTCCAGCGTCTGCCAACTATGATGGTGTGCATGTCCTCTTGCTTGCTACGAGTAAGCAGATCTTGGTTAGTGATGGTATTTGGCCAAAAGATTCGGTGAATTTTTCTTAGGCATGTTGTGTGAAAAGAGGACAATTTCGACATTTCCTTCTCTGTAACTCTCCAGCATTCCGCACCATAGAGAAGCACAGAAAGCACACAGCTCTAATATAATCTTAATTTTGTGCTTGTGCTGTATTGGGAGGACTTCCAGATGTTGTTTAGGCTAAAGAAGGCTGTTCTTGCCTTATTCATTCTGATGTTGATGTCTTTGTCTGCCCCGCCGTCTGGTGTTACTATGCTTCCTAGGTATGTGAAGGTATCTGTCTGTACCAATTGCTGATTCCTTACTGATATGGGCTCAGGATTGCTCACATTGAGCGTCATGACCTCAGACTTCTTTAAATTGATATTCAAGCCCACCTGCTGGCTAAACTTGTTAGGTCTATCCGTTTTTTCCTGGATGTGTTGATGTGAATGTGCTAGTAGTGCAATGTCATCTGCATATTCCAGATCTTCCAATGTAGAAAATGTTGTCCATCTTATTCCTCTTGGACTGCCCTCTGTTGTCTGGCGCATCACCCAGTCTATGACTGTTAAAAATAGAGTGGTTGATAAGGGGCATCCCTGTCGTACTCCTGTCTTCACCTCAAAGGTTAGGTTGCTCTGCCCAACACTACACGTAAAGTTGGCATAGAGGTTTTTTATGATTGACACTATGCAGCTTGGAATTCCATAAGCTCTCAGTATTTTCCATAAACTGTCCCTGTGTATGCTGTCGAAAGCCTTTTCAAAATCAACAAAATTAATGTAAAGCTGTCTTTGCCATTCTGAGCACTGCTCTATAATGTTCCTGAGAGTGAATATATGATCTACACATCTCCTGTTCTTTCTAAATCCTGCTTGTTTTTTCCTCAGTTTGTGGTCTACTGCCTTTGAAATTCTCTGTATAATTATCCTGCCTAGTATTTTGCTGGGAACTGAGAGAAGAGTGATTCCTCTCCAATTATTGCAGTCTGCAAGATCTCCCTTCTTGAGCAATTTGAAAATTATTCCTTTGTTCCACTCTGATGGTGTTGTCCCCGTTTTCCAGACTTGTGCAAATAGTGGTTCTAATAGTTCTGCTGCTAGCTCAGGGTCTGTCTTAAATAGCTCTGCATTTAAGTTATCATGGCCCGGAGCTTTGCCGTTCTTTAACCCTTTGATTGCTGTGATGATTTCTTCTTTGCGTGGAATGTCTGTATTCACATCTAGATCGTTTTCAGCTTCAGGAACATTCAATTGTGTCTCTGGTGGTTCCTTTAGAGTTTCTCTGAAGTGCTCTGCCCATCTTGTTTCCTGTCCCTCTGCTGTCGTGATGAGATTACCTTGCTTATCTCTTACTAATGTAATATTGTTTGCACCTCGTTTTCCACTGATGAATTTAGTTATTTTGTATACTGTGCTTTGTTTATTTCTCAGTGCTGCCTCCTCTGCCTGTCTTGCAAGATCGTCTAGGAAATTCCTTTTGTTGGCTCGGGTTTGGCGTTTAACTTCCTTGTCCAGCTGACTGTACTGTTCGCTATATAGTTGCTTTAACCTGGGGGGACTTCGCTTCTGTTTTCTTTCTTTTCATTTCCTTTCTCATCGTTATGGTGTTTAATGTTTCTGGTGTTATCCAGTCTTGCTTCTTCCTTTCCTGGAATCCCAAGCATGATTTGCTGCTTTCTTTGTATATTGTTGAAATGGTGTTGAAATTCTATATCATCAGTCAATGTCTTTTCCTGACTTTTGGCAAATTTAAATCGTTTCTTTATGTCGGCCGCAAAAGCTTTTCTGGTAAGGGAGTCCTTCAATTTGCTGAGGTCAAACCTTTTCTGTGTAGTTACAATTGGTGCAGCCCTTCTTAGTTTCACTTTCAGTTTTGCTACTACTAAATGGTGATCACTTCCCACATCTGCACCTCTTCTTACCTTCACATCTTGTAATGCATGTCTCCATCTACCGTTAACCATGATGTGGTCTATCTGGTTTCTGTCCCTACCATTTGGTGATTCCCATGTTAATTTGTGAATTTCTTTATGTGGGAAGAGTGTTCCTCCAATGACCAGGTTGTTAATGCTACAGAAACTTATTAGTTTATCCCCATTTTCGTTTGCTGTTCCGCTGCCGCATTTCCCCATTGTTCTTTCATTATATGTATTGTGTGTACCAACTTTCGCATTGAGGTCTCCCATTACTATAACAAGATCATATCTAGGTGTGTCTTCCATTTCTTTCTGCAGTTGTTGATAGAATTCATCCTTGACCTCCTCATCGCTATCACTCGTTGGTGCGTAGCATTGTATTATTGTAGTGTTGGTGAATCTCCCTCTCAATCTTAATCTTATCAGTCTGTTGTTGATGGGTTTCCATTCCAGTAATGTCCTTTCTATTCCTTTCTGTAGATTAATGGCTACGCCTTCATTGTGCTGTCCATCCTCTCTTCCAGAGTAAAGTACTGTTTCTTCTGTTGCTGTTTTAACTTTTCCTGCCCCTGTCCATCTGCTCTCGCTTATACCTAGAATGTGTAACCTATAGTTTCTCATTTCTGCCGTGACCTGTCTTAGTTTACCTGTCTCGTACATTGTCCTGACATTCCAAGACAATGTACTCTTCTTCTTCTTCTTCCATCCTTAGCCACCAACCGGCAAAGCAGTATGTGGCCAGTACGCCTAGTGGCGTCTTAGGGCAACAACAAATTGATCAATCTATCGCTGTTTCCACCACGCCTAGTGGCGTCTTTGTGGAACAGAAACAGACCAAACAATCTATCGTTGTTTCCGTAATCAGATTGGTTGGCAAGCAGGTGATCAGCCCACTGTGCAAAGTTTTTACGGGATGGGGTAAACAGCCCCATGCCCAACCCTCCTTAGTCGCTTTTTACGACATGCGTGGTAGGGTGCAGTGTTACTATTCTTTGCTCCCCTTTCGGGCCCCGGCAACACACGGGTGAAGACAATGTACGAGACAGGTAAACTGTATATTAAAATCTGTATTTAAATCATTTCTGGTCAAACAAAAAAATTTTTAAAACGCAAAAATAATCTCTACTAACAAAATTCTCTGCTTGAGAGACTGGAGCGCTTACTGCTCCTAGAGGCAATGGGACCGGGTGACTTAGGGAGGGCAAAGGCAGGAAACCGTTCACCCCACATAAAAAAGCTGAGACATAGTATATGTGAAGTCTATAACACTTCTCTCCACTACAGCAGTATATGCAATGAGACTACCGCCATCCTACTTTAAAGACCCAAACGTCCGATTGACAGAGTGGTCAGAGCGCTGATCTCTCGAGGCAAAGGTGCTGGGTTCGATTCACGGTATCGACACGCTTCAGTCTACCCAGCTGTAAATGGGTACCTTACTTTTCACTTGAGTTAAGGAAGGAAAAGGTCCGCCCGATTCTCGATGCTGGAACTAATATAGTGAACGAACGAACGAACGAACGAACTTTATTTTCAAAGGGTTGAGAATTGGGCACGCAGGCCCGTCTGACATTCTGCCCTTCCTTTCTCTCACCTTTCATACTGAATTCATTTATTCCCATATGCATTTTACATATCAATGTCAAGGAATTCAACGTTGCAAAGTAAAATAAAATAGCACACTCATATTAACATTAACTACTTATAAACATGACATAAAATATGTAGAAAAGTACAAACATCGTCATTAGAACCTACAATTGATATTATAAGAAAAGATAATCTGATTGGGGGGGGGCATGTAATCAAAACTAATAAAGTATTCGAAAAGTCTACGATTGTATGAATAGGGACTGAAAGAGAGCGAACGAACTTTATTTTCAAAGTGTTGAGAGAAAGGAACTTAGGCCCGTCTAAGAGAGAAAGAGAGAAGGCGAGAGAGAGAGAGAGAGAGAGAGAGAGAGAGAGAGAGAAAGCGAGAGAGAGAGAGAGAGAGAGAGAGAGAGAGAGAGCCAGCGAGAGAGCGAACGAACTTTGTTTTCAAAGTGTTGAGAAATAGGAACATAGGTTCGTCTAAGAGAGAACGAACGAACGAACTTTATTTTCAAAGGGTTGAGAATTGGGCTCACAGGCCCGTCTGACATTCTGCCCTTCCTTTCTCTCGTCTTTTATACTGATTTCATTTATTCTCACATATATTTTACCCATCAATTCAAGGAATTCAACGTTGTAAAGGTAAAATAATAGCATACTCACATTCACAGTATCTAATTATAAACATGAAATAGAATATGTTGAAAAGTACAAACTAAGTATTACCATGAAACAAAATATATTGAAAAGCACTAACATCAGCATTAAACCTACACTCGATATTATACCATTTGTTCGGAAAAATAATCACATTAGGGGGGCAGATAATCAGAACTCATAAAGTATTCGAAAAGTTTACGATTGTATGAATAGGGACTGAGGTTGTTATGTTTTAGATAATGTGGAAGATAGTTCCAAAGATGAGCAGCAGAGTAAGCTAAGCTTTTCTTGAATAAGTCAAGCCTAGGCTTGGGCACTTGTATTTTGTTAAGGCGTTGACTGCGTCTTTCATTGTATTTGAACATTGGCCACAGATATGTTGGAGCATTCTGTGACAGGATTTTGTGAACAAATTTAGCTTTGTTGAATTGCGATCGCAAGAAGAAGAAGAAGCTTTGTTGAACAGAAAGCGCTTTCTTAGAGGCAGTATTTTGAGATCTTTATATAGATCTACACACTGTGTTTGGCAGTTGTCAGAAACTAGACGCACTGCACGCTTTTGTAGTGAATGGAGTCTTTTTGTGTTGGACATAGAACAACCATCCCAGATTGTGGAGCAATAGTCAAGGTTTGTTTGTATGTGAGATATATAGAACAATTTTCGTGCATCTTCATCTAGGAAATGTTTGATTTGAAGTGAAGTGAAGTCTCTAACACTTCACTCCCATATGGCAGTATCTGTTACGGTACTACCTTTGACTTCCTGGAACCATGTTAGTCGAGTGTGGTTATCTGGAACCATGTTAGCCGAGTGTGGTTATCTGGAACCATGTTAGCCGAGTGTGGTTATCTGGAACCATGTTAGCCGAGTGTGGTTATCTGGAACCATGTTAGCCGAGTGTGGTTATCTGGAACCATGTTAGCCGAGTGTGGTTATCTGGAACCATGTTAGCCGAGTGTGGTTACCTAGAACCATGTTAGCCGAGTGCGGTTACCTGGAACCATGTTAACCGAGTGCGGTTATCTGGAACCATGTTAACCGAGTGTGGTTATCTTGAACCATGTTAGCCGAGTGTTGTTATCTGGAACCATGTTAGCCGAGTGTGGTTATATAGAACCATGTTAGCCGAGTGTGGTTACCTGGAACCATGTTAGCCGAGTGTGGTTACCTGGAACCATGTTAACCGAGTGTGGTTATCTGGAACCATGTTAACCGAGTTTGGTTATCTGGAACCATGTTAGCCGAGTGTGGTTATCTGGAACCATGTTAGCCGAGTGTGGTTATCTGGAACCGTGTTAGCCGAGTATGGTTATCTGGAACCATGTTAGCCGAGTGTGGTTATCTGGAAGCATGTTAGCCGAGCGTGGTTACCTGGAACCATGTTAACCGAGTGTGGTTACCTGGAACCATGTTAGCCGAGTGTGGTTATCTGGAACCATGTTAGCCGAGTGTGGTTATCTGGAACCATGTTAGCCGAGTGTGGTTATCTGGAACCATGTTAGCCGAGTGTGGTTATCTGGAACCATGTTAGCCGAGTGTGTTTATCTGGAACCATGTTAGCTGAGTGTAGTTATCTGGAAGTCTTTGAGGAGACAAACAAAAGATATGATTGCTACTTCATCAGGCATGTCGTAAGGTGCGACTAATAAGAAGTTGTGCATATGTTGCCATTCTCATCATATAAAAGAACAAGCTACAGAGACAACCACTGCAAGAGCACACGAATGTGCTTCCTGGAGACCACCTGCAGACGTGGCTCCATACGACGCGAAATGATACAATGACGAAGATAGAAGGTGTTAACATACGTTTGAATCTCCACTAATAAATATTAATGGTGCATACTAGATATTGTTAAAACTTACGTACTTAGTCATCAATCTTCTACCCTGTGGTGTAGAGGTTTGGAAGACAGAGAGCGCCATACTATATTTTCTGCGGTCTTCCTCCTGGCCTGGTTCCATTCTAGTCCTCGGTCCTTCAGAGTTTGTCTAATGTCCTCCCAGCAGACTCTGGGTCGTCCTGGAGGTCTGGATCCCTGACTCTAAGTTTCCCATACTTGTTGTGATAGCCGATCTTCTCCCATTCTGCAGACATTGCCAAACTCTGGGACCAATGACGCAGTAAGAGAGATTAATGCAGTCAGCGACTCATAGCTTGACTGCTTGCGTCAGGGTCAACGAACCAGAGCTGACCAATACCCTACTCCACCTCCAAGTGGTTGTCCTGGAAACAGGCTGCATCACTGCAGTCTGGCTGAGAGAGTAGGGATCGAAAAGGGAAGGCAAACCCGGTCCCAAAAAAATGCCGTGCTGAAGTCGGATGTGTCGGCTGAAGGCGCAAATATCGCAGCTCTGCTGTAAACGAACACAACGCCACTAGCGTCCTTTTCAGGACGAACGAGGAAGGAAGAAGCATACATTGCCAAACCATCTTACTTGGGACTGTTCTACGTGAATCTGCATGGGTTGGGTTTTTAGGCCCAGACGATAATGTAAAGCGTATTTTACGAACTATGTTACCAATTGTTCATTCAAAACTTAGACAGTGTATAGAATGCATTAAGTTTCATGTAGCAACTGTTTCTGGGAAAACTTCTATGGTGTTAAACACATTTTAAATATCTACTGCATAACTTCGAAATTGTTAACACATTTTAAATGTCTACTGTAAAACTTCTAAGTTTTAACGCAGATTTAAAACATCTACTGTAAAACTTCCAAGGTGCTAACTGTCGCAAAATGGTTTCAAGTCATTGCAAACGGGTTCAGTTAGATTTATAAACCCGTCAACGATCGATTGACCGCTTTCAAAATGGCGGCGTATCAGCGAAATGTGTATCAGACAGAGGAAATCGCCAAGGATAAATAAAAGCAGAAGGGAATCAGTATGAAAAGGATTTTACATTTCAGTACAGGGAAGGATTGTGTATAACTGCATATAAGAAGGAACGGTAGGAAGTTCTCATTTACGGAGATATATGCGTATTTCGACTGCCCACAGTTACGCTAAAAGCGTGTAACCCACTTCTGTTCTAAATATTAAAATCAACAAATAACAGTTTGGGAATTTACATGGATAGGAAGATAGAGTTTTATCAGCTGTATAAAACTAGATAAGATGGAACAATATGGATATTATATATGCCGAGAATGAGAAAGGCATAATTTCAGTCGACGCACAGATCGGCTGAAATCACTGTTCGGGAAGGATTTTTCAGGCTAGGTTTAAGCTGTGACGTCGGTACCCTCCGATACGTCCGCGCTATACGTATATAAAGCGTATCGGTAAACTGAGACACGGACAACGAAAGAGGTTTGAGACAGACTGGAGGCAGAGTTTCGCCACTACCCATGAATTGTGAGCGGATCGCCAGAAACATTTTTAAGTCCAGTATCTGAAGTCTGAGGGTAAGCGAAATTATGATAACTACCGTGTATAATATTTGTTATTTCAGGTTCATATAGAATTCACAAAATATGCCTGTATAATAGTCATTGATATAATGTATTGTATTTTTAATATGATCTAAACATGTGCATTGTGGATGATTGTTGCTTGTACAAAAATTAATCACAAATAGCCCCACAGCCTAATGAAGATATATTTATCATATTGCTTTATCGCTTACGAAGATAAAGGCAGTCCCATGGCAGAGATTGCCATAGGGAAATGAAGTGTTAGAAACTTCATCATGGAAGATCCCAGTTTACGAGGTTAAGGTGACTAGTCCCCTTCCTCGCTGCCTTTGCCTTCCCTAGTTCGAGCGCACAACTTTGTACCCATTTACAGCTGGTAAACTGTAGTGTTCTACAGCCAGTTTCAGTAGAAAGCAACCTGATCACGTGGTCACTCACTTTATTTATTTTATGTATTAATTTTGGGTAGTTGCTAAGATAGCATCAGTATTTGAATTTGTACTTGATATGATTTAGAAGGATCAAGTTATAGATCAGAAAAGGATGTATAGGAGCGGAATAAACCAGATGATGTTTTATTACTGATATGTTAATATTAATTCTGTATCATTGAAATGATGTTACTTGCTATGACTGTATAACTTTGACACCTGATGACTGACTAGTCTGACTTATGTGCTAGTCAGTTACACTTAATTGAAATGTTAATATTAATGCTATATCACTGAAATGATGTCCTTACTTACTATGATTGTATAACGGTGACATCTGATGACTGACTGGTCTGACATCTGTGCTAGTCAGCTACAAGTCTAGCCAGATACTAACCAAGGCTGATGTGATGTTTCAGGTTCCATGAAATAACTCAAACCAGACTGTCCAGTATCAGAAGCCTGTGTCGTTCATCAGAGGCAATCCCACAAAAGTGCAGGACCCCAAAGAGTGAACTTCAACTGGTCATTGGCATCCCTTCTGTTGGGCCTACCAAGTCTGATATCAGCAAAGGACAGTTCAGTTTCAGCATTGTCAAGTTGAAAGATAAGTGTCCTGTTTGACACTGACCACCTATACATGTGAAACAGCCAATAGTTGAAAATAATAATTAACCATACAGAAACTCAATCAACTGATGACAGTTATCCTTAAATTCAAAGGACTAATAACAGTGATTTCAGTAACTTTATTATTTAAGATCTTGAAGTCTAAACAGACAATAATAGTAATTGTGTGACTTAATTTTCTATATATTTATATATTTCAATGCTCTGTTCCAACTAGCAGTAATAGAATATTAGGGTAATTATTAAACTATTTTAACTGTACCTGAGGATTTATTCACTTCTTCCATTTTGTGGGTTCAGTGAATGTACATTTTACTTATCCCCTAGAATATAAGTAATCATAAGATAGTCACAGGGAGGAGACACCTTAAATCCTGGTACTACTTCTTACCAACTGGGCCAGGGTTTTCACAGTCTGACTATTGTTATGATAACAATACACCAGGGCTTATTTCTAAGACTGGGGTATTACTTGTAAGGTCAGAACTCTTTACTGGCATACTCTTACATAATAAATAATTTTAAATAACCTCCCGCTACACTAACACACATTTAAAATATGTACCGGAACACTCAAAACTGTTAATACGTTTAAAATGTTAACTGTAAAACTTCTCAAGTGTTAACACACAGTTCAAATGGCTACTGTAAAACCTCTAAACACTTGACGGAACAAACAGACATTAAAATTGTTGTGCTTGTGTGTGTGTGTGTGTGTGTGTGTGTGGGTGGGTGGGTGGGTGGGTGGGTGGGTGGGTGGGTGGATGTGTGTTTGTGTGTGGGTGGATGGGTGGGTGGGCGGGCGGGCGGGCGGGCGTGCGTGTGTGTGTGTGTGTGTTGTTTTTTTGGATGTGTGTTTTCTCTATATGGAGTTTTTTTTTGGACAAATATATTTGCTCTATATGGAGTTTGTTTTTTTTGACAAATATATTTCCTCTATATGGAGTTTCTATTTTTGACATATATTTGCTCTATATGGACTTTCTATTTTTGAGACATATAATTTTGATCTTGCCACTTGTTCTGTAATAGGTAAACATTCTCTGTTCTTTCCTCGAAAAAATGATCACAACACGTGTTTCGGTTTTCGCTGTAAAATATTACATTCGCAAATTTTACTGGGGTTTTGATGCACTATGTATCTGTGTATTTCCTCCATCCTACGTTGTTAAGAGTTTTTCTTCTTCGAGTATCATGCCTAGTGGCGTAGGAGATCATGTCTCTCCACATCTTCCTGTCTCCAGTTCAATTTATAAATTCTGTTGTTGACCTCCTTCCATGTCACGATGTCAAACTGTCCAGTACAGTATTTGCTCTCTTTGTCTCCTCTATGTCTTTTTCCTTCAATCTTACCTGTTGTTACGATATATTCAATCTTACCTGTTGTTACGATATATTCAATCTTACATGTTGTTACGATATATTAAATCTTACCAGTTGTTACGATATATTCAATCTTACCTGTTGTTACGATATATTCAATCTTACCTGTTGTTACGATATATTCAATCTTACCTGTTATTACGATATATTCAATCTTACCTATTGTTACGATATATTCAATCTTACCTGTTGTTACGATATATTCAATCTTACCTGTTGTTACGATATATTCAATCTTACCTATTGTTACGATACATTCAATCTTACCTGTTGTTACGATATATTCAATCTTACCTGTTGTTACGATATATTCCAGCTTTCCTCTTCTCATAACATGCCCCCAAAAAATGGATTGTTTCTTTCTAACTTGTGATATAAGTTTCCTTTGTGCGTTGACCTCTTTCAGGACATCCTCATTACTCTTTTTGGCTATCCATGGTATTTTTAACATTCTTCTGTAAAACAACATCTCCGTGGCCTCTAGTGCCTTCCCTACTTGATTGTTAGAGTTAGTTCCCTAAAACAGAATGTGAGCGAAATGTTATTATCACTCAAAACACAAACGAAACAAATCAAGTTTATTCACAATAAACATTTAAGAAGAAACTACAAATATCTTCTTCGCTGTCACATTTGCTTCATCGTTAAACAGTTATCTGCAACCATCAATTGTTATACTGACGCATTCATTTTGTTGTTGTTGTTATTGTTGCTTACGGAGCACGGAGCCAGTCCTACAGCAGGAAGCCAGCGTCAAAGATTCCGTGCTATTATAGTGATGGTTTATGCACTAAGCAGTCACAGGGTCTTGCAACAGTGGTTTCTATGGTAACTTGTTTTAGAGGAAAACGTTGCCAGTACCCCATAGTAATCGCCGCTAACGACATACACGAGGAACCAGTAGTCCTATCATATTTGTCCCGTCAGAGACCCAAGGAATACAGGACAAACAACTGATGTATACAAGCTAAGTATTCCAGGACCGAGAAAAGAAAAGAGAGAGAATATGAGGACAAAGAAAGTATTGTAACATAAGGAAGAATTAAAAGATAATATGTAAAGCAATACAGAAAAATATATATAAAAGGAAGTAGAATAAATACTGACAAAGATAAACAAAGGAGATATTTCAGAAAGAGATAAAAATGTCTCTCTTGAAAACTACTTTGGTTCTAAATGAAAGCATAAATTCGAAGTTATGATTAAAGGGAAGTAATCGACTTAGAACTTCAGTATTTTCTACGTATTGATGGTTTCCCTTTATAAATTTGTGCAGACGCAAACACAACAGAGGAAACAAGAGATGAATATTGGTGCTGTCAATCATAATCATCACCCGTGTGTTACCGGGGCCCGAAAGGGGAGCAAAGAATAGTAACACTGTTCCCTGCCATGCATGTCGTAGAAAGCGACTAAGGAGGGTTGGGCATGGGGCTGGTTACCCCATCCTGTAAAAAATTTTAAACCACAAAAAACTTCAACAAACATGGACAAGTCAATTAAGGAAAATAAAACACAGCCATCCAAGACAGGGGAAGGTCCTCTTGCAAGGATGCGTATGATGCAACACAGAGAAAGTCGAAAGAAGTCTGTGTTGCTGACTAACCTTCTTTCTTCTAGGAGAACCTCCAGATTTGGCACCTGTAATGTTCGGACATTAAACGAACAAGGGAAAGTGGCACAAGTAGCATAAGAAATTAGGGAATATAAAATCGAGGTTCTGGGAATGTGTGAAAAAACTGGAAGGGGGTAGACAAGAAGAAACTCATCACAGGTGAATTGGTGCTGTCCTCGGGACATGAAGACGAAAGTTCACACTACAGTGAAGGGGTAGCTCTTATGTTATCTAAAGAAGCACAGAAAGCACTCATTGAATGGGAAGCCGTTGGATCCAGAAGAATAACAGCTACCTTTAAAACAGCTAAAAAGAAAATAAATGTAAATGTCATCCATTGTTATGCACCAACTAATGACAAAGAAGAGTCTGTGAAAGAAGCATTTTATACTAGACTACAGGAAATTATGGATAAAGTAAAAAGAAGAGACATCACAATTTTGATGGGTGACATGAATGCAAAGATAGGTACAATCAACACCGGATTTGAAGAAGTCATGGGAAAACATGGGCTAGGAATAATGAATGAAAATGGGGAACTATTCTCAAACTTCTGTGCTTCCAATCAACTGGCTTTAGGAGGAAGCATGTTTCCACATAAGAGAATACACAAGGCAACATGGATATCACCAGACCATAGAACAGAAAATCAGATTGATCATATATGCATAAACAAGAAGTTTAGATCATCATTGCAGGATGTAAAGGTATATAGAGGAGCAGACGTGGCATCAGATCACCACCTTCTGATAGCCAAAGTAAAAATGAAACTCAAGAGATATGCAACAATGCAAAATTATAGACAACAATTTAATGTAGAACATCTAAGAAATCAAGAAACAAGAGACAAATTTGCGGTCATAGTATCCAACAAATTCCAAGTGCTCCAACAGCTGGAAGATGTAGAGAATACAGAAGACTATTGGCAGCAGGTCAAAACTGTTTGGAATGAGACATGTGAAGAAATACTAGGGAAAAGGGAACTACAACAAAAAGCATGGATAATGTAGTAAAATCTGTGAGATAATCGCTTATTTCCGTAAGATTTTAGTCATATGATGAATAAATACCCCAGCCCTCAGGTGTCTGACTGGTTGCATTTTCATCGCCAGTAGGGCGATGCCTTTTGTGCAGTGGGAATGTTAAGAAAATGACCCGCCGTAAAAAATCTAACACGCTTTAGTTTCGGTTTCGAAAACGTAGAAAAAGAAAAAAAAACCTTTTAACATCTCGCCGATCTGCTGCACGAAACGGGAGGGGGGAGAAAGCTTGTAATTAACAACTTGCCAACTGTGAGAGCAGACTGGCATTTGAATTAACGTAATATGTTAACTTTAACACTAACATTTGTAATAATTCGGACATTTCACAGTAGTAAGAACGAGGCGATTGTAAATATTAACGCAAAACACTACCAAAGTTTTGAGAAACCCCTCTTCGTTCTGCACGCGGTCTCTTTAATATATACACGCTGTGGGCAAAGCCAGCAGAGGCAAACACACAGAAAAATTTTTATTTCTTCCTAGCGGTAGTATTCTGACGTCACTCAAACTAGTTGGTTCATTTGAATAGTGAGGAAAATGTTAGAGACAGGGAGGGAAGATGGCCGACTTGTGTAAAATTTATATTTGACGATTGACAGTGACAAAATTGAAAATCTAAACCATACTGAAACTGACCATAAAAATCATATGGTAGTATAGCTTAGAGTCCCCTGAGTAAAAATGTGTTTTAAAAAATATGGTAGTCCAAGTATTAGCCAAGTTATTGAGAAAATACAAAATGTCTACGGACGCTTGACCGGACAGACTGTTGTTCTTGCTCGTTATACATAACGTTAGTGGGGACGCTAGTTTTAAAAAAAAAGAGGCATTGTAGTAATTCAAATTCTATTGGTTGGTATAAGAGTATAGTAGTAAAAGGGGAGAGATAGGAAAATGTAACTAAAACGAAACATCTTTTTCTATTGGGCATAACTAACGCAGATTGACCAATGGACTAAGAGGCACATAGTTTGTTTGGAATTGTTTTGGTTTTTTTTCAAACTAAATTTTAAAAAGTTGTAGTAGTGCCTTCTTTCATTGTTCGGCTCAAATAGATATTGGCAAAAGGCATAGTGGTCTCGGAGCCATTTGACTAGAAAACTTTATTCAAACACTTACGTTGAGATCAGATGTGATAGCTTGTAAAATTAAATACTAATTCACTATCTGGACGGGGCAGAGCAAAACTGAGGCCATATTCTTTGCCAGTCAACGTTATTTGTGACATATTTCTTTGAACTAGTAGTAAGAATGCTTTATGTATTTACACGCTTGATTAAAACTGAAAAAAGTCAGATACTGCTGCGGAAGAGTGAAGGACATGCCGGAAGCAAACATTATTGAGTCCTCACATTGAATTGTATTTGACTGTTGCATATTATTATGATTTTGTATTAATATTTTGTATTGGAAATGTTAGGAAGCCTCTGTGTTCTATGAACACTTTTCAACATGCCTAGAGCGTTTATAAGTTAGAAAAGAAAAAGAAAAAAAGAAGAAAATCATATAAACGGAGATGTGGTTACTCCACATTATTGCATTGAAGCAAACTATATAAAAGTACAGTGGCGTATCTGCCATAGGGACCTGTGGTGTGGTCACAGAAGGGTATGAGTCATAAATTAGGGGCTGATGCACATGAATGCACAAGAGGCTGACCCCATATTGTCATGTATAGATAGGGATAAGAAGTTATGATCAGGTTGAAAAGGCCAGGGTGTCTTTTTATTGCAGAGTTTTTATTTCCTGTTACCATCCGGTGACAGGAAACCTGATGAGTGGGTGTAAAGTCTCCATTATAATGTTTAAGCTGTCAGCTGATAGCCTGAAGGAGCTTACGCGTGGGTGCTGATCGACATTGGCTCTACATTGATATACTGACTTATATTCGACCTACGAAGAATCCCAGGTGACAAGTTATCAGCCGGGACCTCTGACATCTCATCCTAAGAAAATAGTTCCTATCAAAATAACATTGAATTATATGGGGCTTGATGTAAACAACAGCTCCTCATAACATATGACAATCACTAACAACTAGTAAAGTTTGATTCTGTGAATACACCTATAGAAACTCTATATTAACATATATTCATAGGACAAAGAGTCCATATTTTAGTTACCACATTATATGTAAATATATTTCCTCATTTTCAAAGACCTGTCCAAAAGAAGTTGGCGGGACAGGCAGATTAAATTGTAAAAAGAAAGAACGTTCAAATTTAAAAAGAAAACTTTAACCACTGTCTTATTCATTTTATTATAGTGAGTTAAAGTGTATTGTGTTGATGTACCATCATATTCATTTCACCCCTAGACACTAGATACATTATACACCAGCCACTAGAATCAAAATACGGACTGTGTGAGATCTAGGGAAGTAGCGTTAGGTTCCCTGATCAATATATCATCATCATCATCATTCCTTTTATAGTCAGGGACCTACATGTGCTTGACCTCACACAGTTAACACAGACACAACTATCTTTCTTGTTAGGTATAACATCTTAACCTCCCCAGCAAAAATTACATTTGCTACAGATAACAACAGAAACTATCAATAAGATAAAAGACAGAAGAAACAAGAAAGCAGATTTAAACACAAGCAAAACCAGAAGTTCCAAAGCCAAGGCTCAAGAAGTGTACACAGAAGCAAACAAAGAAGTAAAAAGAAGTATCAAAAGAGACAAGAGGAAGTATATTGAGGAGTTGGCAAGAGAGGCAGAAGAGGCTGCAGCCAAAGGAAATATGAGAGAACTGTATAGCAGCACAAAGAAGCTAAATGGGAAATACAAGCAAACAAGCTGCCTCATAAAAGACAAGAATGGAAAACTGCTCAGCAATATACAAGAGCAAATGAAGAGGTGGACAGAATATTTTGAGGACCTTCTCAATAGACCAGCTTCACAAAACCCCCCAGACATCCAGCCAGCAGAAGAAGAGCTACAAATTAACGGTGAAAGACCAAAGAAGGAAGAAATAAAGAAAGCCATAAAGCTTCTAAGAGATGGAAAAGCGTCTGGACCTGATGGCATTCCAGCAGAGGCCATCAAAGTAGATATCGACACGGCTACAGAGATATTATATAAATTACTTGGTAAAGTCTGGGAAAAGGAAGAGATAACAGCAGAATGGAAAAAATGATATCTGGTTAAGTTGCCTAAGAAGGGAAATTTACAAGAGTGCACAAATTATAGAGGAATAATGTTACTATCAGTGCCAGGAAAAGTATTAAACAGGATTATCCTTGAGAGATTAAAAGAGTCCATAGACAAGAAACTGGGAGATGAACAAGCAGGTTTTCGACAAAACAGATCCTGTACAGACCAGATAGCCACTTTGAGAATAATAGTTGAACAAAGTCTGGAATGGAATTCACCTCTATACATCGGATTTGTGGACTACGAAAAGGCATTTGACAGTGTAGACAGAGAATCACTTTGGAAATTGATGAGGCATCGACAACACATAACAGAAATGGAATCCAGTGGACTCTGACTAAGCAGTTGGATGATCTGGATTTTGCTGTCCCATAACCGTAATCAGATGCAGAACAAATTGAAAACACTCGATGAGAGTTCACAGAAATTGGGTCTCAAAATACACAGGGAAAAGACAAAAATAATGAGAATAAATGCAGGTAATGATAACAGGGTTGAACTTGAAGAAACACCACTACAAGATGTAGAATCGTACACATATCTTGGCAGTAATATAGACAAAGTTGGAGGGACAGACAGTGATATCAAAATAAGAGTACAAAAAGCAAGAGGAGCTTTCATTACATTGGGAAATATATGGAGATCAAGAGAAATCAGATCCAACACGAAAATAAGAATCTTCAACTCAAATGTGAAGTCAGTCCTATTGTATGGCTCGGAGACATGGAGAACAACAAAGACAACAACCACAAAGCTACAGACTTTCATAAATGGGTGCTTGCGTAGAATAGAGGGATTAAAATGGTATGACAAGGTTACCAACGTGGAACTGATGACAAGAACTAGACAAGTGCTAGTGGAACAAGAGATGAGAAGAAGACGGTGGCGATGGATTGGACACACACTGAGGAGACCTGTTGATAGCATTGCAAGGCAGTCCTTGTTCTGGAACCCCCAGGGAAAGAGAGGCAGAGGTAGACCATGAAGCACATGGAGAAGAGAGCTGGAAACAGAGGTGAAAATAATAAGGAGAACGTGGAAAGAACTTGAGATGATGGCACGTGACAAGAGGACTTGGCATGTGTTTGTTGAAGGCCTATGCTCCATTGGGAGTGGAGGGTTATGAATCATAATCATAAACAATCCATTCGAATTACAAAACTGACAATATTATAAACGAATAACTTCATAGAAGAATAGCAGCCAGCACCAGTTTAATCATTTGGCCAATAAGGCATGTCGGGAAGAGGGTTAGATGTGTGGCAAAATCGAATTAATTACAAAACTGATATCATGATAAAATTCGTAGTTCAGAGAAAAAAAATTTTTTATTTGTGTGTGGTCATTCTACACCATTATAAAGAAGCATGTATGCATATATTCGTATTAGTGAAATTATTTGAGTGATTTAAGTGCTTGAGTGTATGTATGTGTTGGTATATATATATATATATATATATATATATATATATATATATATATATATATATATATATATATATATATATATATATATATATATATATATATATATATATATATATATATATATATATATATATATATATATATATATATATATATATATATATATATATATATATATATATATATATATATATATATATATTCTGACAGCGGTGGTTTTGTAGTCTGTGACGGAATTTGTTGTCTCCTTTTACTTTTCCAACTTGCCCTCCTACTTTCTCCATTTATTTCTTCATTTTACGCACATAAACTTTCCCCATCGCCGCGCTTTAGATTTGTTGACCTCTGTCATACTGCGTAAGTGTTATTTCAAGGCTAATTGACCATCCTTAAGGATCAACTATAATCGCTTAAGTTGTTGAACCAGATTGACTTCATACGGTAAACGGACAGTATTGGTGACTTTCTAAGTAATCCATTCCCGTCAGACACGCATGCCCGTCTGGGGGCATTGTTCGGTACAAAAGCGTTCAGATACTGTGGCGGAGAATACAAAAGGAAGACCAGATGTTGTTTGTGGAAAATGTCTGTGTGCGAAGATATGTAGTGGCTTGTCCTTCTGAGGACCAGAAAGTACAGGTGATAACTGCTTAGTCACTTTCGTCATGACATCGTCTGTGTAATTATTACAGAGAAACTCGTCTGGGTAGACAAATTAGCGAGAATACTATCGTAATTGAAAGGCTACCGAAGAGTGACAGAAGAAGTCAGGCGATATATGGGAGATTAAGTCATGTGTTTAAATTTTAAGATGATATTTTAAAACACGCGGGGGAAAGTAAATAGCTGACAACCCCTACCCACTACATTCTACCTCATGGATTGGATTATATGAGAGTCAGAAACATTTATTCTGATTGGAAGTTTTGTCAGAAACGCCAGATGGAAGCATGGGCAGGAAAACTGCATTATAACCTAGCGAATTCAAAGGCTAAAACACACAACATTCCAGAATCGTTAAATGTAGACAGCTCGGACTGAAACTCGAAAAGAATAGAGCGAGGATTTTGACCTTAAAGGACCGGGCAAAACACGAGAATGAAAATTCTCGATGAGAGGTCACAACTAGTGGGCCTGAAAATACACAGGGAAAAGACAAAGATTATGAGAATAAATGCAAGAAATGATAACAAGGTTGAACTTGAAGAAACACCACTAAAAGATGTAGAATCGTACACTTATCTTGGAAGTAATATAGACAAAGTTGGAGGGACAGTGAAATCAAAATAAAAATACAAAAAGCAAGAGGAGCGTTCATTGCATTGGGAAACATATGGAGAACAGGAGAAATCAAGTCCAACAGGGAAATAAGAATCTTCAACTCAAATGTGAAGTCAGTCCTATTGTATGGCTCTGAGACATGGAGAACAACAAAAACAACAACCAAAAAGCTACATGATAGTGTCACATGTTGGAGCAAAAATGGCCGCAACTGAACCGGAAACCGGAAGTGAATAGTATATTGAAACTATTTTTTTAAAATTATGAAAACAAGGACTGGAAAACCGAGTGGGGGAAAAAATATTTGCATAGTAGAGAGGGAATTAACGAGATAAATAGACAAAAATAAACACTAAAGAACACAATCTAACTGTTCCCAATTAAGAGGTGCTGTTAAAATAATCAAACTTCAGAAATGAGGTATCTGAGGAAGGTGGGTGAAGTAACAAAAAGAGACATGGTCCGCAACCAGACGATACGTCAAGGCCTAAAAACCCAACCCCTGAAGACCCAAGTAGAAAATTCCCAACTGAGATGGTTTGGTCATGTCTGCAGAATGGGAGAAGATCGGCTACCATGGCAAGCAGGGGAAACTATAAGCCAGGGATCCAGACCTCCAGGACGACCCAAAGTCCGCTGGGAGGACAACATTATACAATCTTTGAAGGACCGAGAACTAGAATGGAACCAAGCCACGAAGAAGACAGCCGATAGAACAGTATGGCGCTCTCTCTTACAAACCTCTACACCTCATGGTAGAAGAGGAACGACTAAGTAAGTAAGTAGGTTAAAATAATCATGGATATAAAAAAGTGGAGAAGAACGTTCGTGGAATGAAATGTGTAGAGGTAGACGATGAAAAATGTGTGCTCTAGCACGAAATAATGTTGAAAAAGAAGAATATGACATTGATGATAATAAGGTTGATGACGAGTTTGATGAGCCGCGCTAGCGTAGTGGTTACAACACCGCTCTGGCGACCGGGTGATACAGGATCAAACCCGGGCGACGGCATTTGAGGATTTTTCGTCGACCGGGATTTGGACTGGATTAACTCGAGACCTGGCGAGTACATTTGAAGGAGTGTCGTCGACCAGGGACTGGCGGCTCTTGAGCCGACCCAGCTGCAATGGGTACCTCCGAAATCGGCGAGTATTTGCCTGAATGGCGAGGGACACCTGTCTCTGTACAAGAAATAAAGGGATACTCACGTAAAATCAATGTCAGGTTAGACATAAATAATAACCTGAGATTTCGCCTCGAGTGTTAGCGGGCGTACGAAAAAAAAAATGATAATGAAGATTAAGAAGAAGAATGGAGAGCGGAGGACAAAGAAAACAGTTTTGATTGACGATTGACCACTCCGTTTATCCAGTCAGGCTGTAGAACAGTATGTTCGACTTTGAAAGTGTGGACTTCTTCTAATTAATGTTAAAATAGTGCAGGAACAATCAAAGCGTAATGTCGTCACGAGAACATCCGTGAGTGTATATGAACTATTCCTATCTTTAACAGTTCCGTATTTTTTCTTGTATGTTACTCTTGAAGTGTTTTTGTAGAGTGTTATTCTCTTTAGTTGTACCGTAAGTTTCAGAGCGCTATATGACTATAGCACGTTTCACTAGCTTTGCCCAACTTCAAAATGCTATATCTCAGCGAATATATAACGCATATAAGTGAAATTTTGTGTGTGAATTTGAAATGGTATAGACCCTATGAATTAAATTTTTCATTAAAATGCGGCCATTGGTTTCAATTTTCGTTTCTTTGCGATATAATATAAAATCCTACTTGCCAACACACATCACACGCACATATATTGAAATGTCTACAGTAAATTATACGACCTCATTTGCACATTTTTGGTTTATCAAGCAATTGGCATGATTTTTGAGTGAAATTGCGTGAAATCGCACTTCTTGAACATAAACCAGTTTATATCCGGTGCAACGCACACATTTTCAATCAGAGGTGTGTCTACAAAAATTATTGTGTGGTTAAGAAGGAAAAATGAGTCTGCGAGTACATTTTATGACATTACAGCAAATCACAAATAGGATTTTTAAGTATTTCTGCAATGAAGCTACTCGAGGAAAACTATATCATTCTATTTCAAACCCACAAAAAAGGACTATTCACGCTTTGGGGATAAGCAAACGATCATTGCACCGCTGGATAGCGACATCTGAAATGTCTAATTCCAGTGTTTTACACACGAAAATTAGGCCAAGAGTGGTGGATAATTTTGACAGAGAATTGATCCGCAGAGAAATTTGCAATATGTTTCACAATAATGAGGCAGTGACTTTAAGGAAATTGAAAATTTGGTTAAGAAAGAATAATGACATTGATATTTCCAAATCTACGCTATGGAGGACTATTAGGAGTTTGGGATTCACTTTTAGAAAATATGTTGGTGGTAGAAACCTTATTTGTGTGAAGCCTCATATAGTTGCAATGAGAAGCAAATATTTACGCGAGGTCAGAGAAATGAGAAGAGATTGTTATGATTTTGTGTATTTAGATGAAACTTGGATCAATGCGCACCACAGTAATGAACGAGAATGGCAATCATCTGATGGAACAACTAAGAGACTAGTACCAAGCAGCAAAGGACAGCGCCTAATAATTGCACATCCAGGAAGCAGCCATCATGGGCTTCTAAATAATACTGAACTCATATTTGTTTCAAAATCCACAGATAATAGGGATTACCATGCAGAGATGAATGGCAAGATATTTCAAGATTGGATTGTGAATCATGTACTTCCTTCCTTGGATAGACCGTGGTGTTTGATAATGGACAATGCCTCATATCACAACGTTGTGGCACCAGAAGATAAAGTTTCTAATTCACCAAGTATTAAAGATGTAATAAAGATTTGGCTGACCATAAACAACATTCCATTCAACGAAATGTCCCTGAAGCCTGAATTACTTGGAATTGTAAAAAAAGACACAGCATACAAAGATATTTCACATAGACAAGGCAATCCATGAACATGGTCACAGATGTTTAAGATTACCTCCTTACCATTCTCACTTAAACCCAATAGAATTAGTATGGGCTAAAATTAAGGAACAGGTAGCAACAGAAAATAGAACGTTCAAATTAAAAGATGTTGAATTACTTATAAAAGCCGCCATCTCCAATATAGCCAGGGATTATTGGAAGAAAAGTGAGAACCATGTGTTACAAGAGGAAGAGGAATATTGGAAGAATGATGGTTTGTCCTTCATTCAGCCGAAATTGATTTTCAATTTCTCAGAGACATCTGATTATGATTCGGATGAAGTTTAATTTCTTTAAAGATGACCTTACCGTTATTTACAAGCACATTAGAGGAGCAACGTTCCATTATGATATTTATGAACCGCAAAGAGATGATACCCATTGAAATAATTAGATCAAGGAAGGTCCAGTTTGGTAGCGCATTAAATGTCAATGACAAACAATGTCACGAGTATTTCGCATGCAGATCATTTAAGAAATCATCTTCAACACGTATTCAATTGCAAACGTGATGGCCACATTATTGTAATAGTAGACACGCCTATGCCTAATCAATTCACAGAATCTGTGCATGAAGTGGTAAAATTTCTTTTCTCGATACACAATAATTAGTATGCCGACAAAGATCAAAGGATTTCATCCGTTTATGGGAACTGGACAAGATGCACAGATATAAAGTATATATTTGTTGGGTCTAACCCAATATAACATCGTATGCAAAAAATGGCATTAATACGTTAGACGGTTAATCAGATAATTACATTTGTTTGAGGGCAAAGCTAGTGAAACGTGCTATAGACAAATTTTCTTTATCCAGGAAGAAGAGAATTCGCCTGTTCTATATCGCAAGCGGGTTTCAGGCCGAAACGATCATGTATTGATCAAATATTCACACTAAGAACAATTATAGAAGAATCAGTGGAAAGGCAATCGCCACTTATTATCACCTTCGTCGATTTTCAAAAAGCCTTTGATAGTCTACACCGCCCATCATTGTGGAAGATACTTACAATCTATGGTTTTCCAACAAAATATGTGAATATAATCAAAGCGCTATATGACAATGCAAGATGTTGTGTTAGAACAAATAAAGGGAATACAGAATGGTTTACAGTAGAAACAGGGGTGAAACAAGGCTGTATTATGTCACCACTACTTTTAGGAATAGCTATTGATTGGGTTATGAGAAACTATACCCACAATGAACAATTGGGTATAAAATGGACAAATGGAAAAATTCCTGGGGGACCTGGATTTCGCAGATGATGTAGCATTCTTAAGTTCAACACCAAGACAATCCCAAGAAGCAATAAATAATTTGTGTCATCTCTCGGTTAAAATTGGTCTCCAAATAAATGCCTCTAAAACTAAAGCTATGAACTTTTCTAACGAGACCTATGATATCATCTTGAACGGGGAAAAACTACAGAAAGTTGAAAGTTTCAATTATTTAGGCAGTAAAATGACTCAGGATGGTGACACAACAAGAAATCCATACTAGAATTGCTTTGGCAGCTAGCGCCTTCAATAGATTATCTAACATTTGGAAATTACGATCATTGAATATACATACCAAGCTTCGTCTGTTTAATTCAAATGTTATCTCAGTGTTAACATACGGCTGTGAGAGTTGGAAAATAACAAAATCATTGGAGAACAAGCTGAATACATTCGAGAACAAATGTCTTAGAAAACTCATGAACATCAGTTGGAAAGAATTCAAGACTAATCGACAAATAAGAGAAGACTCTAGGCAGAAAATATGTCTCCGACTATATAAGGAAAAGACGATGGTCATATATCGGTCATGTCCTACGAATGCAAAACAACAGAATACCACTACAGGCGCTCACTTGGGTTCCTGAGGGTAAGAGGAAAAAAGGAAGACCAAAAGAAACACTCAGAAGAACAATAATAAGAGAAGGAAGAACGTTGGGCCTAAATAATGTGCAAGAGCTAAGAGGAGTGGCGTCACAACGAACAACCTGGAGAGCACTGGTTTCTGCCTTATGCGCCGTGTTTGGCGCTTAAAGAATTTATTATTATTATTATATCGCAACTGTTAAAAATGCCATTCGAGGAAATCACATTACTCCCTTATCACATACTCCTTACTCTCCTTAAAAATTTTTTTTTTTAAATTATCTTCATTCCATAGTTAAGATATCTGAACATAAAAAAGCTCCCTAAGTTCAGAACTAAAGTTTCAATTTTAACGACATAAAAATCACATACCGTAGGACCAGTATTCATCTTTGCTAAACAAAAGTCACACTGGAGTTCAGAAAAGATCAGTTGCCGCATAAACTTGCTAAGTGAAGTCGAGCAGAAGTCTGTCAATGCCTTTTTGAAACGATTGCTGAATGTAACAGCCTGTTTTTCAATTCACTTCAACGAAAAAGAATCTGTAGTAATTAAAAGACGATACTTTAGGTATGGAATTTTTAAAGGGAGCTAAGCTTCGTTTTGGTGATGCACTCCTTTTTCAATCTAAACACAAGGTCAGTCGGTTATATACGAGCACGTGGTTAAAATATTAAAAACCGGGGAACGATTATAAATAAAGGAGCACAGTAGAAAAGCACTGACAAAAACGAAGATAACGAGACAAAAAAAAATTAAGATGAAGAAATTACAAAATAATATATATCTGCTTCAAAGATGCCCAACATATGAGGAACAGATAAACCACATGTGACCATCACCAGTACCATTCCCGGAAAAGCTCTATGGAGATAGATATAGCCTCAAGCTGACAACTGCTTTCTTTCAACATATTCAAGCAGAGTGTACGAAGAAGAAGACAGAAGATAATCTACTTGAATATTTTCAAAGAAAGTAGTGGTCAGCTTCAGGCTATTTGCATCTCCATTGAGGTTTTTTTTTTTTTTTGACAACGGTGCTGGTGACGGCCACATGTGCTGTCTACGTTCCTCATATTTGACCATCTTTAAAGTAGAGGTTCAGCAGTCATTTTATCAGTGCCACAGCTACACTCATCGGTAGTTCTTATCTTTAACTTGTTGAATAGGTGATATCCCAATCTGTTGTGGCTCGTGCGAAGTCTGAAGATTATCCCTTGTTCTCTTCTGCTGAGCTGGTAGTATGCATCATTTTGTATGTGTCCTAGATACTCTGTATCCCATTTGTTTCTGTATCTGTGGACAAAGATAAAGGTAGTCCATCAGTAGATGCTATCGTAGGGGATTGAAGTGTTAGATACTTCACTATGTCTCTTCGTCGCTGACTCTGCATTTCCTAACTCTACTGCAGAGTAAGGTACTAATTACAGCTGGGTAGGCTGGAGAGTGTCGTCTTCATTTTTGAACCCGGAACCCTTTATCTGTGCTGCGAGAGACAAGTGCTTTAACCACCTTCCAATCTGTTGCTCCTACTAGAACAAAGGACAAAAAAACACGCCTCCGCTGCAGCCACAAAGCCTTCGTCGTCTTAGAAAAACTAACGAAAACAAATCTGCCTGACAGTGCTACACGAGGTATGCAAAGTAGTGCTTACTGCTCTTGCATGAATTCCAAGGTTAGATCTCTGAATGCACGCTGCTCTTACATGAATTCTAAGGTTAGATCTTTGAATGCACGCTGTTCTTGCATGAATTCTAGGGTTAGATCTCTAAATGTTTGCTTTTCTTACACGAATTCCCGGGTTAGATATCTGAATGATCCCTGTTCTTGCATGAATTCTAGAGTTCTCTGAATGCTTGCGTTTCTTGCATGCATTCCAAAGATCGATTTCTGAATGCACGCTGTTCTTGCATGAATTCCAGGGTTTGATCTCTAAATTCGCACTGTTCTTGCATGAATTCTAGGATTAGATCTTTGAATGCATGCTGTTCTTACGTGAATTCCAGGGTTAGATCTCTGTGTTGAATCATAACTCGATCGTTACATTCTGCTGTGACAATATTTGCTCCTCATGTACTGTGCCATCCATTTTTTAATCCGTTCATTTTTGTACTCTACGCCTTTATCTTCGGGCCAAATTGTTTGGTAAACACAGATGTAGGATAACAATCTTGATATTCAAGCACGAGGAAGGATGTAGCACTTCCAATGACCTTGTTGTAATAAACAACTATGAGAGAGTAACATCTTGGATAAGAAGTAATAATTAGGACAGGTCGGTGATATAATGACTTTGAAAATAACATGTAAGAGGCAATACCTTATCTTGTCATGAAGTAATGTTCACACGAAGGTAGAAGAAACCCCTACCAAAATCAGACGCATTGCTTATGGTTGGTTTGGTATTGGAATGCTAAACTAAACTACTTCTGATTGGATCTTTCCCCAGTGGAACCTTATGGGAAGCAATGTGTTTGGGAACAAAAATTCCGCTTATAACCTAGAACATTGTAAGATTTTACACTGCGTTTCCCACCTACAGCCAGGAAGCCGAACGTTACGATGTTATGTTTCCTCCACTACCTATAAGACAGCCCCTCACAAACACATTATATGACAGTTCAACAAGCAGTGCCACAATGTCCCAGACCCAAAAATCTCCTACAAGGGTTGGAACCATTACAGACGAAATCTACAGTCGTCATGCTTCCTCCCGTAGCCTTCCTGGTCGTGCTCAGTGGAACCCAGAACTTGGCTACCTGATGCAATTCAGTCCTGCGTCACTCAGCCAAGCACTAATGATGTCTGTGCAACGCGGGCCCTACTATTTACCTGACAGAGACATCCAATATTGATGATGAATCCACTCATTTTTTATTTTTTATTTTTTTATATTTTATTTTATTTTTATTGACTTAATCCCTGCGACCAAAGCCGTATCTCTCTTGAAAAATTAGTTGATTACTGTGACGCATAAAGTAATAAGTACTTTGTTACTTTCTCAAAACACTCTAATTTCATTGGCTACAGGCCTCCGACAGTTTTTTCATAATTTGCAAGATTTTATTTTATTGTATTTTATTTACTTTTTTAATTCGTATTCTCTCAGTGTTGCTTAATTACTGTGTTAGAATTTTAGTGTTGTGGTGTGAAAACGTGCGTGCCTACTGTTGTGTGACTATTTTATTATACTACTGACAATTTCAGTTAATTGTAATTTTTTAGCAATACTTGTACCAAGTGTTCGTACGTTAAGTACTAACATTTGAATTTTCACTTACGTGGTGACGTTAATTAGTTTAAATTTTCGTGGGTTTCGTATTCAAAATTGCTTTTGTTATTTTCCTTTTTAAACCACTCACCAAAGTAAATTGCATACCTATCAGACACAATGGCTAATTAAGGATGGTCTATGGCTGGGCCACCTGAACATTTAACATTTATTAGGCAAACTTCCTGAGCTTACACAAATTCTGAATAAAAATGTTCATGTTTTTGGATTTTCCGAAAGTCGTTTAAACGAAAAAATATCAGAGGTGTGATGAAAGCTGTCTTCTTCCTGGCCTGGTTCCAAAGTCCTCGGTCCTTCAAAGATTTTAAAACGGACTCTGGGTCGTCTGGAGGCTGGATCCCTGGCTCTTTGTTTCCCATGCTTGTCGTGGTAGCCGATCTTCTCCCATTCTGCAGACATGGCCAAACCATCTTAGAGACTGCAGCAAGTAGAAGCTAGAACATTTCTGAGGTTTCGGTAAACAGTTCGGCGAGACTCAAGTAGAAAGCTAGAAACAGGTATAGTAGTATATATTTCCACTTCTATTAGTTATCGCCACAGAAGCGATTTAGAGACAGCAGAGACCGAGTGCATATAGTTAGAAATAAAACTACCGACTCAGGGACAATTTCTAGTTGGGTATCTTTATAGAAATCCCAGTGCAGGAGCCATCTGGTATGAAGATTTCACCACTATGATGGATAAAGTATTTACCACTGCCAAAGAAATTATTCTTCTAGGCGATTTCAACATCGACATGCACAACACAAACCAAACGTGGGAAAACATCATACTATCTTACAACCTAAAACAAATAGTCAACCAGCCTACCAGGGTAACAAATGCATCATCCACAACAATTGACCACATCTACGTCACCTGTGCAGAAAACATTATAGAATGCTCTGTTCCTACTGTCGCGATGAGTGACCACTATCCTATATGTTGCACGTGGTCAAAGAATAAATATAAAGCTCCAAGAAATAAACATATCAGTATTAAATTTAGAAGTTTTAAAAATTTCAACCGTGAACTATTTTTACATGATTTGCGAACCGCACCTCTTGCCAGTGTTTACCAGCTTTCTGATCCCGATGACGCCATTGCCCATTGGATACGTATCTTTCTTTGTGTGTTTGATAACCACGCACCAACTAAAGAAGTTCGTGTGAAACGACAGGTCAAATCTCCTTGGATCACACAAGCAGGGCTAGACGCCATGAGGCAGAGAGATCAAGCTCACAAAAACAAGGACTTTAACATATACAGAGCACAGAGGAACAACGTGCAATATTTAATTCGTAGAGAAAAAAATATACTTAAAAAATTTGGTTCAGAACAAAACAAACAGTAAAGATATATGGAAAGCAATCAATACCTTAGCGAACAAGCGAAATCTGTCAGTCTCGTCAACTCCTAATACTTCATTTACTTCCACAGACTTCAGCAATTACCTTCAGGCAGAAATAAACAGTCTTAAATCTACAATAACAAATTCACCTTGTGACTTAGGCAGGCTGTCAGTATTTTGTGAGAACAAATGTACCAGCCCAATCCCATCCAACATTCCGTTTATGACAGTTAATGAAGTGTATAACTATCTTCTAGGACTTAAAGATAATAACTCATCAAGACTTGACGGAGTCAGTAATCGAATACTGCGTTATGCGGCTCCAGCTATTAGTGATTCGCTTACATACATATACAATCAATGTATCGCACGGAGTTACTTTCCGTGACACTTTAAAGTCGCTAAGGTATATCCTCTCTTAAAACCTGGCTCTTCCGACAATAATAACCTTGGTAGCTATAGGCCAATCTCCTTAATATATCGCTATCCAAACCACTAGAAAAACACATACATAAAATAACACTACAACACCTAGTTAACAATGGCTTGCTAATTGATAGTCAGTCAGGGTTAAGACCTAAACATTCATGTCACACAGCTCTAACTAAGATGATTGACAACTGGCACTTAAATATTAATAACGATAACATATGTGGGGCAGTTTTTGTAGACTTTAAAAAAGCATTTGATATGATAGATCACGCTATTTTAATTAGAAAACTAGAAACATCAAAATTAAACCTTCAACTAGTGACGATAATTAAATCATTCCTGTCAGACAGAAAACATGTAGTTTCTTACAATAACTCTTGCTCAAACCCAACCGTAATAAATACCGGCGTTCCTCAGGGCTCTATTCTTGGGCCTCTACTTTTTGCCATATACATTAATGACCTTCCACTACACGTCGAGCACGCATCCTGTGACCTATTTGCTGATGACTGTACTATCTACACAAGTGATACAAGTTGCAACACACTCGAACTATCGTTACAAAAAGATACAGACAATCTGATTAAGTGGAGCATCGGAAATCGCATGCTAATTAATATAATTAAAACAAAGTGCATGTTAATATCAACTAGACAAAAATTACAAAATTCTGAGAAAACAACACTTCAGATCTATATTGGTACCTCACCAATTGGAAACGTTAATGAACATAAAACTCTAGGAATAGTCGTTGACCAGCATCTAAATTGGAACTCACATGTTCATGCACTGACCAAGCAAACGGCACAGAAAGTTTACCAGTTAGCTAAAATCAAACATTTCCTAGATGAAGATGCACGAAAATTGTTCTATATATCTCACATACAAACAAACCTTGACTATTGCTCCACAATCTGGGATGGTTGTTCTATGTCCAACACAAAAAGACTCCATTCACTACAAAAGCGTGCAGTGCGTCTAGTTTCTGACAACTGCCAAACACAGTGTGTAGATCTATATAAAGATCTCAAAATACTGCCTCTAAGAAAGCGCTTTCTGTTCAACAAAGCTAAATTTGTTCACAAAATCCTGTCACAGAATGCTCCAACATATCTGTGGCCAATGTTCAAATACAATGAAAGACGCAGTCAACGCCTTAACAAAATACAAGTGCCCAAGCCTAGGCTTGACTTATTCAAGAAAAGCTTAGCTTACTCTGCTGCTCATCTTTGGAACTATCTTCCACATTATCTAAAACATAACAACCTCAGTCCCTATTCATACAATCGTAAACTTTTCGAATACTTTATGAGTTCTGATTATCTGCCCCCCTAATGTGATTATTTTTCCGAACAAATGGTATAATATCGAGTGTAGGTTTAATGATGATGTTAGTGCTTTTCAACATATTTTGTTTCATGGTAATACTTAGTTTGTACTTTTCAACATATTCTATTTCATGTTTATAATTAGATACTGTGAATGTGAGTATGCTATTATTTTACCTTTACAACGTTGAATTCCTTGAATTGATGGGTAAAATATATATGTGAGAATAAATGAAATCAGTATAAAAGACGAGAGAAAGGAAGGGCAGAATGTCAGACGGGCCTGTGATCCCAATTCTCAACCCTTTGAAAATAAAGTTCGTTCGTTCGTTCTCTCTTAGACGAACCTATGTTCCTATTTCTCAACACTTTGAAAACAAAGTTCGTTCGCTCTCTCGCTGGCTCTCTCTCTCTCTCTCTCTCTCTCTCTCTCTCGCTTTCTCTCTCTCTTTCTCTCTCTCTCTCTTAGACGGGCCTAAGTTCCTTTCCCTCAACACTTTGAAAATAAAGTTCGTTCGCTCTCTTTCAGTCCCTATTCATACAATCGTAGACTTTTCGAATACTTTATTAGTTTTGATTACATGCCCCCCTAATCAGATTATCTTTTCTTATAATATCAATTGTAGGTTCTAATGACGATGTTTGTACTTTTCTACATATTTTATGTCATGTTTATAAGAAGTTAATGTTAATATGAGTGTGCTATTTTATTTTACTTTGCAACGTTGAATTCCTTGACATTGATATGTAAAATGCATATGGGAATAAATGAATTCAGTATGAAAGGTGAGAGAAAGGAAGGGCAGAATGTCAGACGGGCCTGCGTGCCCAATTCTCAACCCTTTGAAAATAAAGTTCGTTCGTTCCTTCGTTCGTTCTTCGTCAAAGAGAAATCGTAGACAACCAAGAACGCGTAATATTTAAGATCCCAATATAAGACTGGAAGTGAATTCGAACATTAGAAGGAAGTTATCACTTAGCGCCCCGAGTTCTAGGATCCTACTTCAAGTGCACCCAGTTAGACATCTAACCCAACTGAAGGTCTACGGTATCTTAAATAGCTGCCCGACATATTACGGCAGTTTTCTGTGCATCAAGTCAGGATATAACTCTGAACCATATACTATTGGGGTAATTTGTAACATGTACATTTTATCATTTTATATTTGCATTTGAAATGTATAAATTGCTTATCGATGTACAGTTTCATATGGGACAGGCAACCTCATCTTTTAAAATAACTTGCCACTTAAACCACCACTGCAAGAGCTGGTGATGGCTTCGTGCTGGTTTCCTCACGGGAAACCAACAGTAGAGATAGCCTTAGGCTCCATAGGATGCAGGGAGTAGATGATGATATAATGGTGTATATATTTATTATGCCAACATTTTAGTAAGTTTTATATGTATATTTATATATGTATAGAATGTTTCACTTGCGTCTTCCGCTGTCCAAAACCACTTTCATCTGACTCGATGGGTTCAGATGTAAAGCTTAGGGATAGGGACAAAAATTCTGAAGAAGATGAAATGGTGAATGGAAGCAGAGGTCGCCTGATGTTTCTATCAAGAGACACGATACTTAAAGAGGCATTTGTTTCCTCTCAGTTTTTGGTTCCAGTTATTTGGACTCATCGTTAGACACTGACAACAGACGGGTCTTGAGGACACGTGACGAAGCCAACTGAGTAGTTACCCCTGCCTTGCTGCAAGGGACGTGCTGCTGCCTAAACATTCGATTCCTGAACAGAACGAAGAGTACAAAACTTTACGGGGAACCAGCGGTGACAGAACCATACTCCAACTGATCCAACTCCGTCAGCTAAGTAGAACAACAGCACAACAAACGGACTATTTTGTTCTCTCATTCACCAACAACTAAAATCTTCCCATGAAGACAAACCTAATTGTTTTGTTTTGATAAAATAACTTTATTTATTTTACCTTGTTAAACCAATAACTGATTATTAAACCTGTCTGGGGGGCAAAGTCTACAGACAGGGGGTATGATGTGCTGGTGTTGTGGGTAGTGGGTTTCCCCCCTTGCTTCACCCTAGGCCTAGTGAATTCTGTTCATGAAAGGAGCGACCATTGCGGTGTTAGTCTCTTGGCCTAGCAAAATCTCTCATACCCCAAGATCGTTGTGCGTGGTGAAGAGCCACACCCTCCTCGAGGTAGTCCTGGTAACTGAGGGTGCGAATCCTCAGGCTAAACACAACGGATCTAGAGGAGCAAACCTCGATAATAAAACCGGTGCACTACACCGTACACGCCCTCTGTGGGTGGGAAGGAGCCAGATGGATACTGAACAAGTCTTGGGAGTGGGAACGAGTGTGGACTGCTCCCTGAAGATCGGAACCCATCGTACAGGCACAGAGACTCAGGACGTGACGATCCTATTGCCTTCAACTCTTGGTCACATGCCTAGAGCCTCGGAGAACTCGGCGTAACCAGCAGGCAATTTGGTGGCGGGGAAAGAGCACTGTGAGCCCTACCTTGGCTACGTATCACAAGGAGACGCAGAAACACCCCCTTTATCTCCCCCAGAGCTGGCACAGTACACTTCTGGCTTCTACCCGGGGCGTTAGGAAATCCACAGGCACCCCAGCATCACAATGCCAAGAAGATGACAAAGTTGGAATTTACTAACTCAAACCTGGCAGAGCAAGTCCTCCAACAGATGCGGCCGATGCTGGGCCCACTGCCGCGTGGACACGTCCCGATCCCCATCGAGACTTGCCCGGGGAGCCCACCCCGGCTCAAAAAAGCAGAGAAGGCCACTCTCCAAACCTCCGATGTCTTGCGGGCAGTGTTAGGATGTGCAAGAACATGGACAGGAAGACTCCACAACTTCCCCACTGAAGACACGCCCACGGCGACCGTTGCCTCAATTGGCTGTGTGTGGTGTACCCGGAAACGGGGCCTCCCAGTACTGAGACACAGTTAAGTCCCCGATGTCACTTATCGGTGCAGAGTTGAGAGAGATGGCTGAGCATCACAATCCCCCCTGTGTTGCAGCATGATGAGAACCCAGAATTGCACACTGAGCTTGGGGGGATCACTTGGGCACCAGACTTAATACTGGCTCTTGACTGGATGGCCGCATGCAGGAGATTTCTACAATGGGGGGTTGGCAGGTGGTGGGTATCTGGAAGTGGCTCTGTGCAGGACGTGAGGATTCCTTGGGTGAGCCCAGAACCAGAGCACAGCATTGTGCAAGCTCTGCATAGTTGGAGAGCCCCCTGGATGACGGGGAATGCACAGTGTGCTACCCCACCTGTCCCCAACTGCTAACTTAGAACCAGAAGTGGGGTCCTCTGTATGCGTGCCAGGCCAGGATAAAATGCCTGGGAAAGAGACTGGAGCTCAGAACTCCCTAACTCAAAGTTGCAGGATGGCAGGAAAGACAGGGCTATTTTGAAGATAATGCAACCATATTTTCACCATACGAGCTCGGACGCCGCCTCGGTAAACAAGGTCCGCGCAGAGCAGTGACACCCCCAGGCTGCTTGCGAATAGTCTACTACTGGGAACATAAACAGATTAGGGATGAGCCCACTCTCCCGTTGAACAGGTGCTAAAGTCATAGATACTGGGCCAGAAGGCGCACCGGAAACCACAGTATCACGCAACTCGCTTTTTTTTTTTCTATGGAGAGTACACCGTCAAATAAATCTCGTACTGGTGCTCGCCCTGTGGAGCTCCACCAGGCAGGTGCAGTGCCGGGCTCTGAGCCTCGACAGAGCCCACCCTCAGCTACTGGAGGACCCTCTAGACCGTCTTGTGGAGTCAGCAGACGGCGGAGGAGAACTACTGACCAAAACAAAACAGAAAAAGAGAAACCCAGAGTGCCACTTGTCATGATGCACTGGAATGCAGAGGGAGTGAACAGCAAGCAGGCTGGATACAGCAAAAAGACAGAGCTGAAAAACATCTTGTATGAGAAGCAAGTCAGTGTTTGCTGTATCCAAGAGACTCACTTGAAAGCAGATCAAACCTTTAAAATAAGGGGATATCAATGCTTCAGATCCGACAGAAAAGATAGACGAAAAGGAGGAGTACTTACTCTTGTAAGGAATAACATTCCTGCACACGAAAGGAAAACCTTCATGGATGGAGCAGAATATCAGCTGTTGCAGATAAAGGTAGACAAGATGGAAATAGAACTCCTGAACTATTACTGTCCGAACAACAAACCCCTGAGTCTCAGCTCTATACAGGTACCAGCCACCAACTTTATAGCAGTTGGAGACTTTAATAGCCACTCCCAGAGCTGGGGCTATAACCATCTAGATCACAGAGGTGAAGAGGTTGAAACTTGGCAAGATGATCACTCCCTAATTCTAGTCAATAATGCCACAGATACTCCTACCTTCTACTCCAGAGGATGGCACACAACTTCAACACCAGATCTTGCCTTCTCCACACCAGATATAGCTGGATCTATTAGTAGAGAAGTAGGAGACCAACTAGGGGGAAGCGACCATCGCCCAATCTTTCTTACTGTCCAGAGTGCAACTCTCAGTACAGGCCCAGCCATTACAAGATGGAACTACAAAAAAAGCCAACTGGGGTTTATTCAGGCATCAGGTGAACACGCTGCTGTCTACCCTCAAGGTACAGAACAGAGACATTAATGAAGTGGTAAAAGACTTCAACAGATGCATACTACAAGCTGCAAAAGAAACCATTCCCAAAGGATGCCGGCGTAACTACATACCATACTGGTCCAGCACACTCCAAGAACGTCAGGAAGCTATAGACAGGGCTAGAAAGGACGCAGAGTCTCAGCCTTCACTTGAAACTCACAACAAATGGAAAAAAGGCTGTAGCAGAGTTTCAGAGAACAAAGCTAGAAGAAAAACGGAAAAGCTGGAGAACTAAAACGGCATCGCTGAACCTTGAGAAAGACGGCAGGAAACTTTGGAGATTAGTCAAGTCTCTAAATGAAGAGCGTTCCTCACCTAGGCAGACTATCACATTGGATGAAGGTGGCAAACTTTTCAGAGGAAAACAAGCTGCAGACTTGTTTGCTAGAAGATACAGTTCAGAAAGCAACTTACCCATTAACATAGATCATCAGAGAGAGATAAGAAAAGAAATACTGGCAACCATGGGACAGACAGATACTCCTGCCCCAGTGAGGGAACCCATCACACTAGGAGAACTACAGAAGGCTATTTCCAAGCTTAAGTTTCAAAAGTCACCCGGCCCAGACAAAATCAGCAACGAAATGCTAGTAAATCTGAGCTCAGCAGCAAAGACAAAACTGCTTGAGATATTCAACCACAGCTGGTTGAAAGGAACGGTACCCCAAGTATGGAGAGAAGCCATCACAATACCCATACTAAAGAAAGGGAAATGTAAGACCGAGGCTGCAAGTTACCGGCCAATCAGTCTCACAAGCTGTGTTGGGAAGACTATGGAGCGAATAGTCAACCACAGATTGAAATGGTATTTAGAGTCTGAGCAGATCCTGGTGCCGGAACAAGCTGGATTTAGAGAATGCTACAGTATAGAAGACCAAGTTACTTACTTGTCTCAAGCAATAGAAGATGCCTTCCAGGAGAAGAAAAAGGTCCTAACGATCTGGGTCGACTTCAAGCAGGCCTTTGACAAGGTGTGGAAAGATGGCCTCATTGCAAAACTTAGGAGAAGTGGAATCCAAGGCAACATGATGAAATGGATCCAGTCATACTTGCATAACAGGAGAACTAGAGTCACTCTTGACGGTCTGCAGAGCAGAAAAGTGTTGCTCCATCAGGGGGTACCTCAAGGAGGAGTAATTTCCCCAACACTCTTCCTTGTTTACATCAATGACCTGGTGAAAGATCTCCCTGCAGGAGTTAAAGCTGCCTTATATGCAGATGACCTAGTACTCTGGTGCGCTGATGAAAATGTCACCACAGCAAATTATAGAATGCAGCGGGCAGCAGACATGCTAGTGTCATGGGCAGAGAAATGGCTTATCACAATAAACACAGACAAAACCTCCACAACACTGTTCTCCCTCGCCCCCAAGGACAAATCAGCTAACATACACCTAGGGACAACCGTGATCAAGGAAGAAAGCTACCCCACCTATCTTGGGGTGACATTTGACCAAAGGCTTACATGGAATAAGCATATTGAAAATGCAGAAGGAAAGGCCCGAAGACGACTAGGCATACTCAGAAAATTAGCAGGTACCAACTGGGGAGCAAATGAACGAAATCTAAAGAAGATTTATAATGGAGTAATAAGACCACACTTAGAGTTTAGCTCAGCAGCATGGTCATCAGCTGCTAACTCACATCTGCAGTCTTTGGACAAGGTGCAAAATCAAGCTCTCAGGCTCATTACAGGAGCCATGAAAACTACACCAATAACAGAGATGCAGAAAGTTGCTGGATTACAGACATTGTCCCATAGAAGAGACACAAAAACCATGATCCAGATGGAAAAGTACAACAGTATGCCAATGCACCCAATGAAGGCAAGACTAGATGATCTGGCATTGGGACGTCTAAAGTGTAGCAGCTTTGTGCATCGGGGGAAAAGACTTATAAGACAGCATCAAGAAGACCTATCCATGAAGACAACACCACTGAAGCCCACCCTATACCCTGTACCATGGGAGCAGGCCAGCAGTGCCCTCCAAATTAATACATCAGTCAGTGGTCTCACAAGTGGATGTGAGTATAATGATCTGCAAAAACGAACTGCTACATTGAGTATGATCCAAGAAAGCTATCCCGATCAATCATGGATACATGCCTATACAGATGGATCAGCAACTAATGCTGTTAGGAATGGAGGTGCCGGTATCTTTATCTCATATCCTGACAACCACTATGAGACTAGGCACATTCCCACTGGTAAATTCTGTTCCAACTATACAGCTGAGGTTCAAGCTCTAGAGCAAGCTGCAAATATGATTTATAACACCAACTCTGACTGCCACCAGGTAGTCATCCTCACAGATGCACTGTCTGTCCTGCAAGCTCTCAAGGGTGGTAAACTCCCGCATCTGAGAAATGAACTAAACAAGGTAGCTGCCAAAAAAGAGAACCATACTTCAGTGGGTACCATCTCATTGTGGTGTACCCGGAAATGAAAAGGCAGATAAACTTGCAAAAAAGGGAGGAGAATGTGAACAAGAAGATAATGAAGTCACATACTTTGAGAAAAGGAGAGCTATCCAGACTATCAGAAGAGAACAGAACCAACCCAAAGACGACTATCACACTCTCGACCGGCAGGGACAGATAACTATTTTTCGACTCAGGACAGGGCATAACAAACTGAATAAACACATGCACAAGCTACGATTGTCTGCTTCACCACTGTGCACATGTGGATTAAACGAACAAACTGCTGAGCATGTTCTACAGGACTGTCCTCTATATGACCAGTTAAGAAAGATATACTGGCCCAATGACTCAACACTAAACTCAAAGCTATATGGAGTTAAAGAGGAACTTCAAACAACAGTCGAATTCATCATGAGAACTCGTCTGACGGTGTAATCATCAAAGATGCGATCGCAAGAAGAAGAAGAAGAAACCTGTCTGTATGCAAATATAAATCTAGAGTTGAACTAATCACTACTGAGTGAACTGTATGTCTGCACTCGTATGACTCAGTTTTTTTTAAAACATATAACAATACAGAGCTATTAAAGTAATATTTGTTGTTGAATCACCTTCAGCTGGGGGGCTTATAAAATACGAGTCGAAACCTTTTCTCACAGAAGTGGGCGGAGAGTACTAAGGTTATAGCAACTTAGATGACTCCGTTGTTATCCTTGCCATTCTAGAAATTCCTGTGAGACATAAAAGCATTATTCTTCTATTTATATCTTTTGCAAGAGTAATCTTGAGCGAAGGTTGATACTTTTGAATACCCTCATCCTTGTACTCAAAGTTGTGCTATTGTTATACTACTACTACTGTCGAGCAGGGGAGACAAAATCCGCGAAAATCTCTGAATGCATGCTGCTGTTGCATGAATTCCAGGGTTATATCTATGAATGCACGCTGTTCTTCCATGAATTCCATGGTTCGATCTCTGAATGGGCGCTGCTCTTGCGTGAATTCTAGGGTTAGATCTCTAGCCAAGACAATGAAGCACCTCTTCACGGAAACGGGAGAACTGGTTAGCTGTGCGCAGGAGGATTTCACAATGAATAGGTGACAGGTGGGGGAGCTGGGAGGCGGATCTGTGCAGAAAGTGACGATTCCTTGGGACAGTACAGAATTTTAGCGCTGCATATTTATAGAGCCCCCAAGAATGGCAGGAAATGCACAGTATGCCGCCCCTCCACCTTTTTGGCATGAAACCAAATGTGAAGATCCTTTAAATGATATCCGGGTGGGAATAGAATGCCGGAGAACGTAACTGAAGCTCATAACTCCAATTCAACAAGTTTTGGACTGGCAGAAAAGCCACAGGAAAACCCAGATCTACGATGTAGATAATGAGAAAGATTCTTCTTGAAGCTCAGCAGCCCTAGTTAACAACAACAACAATGTACTATACGAAATGATAATATAGAGACTTTTTAATAGATCGAAGAATAAAGATAACGCTTGTTATGTTTCTATAACCATAACGTTATTACCAGACATCTAAAATAACTAATCGCTATATGCAACTGCAACATCAATATTTTCTTCAAAAGCGCAACTGAACAAATACAGCGGATGAATACCCTAGTCATTAAAAGGACCTTCACAACCAGAACTGCCAGCTCTGCCAGATGTACAGGTATATATATTCTATGGATGTTTTTGTTCCATGTTTATTTCTATCTGTATTTGGAAGGTAAGCGTTTGTAAGTTACAAATGTTTGTAGTTTTTAATATCATTCCAATAGAGTTTTCACGTGATATGTGAGGAATACATATTATTAGTTGGAATTTTCAATTACTAAAAAAAAAGAAAAATTATGTAATGTGAGATTTGTATTGGTTTGACTCAAACTTCACGTTAAAAAAGAACACACCTTCTTTACTGTTTGGCTTGTTTTTAAGTTACACTTTTTCGAGAGAAAAACCATCATGTGAATCAAAGTTATATTTTTGTCCTTATTCCATTCCGTAACATAAGTTGCCACAATGGCGACATATTTGTTCGTATGCAAATATTTGGGTTTAAAACCGTATTAAATGTTACAAAGCTTCAAACAATAAAAATAAGTATTGTCAGAGATTTTAAAAAGTCAAGAAGTTCTTCACGAAATAATGCAAATAAAAAAATAAGTGGTTATTTGTTTTAAACATTGTTAGTAATCAAACCCTACAGACAGAATATTTTACTGTTTAGCTCCTGTACGAGGCATTAATAGTCCTATGTTTGTATTATACGCTTTTTGAGTGATTAATACTGTCAAACTAAATATCAGTTGTTTTCTTTTTGTTTTGTTTTTTTTAAATAAAACCTTTTCGACTTTACTACTTGCTCTCTCTTTTTTTTTTTACACCTAGCGTATGTTTGTCCTTGCCCAGAGTAAGATTCAACCATAATTTTTTTTTTCTTTATGCTGTCAACTCGTAGGCTATCACTAAATTGTTGGTTCCATCACAATATATGTTTATATTTTTATTTAATAGCTGTTTTGTTCATTATTTAATTATTTGTTAATATGTTCTGATTTTAACTGACAAAAGCTGCTCATTCTCCGGTGACATAGTGTGGTGTTGGTGTGTGATGTTCTTTTGTATTATTGTATATATGAGAAAGTTGCAACCTGTGCACTGGTACGTATAGTTGTCTATGTGTATGATAAAGTTCCTCACAGATCATATTGTCGCTCGTCAAGAAGCCAACAACGCATGGTTACAGCCCAGAAGAAACATTTTAATGATATAAGTCCTTAGTATTGAAATACCACATAAATTTACATAAAACAGTGTACCACTGCATACATCAAACTGATCCCATGGAGAGCTATTGCTAATAATGTAAATTCCAATTTTCCAACCATTGAAGCTATCACCCACTTCACCACGAATTATCCTATTCGTACAACTATTCTTCTCTGTATCATCTCCGTTCAGAACAACAGAACACACATCTAGCTTGCACAAAAATCCAGCGAGCACCTTTCCTATTCAAACATTAGTCCTAAAACTATCTCGTCAAACATTACTTCATCCTCACGTGATTTACGCTCACATTTATCTGACCGGCGCTAACTCACTCAGGTTGCTTTGCTAGACCTGACCAGTAATCATTCAAGCAGAACACCCCAATTATACAAAATAAGCAATATATATTTTACAAATAAATCCTCCTCACCATTCCTTACCATAACAACTAACAAGATCATCATCATCACCATGTGACATTAACCTCCGCATACTGGGCTAGTTACGCCTGTCACGGGTTGCCTCTCTGCTTTGCAGTAGTGGTCCAACGGTGGCCAAAACTCAAGAGTATCTACTATGGGCCTTCAAAGGTGTCTACCTTCGCACAAGATTACTCTTGGCAGAGTTGTAGATAGAAGGTTAATGACGCTTCTATCTCAAGGTAGTGTTCAAAAGATATTCAGAAAAGCGAGAACAATGCTACTTTGGCTGAGCACGTTAACTCTATGATCTGCCGACAACTTTTATGAAGGATTCAGCAATTATTAATTTTAGCTCGTCAAGCCCCCACCATGATTTACTCAGTGGAATTCTTCTTATTATGGTATAGCTCTGTTTAGAGTATATTTAGTAAATTGACTGAGACAAACATGCAGTACATTCAAAATTATTAAATTGGAATTAAATTTGTAAAATTATAAATAACAAAATTTAATAATCACTTAAGTTTTAACAGTTTAAAAAATTGAATAGTTTAAAAGAAAATGTTCATCCTTGGAGGATGGTAGAATGTTTAGTTAAGAAGTCACGTGGCAGCTTATAGAACTACTTAGCTGTTAGTGACAGTTCTGTTCCTTTAAATGGTTTGGTTCCTGTTAGACTGATCACTCTCGTCGCTGGTCAAGGTTTTAGGGTGTAGCACGTTCCCAGAAGTGTCAGGGAGTGTCTACGAAGCTGGTTCCTCGTCTTAAAGCTCAGGCCACTTTTCCCTTCTTGTTCCAGAGATAGTACCCTCAAATGGTACCACCACCAACAATGGTAAAAGAGTCGAAACGAAACGCTCTCCTGGATATTGCGTTTTCCAACACAAACTTATGTGTCCCCTTTCTCCTATTCTACCATTCCGTTTACCTCAGAATTTACCCTCGATGAGAATTAAACTTAATCCCTCGAGAGAAAACATTTAAATTGAACAGCTTTATCTTTATTTTACATTTAAATGAAAAGTTTAATAGTACAGATAGAATATGTTTGCATTTACATCTCCACTGGCTGAAATGTGTTCACAAAATTAATTGAACATCAATACCCTTTAGCTCCCCAAGGAGCATAGGCCTTCAACAAACACATGCCAAGTCTTCCTGTCCTGTGCCATCCGCTCAAGTTCTTTCCATGTTTTCCTCATCATTTTCACCTGTTTCCAGTTCTCTTCTCCATGTGTTTTTTGGGTCTACCTCTGCATCTCTTTCCCTGTGGATTCCAGAACAAGGACTGCCTTGTAATGCTATCAACAGGTTTCCTCAATGTGTGTCCTATCCATCGCCAGCGTCTTCTTCTCAACTCTTGTTCCACTGGCACTTGTCTGGTTCTTGTCATCAGTTCCACATTTGTGACTTCGTCATACCATTTCAGTCCTTCTATTCTACGCAAGCACCCGTTTATAAATGTCTGTAGCTTTTTGGTTGTTGTTTTTGTTGTTCTCCATGTCTCAGAGCCATACAATAGGACTGATTTCACATTTGAGTTGAAGATTCTTATTTTCGTGTTGGACTTGATTTCTCTTGTTCTCCATATGTTTCCCAATGCAATGAAAGCTCCTCTTGCTTTTTGTATTCTTATTTTGATATCACTGTCTGTCCCTCCAACTTTGTCTATATTACTTCCAAGATATATGTACGATTCTACATCATTCAGTGGTGTTTCTTCAAGTTCAACCTTGTTATCATTTCTTGCATTTATTCTCATAATCTTTGTCTTTTCCATGTGTATTTTCAGGCCCACTTGTTGTGACCTCTCATCGAGAATTTTCATTTTCTCTTTCATCTGATTATGGTTATGGAACAGAAAGCCAAGTCATCTGCAAAATCCAGATCATCAAGCTGTTTAGTCAGATTCCACTGGATTCCATTTCTGTTGTGTGATGTCGATGTTTTCATAACCCAATCTATTGCTAGTAAGAATAGAAATGGAGACAAGAGGCATCCCTGTCGCACCCCTGTTCTTATCCCAAACGGTTCTGTAAGTTGTCTTTCATGAAGAACTCTGCATGTCGTCTCTTCATAGGTCTTCTTTATTAAGTTAATGATCTTCATGGGAACTCTATTGTAGCGGGAGGTTATTTAAAATTATTTATTTATGTAAGAGTATGCCAGTAAAGAGTTCTGACCTTACAAGTAATACCCCAGTCTTAGAAATAAGCACAGGTGTATTGTTATCATAAAAATAGTCAGACTGTAAAAACCCTGGCCCAGTTGGTAAGAAGTAGTACCAGGATTTAAGGTGTCTCCTCCCTGTGACTATCTTATGATTACTTATACTCTAGGGGATAAGTAAAATGTACATTCACTGAAACCACAAATGGAAGAAGTGAATAAATCCTCAGGTACAGTTAAAATAGTTTAATAATTACACTAATATTCTATTTCTACTAGTTGGAAAAGAGCAGTGAAATATATATATATAAAAGTAAGTCACACAATTCCTATTATTGTCTATTTAGACTGCATTCATTTTAAATATATCACTGATCTTAGTCCTCTGATAAATGTCATCACTTGACTATTTACTATGTTTCATATATTGTGGTAGTCAGTGTCCTAAGTGACACTTATCTGTTCAACTTGATACTGCTGAAACTGAACTGTCCTTTGCTGATATCAGACTTGGTAGGCCCAACAGTAGGGATGCCAATGACCAGTTGTAGTTCACTCTTTGGGGTCCTGCACTTTTGTGGGATTGCCTCTGATGAACGACACCGGCTTCTGATACTGGACAGTCTGGTTTGAGTTATTTCATGGAACCTGCAACATATCAGCCTTGGCTAGTATCTGGCTAGACTTGTAGCTGACTAGCACAGATGTCAGACCAGTCAGTCATCAGATGTCACCGTTATACAATCATAGTAAGTAAGGACATCATTTCAGTGATATAGCATTAATATTAACATTTCAATTAAGTGTAACTGACTAGCACATAAGTCAGACTAGTCAGTCATCAGGTGTCAAAGTTATACAGTCATAGCAAGTAAAATCATTTCAATGATACAGAATTAATATTAACATATCAGTAATAAACATCATCTGGTTTATTCCGCTCCTATACATCCTTTTCTGATCTATAACTTGATCCTTCCAAACCATATCAAGTACAAATTCAAATACTGATGCTATTCTTAGCATCTACACCAAATTAATACATAAATAAAGAGAGTGACCAAGCGATCAAGTTGCTTTCTTCGGTAGTACAATTACATAGTTTTGGAATTGAAACCTGGCTGTGGAACACTCCATTTTACCAGCTGTAAATGGGTACAAAGTTGTGCGCTCGAACTAGGGAAGGCAAAGGCAGCGAGGAAGGGGACTAGTCACCTTAACCTCGTAAACTGGGATCTTCCATGATGAAGTTTCTAACACTTCATTTAGTACAATCTCTGATAATGGGACTGTCTTTATCTTCGTAAGCGATAAAGCAATATGATAAACATATCAGCATTAGGCTGTGGGGCTATTTGTGATTAATTTTTGTACAAGCAACAATCATCCACAATGCACATGTTTAGATCATATTAAAAATACAATACATTATATCAATGACTATGGGATTTTGTATTTTTGTGTTTCTATAATTTCGCTGTATACATTCATGTTATCATTAACTTATATGGGGGGGGGGGGGGGCCCAATACCCTCGGCTAAGTGATACTAAGACTATCTGAAAAAATGTTTCGATCCTTGATACTGCATAATATAAACTATCTGCCTCCAGTCTGACTGTCCTTTTTGCTGGATGTCTCCAGTTTCAGACTTGGTAGGCCCAACAGTCAGGGGGGCCAGACCAGCTATAGGTGTAGATCAGTGGTACTTCCACCCCCACCTTCAAAATGCTTTTTGGGGTCCTGTTGCCTTTTGTGGGATTGCCTCCCATGAACGACACACTTATGAGAGAGATGGCTGAGCATCACAATATCCTGTGTTGCAGCATGATGAAGAAACCCAGCATTGCACACTGACTTTGATCACTTTGGACAGACTTAATACTGGCTTTGACTTTGGCCGCATGCAGGAGATTTTCAATGGAGGGTTGGCACCTGCAGGACGTGAGGATTCCTTATCAGCCTGCATGAGCCCCCTGGATGACGGGGAATGCACAGTGTGCTACCCCACCTATCCCCAACTGCTAACTTAGAACCAGAAGTGGGGTCCTCTGTATGCGTGCCAGGCCAGGATAAAATGCCTGGGAAAGAGACTGGAGCTCAGAACTCCCTAACTCAAAGTTGCAGGATGCAGAAAAGCCACGGGAAAGACAGGGCTATTTTGAAGATAACGCAACCATATTTTCACCATACGAGCTCGGACGCCGCCTCGGTAAACAAGGTCCGCGCAGAGCAGTGACACCCCCAGGCTGCTTGCGAATAGTCTACTACTGGGAACATAAACAGATTAGGGATGAGCCCACTCTCCCGTTGAACAGGTGCTAAAGTCGTAGATACTGGGCCAGAAGGCGCACCGGAAACCACAGTATCATGCAACTCGCTTTTTTTTTTTTCTATGGAGAGTACACCGTCAAATAAATCTCGTTCTGGTGCTCGCCCTGTGGAGCTCCACCAGGCAGGTGCAGTGCCGGGCTCTGAGCCTCGACAGAGCCCACCCTCAGCTACTGGAGGACCCTCTAGACCGTCTTGTGGAGTCAACAGACGGCGGAGGAGAACTACTGACCAAAACAAAACAGAAAAAGAGAAACCCAGAGTGCCACTTGTCATGATGCACTGGAATGCAGAGGGAGTGAACAGCAAGCAGGCTGGATACAGCAAAAAGACAGAGCTGGAAAACATCTTGTATGAGAAGCAAGTCAGTGTTTGCTGTATCAAAGAGACTCACTTGAAAGCAGATCAAACCTTTAAAATAAGGGGATATCAATGCTTCAGATCCGACAGACAAGATAGACGAAAAGGAGGAGTACTTACTCTTGTAAGGAATAACATTCCTGCACACGAAAGGAAAACCTTCATGGATGGAGCAGAATATCAGCTGCTGCAGATAAAGGTAGACAAGATGGAAATAGAACTCCTGAACTATTACTGTCCGAACAACAAACCCCTGAGTCTCAGCTCTATACAGGTACCAGCCACCAACTTTATAGCAGTGGAGACTTTAATAGCCACTCCCAGAGCTGGGGCTATAACCATCTGGATCACAGAGGTGAAGAGGTTGAAACTTGGCAAGATGATCACTCCCTAATCCTAGTCAATAATGCCACAGATACTCCTACCTTCTACTCCAGAGGATGGCACACAACCTCAACACCAGATCTTGCCTTCTCCACACCAGATATAGCTGGATCTATTAGTAGAGAAGTAGGAGACCAACTAGGGGGAAGCGACCATCGCCCAATCTTTCTTACTGTCCAGAGTGCAACTCTCAGTACAGGCCCAGCCATTACAAGATGGAACTACAAAAGCCAACTGGGGTTTATTCAGGCATCAGGTGAACACGCTGCTGTCTACCCTCAAGGTACAGAACAGAGACATTAATGAAGTGGTAAAAGACTTCAACAGATGCATACTACAAGCTGCAAAAGAAACCATTCCCAAAGGATGCCGGCGTAACTACATACCATACTGGTCCAGCACACTCCAAGAACGTCAGGAAGCTATGGACAAGGCTAGAAAGGACGCAGAGTCTCAGCCTTCACTTGAAACTCACAACAAATGGAAAAAGGCTGTAGCAGAGTTTCAGAGAACAAAGCTAGAAGAAAAGCGGAAAAGCTGGAGAACTAAAACGGCATCGCTGAACCTTGAGAAAGACGGCAGGAAACTTTGGAGATTAGTCAAGTCTCTAAATGAAGAGCGTTCCTCACCAAGGCAGACTATCACATTGGATGAAGGTGGCAAACTTTTCAGAGGAAAACAAGCTGCAGACTTGTTTGCTAGAAGATACAGTTCAGAAAGCAACTTACCCATTAACATAGACCATCAGAGAGAGATAAGAAAAGAAATACTGGCAACCATGGGACAGACAGATACTCCTGCCCCAATGAGGGAACCCATCACACTAGGAGAACTACAGAAGGCTATTTCCAAGCTTAAGTTTCAAAAGTCACCCGGCCCAGACAAAATCAGCAACGAAATGCTAGTAAATCTGAGCTCAGCAGCAAAGACAAAACTGCTTGAGATATTCAACCACAGCTGGTTGAAAGGAACGGTACCCCAAGTATGGAGAGAAGCCATCACAATACCCATACTAAAGAAAGGGAAATGTAAGACCGAGGCTGCAAGTTACCGGCCAATCAGTCTCACAAGCTGTGTTGGGAAGACTATGGAGCGAATAGTCAACCACAGATTGAAATGGTATTTAGAGTCTGAGCAGATCCTGGTGCCGGAACAAGCTGGATTTAGAGAATGCTACAGTATAGAAGACCAAGTTACTTACTTGTCTCAAGCAATAGAAGATGCCTTCCAGGAGAAGAAAAAGGTCCTAACGATCTGGGTCGACTTCAAGCAGGCCTTTGACAAGGTGTGGAAAGATGGCCTCATTGCAAAACTTAGGAGAAGTGGAATCCAAGGCAACATGATGAAATGGATCCAGTCATACTTGCATAACAGGAGAACTAGAGTCACTCTTGACGGTCTGCAGAGCAGAAAAGTGTTTGCTCCATCAGGGGGTACCTCAAGGAGGAGTAATTTCCCCAACACTCTTCCTTGTTTACATCAATGACCTGGTGAAAGATCTCCCTGCAGGAGTTAAAGCTGCCTTATATGCAGATGACCTAGTACTCTGGTGCGCTGATGAAAATGTCACCACAGCAAATTATAGAATGCAGCGGGCAGCAGACATGCTAGTGTCATGGGCAGAGAAATGGCTTATCACAATAAACACAGACAAAACCTCCACAACACTGTTCTCCCTCGCCCCCAAGGACAAATCAGCTAACATACACCTAGGGACAACCGTGATCAAGGAAGAAAGCTACCCCACCTATCTTGGGGTGACATTTGACCAAAGGCTTACATGGAATAAGCATATTGAAAATGCAGAAGGAAAGGCCCGAAGACGACTAGGCATACTCAGAAAATTAGCAGGTACCAACTGGGGAGCAAATGAACGAAATCTAAAGAAGATTTATAATGGAGTAATAAGACCACACTTAGAGTTTAGCTCAGCAGCATGGTCATCAGCTGCTAACTCACATCTGCAGTCTTTGGACAAGGTGCAAAATCAAGCTCTCAGGCTCATTACAGGAGCCATGAAAACTACACCAATAACAGAGATGCAGAAGGTTGCTGGATTACAGACATTGTCCCATAGAAGAGACACAAAAACCATGATCCAGATGGAAAAGTACAACAGTATGCCAATGCACCCAATGAAGGCAAGACTAGATGATCTGGCATTGGGACGTCTAAAGCGTAGCAGCTTTGTGCATCGGGGAAAAGACTTATAAGACAGCATCAAGAAGACCTATCCATGAAGACAACACCACTGAAGCCCACCCTATACCCTGTACCATGGGAGCAGGCCAGCAGTGCCCTCCAAATTAATACAACAGTCAGTGGTCTCACAAGTGGATGTGAGTATAATGATCTGCAAAAACGAACTGCTACATTGAGTATGATCCAAGAAAGCTATCCCGATCAATCATGGATACATGCCTATACAGATGGATCAGCAACTAATGCTGTTAGGAATGGAGGTGCCGGTATCTTTATTCATATCCTGACAACCACTATGAGACTAGGCACATTCCCACTGGTAAATTCTGTTCCAACTATACAGCTGAGGTTCAAGCTCTAGAGCAAGCTGCAAATATGATTTATAACACCAACTCTGACTGCCACCAGGTAGTCATCCTCACAGATGACTGTCTGTCCTGCAAGCTCTCAAGGGTGGTAAACTCCCGCATCTGAGAAATGAACTAAACAAGGTAGCTGCCAAAAAGAGAACCATACTTCAGTGGGTACCATCTCATTGTGGTGTACCCGGAAATGAAAAGGCAGATAAACTTGCAAAAAAGGGAGGAGAATGTGACCAAGAAGATAATGAAGTCACATACTTTGTCTCGAAGTGAACATCGACTGAAATTTTGACCTTTCTCATTCTCGGCATATATAATATCCATATTGTTCCATCTTATCTAGTTTTATGACAGTTGATAATTCTCTACCTTCCTATCCATGTAATTTCCCAAACTGTTATTTGTTGATTTTAATATTTAGAACAGAAGTGGGTTTACATGCTTTTCCGCGTAACTGTGGGCAGCCGAAATACGCATATATCTCCGTAAATGAGAACTTCCTACCGTTCCTTCTTATATGCAGTTATACCCAATCGTTTCCTGGACCAAAATGTGAAATCCTTTTCCTAATGATTCCCTTCTGCTTTTATTTATCCTTGGCGATTTCCTCTGTCTGATACACATTTCGCTGATACGCCGCCATTTTGAAAGCGGTCAATCGATCGTTGACGGGTTTATAAATCTAACTGAACCCGTTTGCAATGACTTGAAACCATTTTGCGACATCTATAATGCCTCATCAATTTCCAAAGCGATTCTCTGTTTCCACTGTCAAATGCCTTTTCATAGTCACGAATCCGATGTATAGCGGTGAATTCCATTCCAGACTTTGTTCAACTATTATTCTCAATGTGTCTATCTGGTCTGGACGGGATCTATTTTGTCGAAAACCTGCTTGTTCATCTCTCAGTTGCTTGTCTGTGGACTCTTTTAATCACTCCAGGATGATTCTGTTTAATACTTTTGCTGGCACTGATAGTAACATTATTCCTCTATAATTTGTGCACTCTTGTAAATTTCCCTTCTTAGGCAACTTGACCAGATAACCTTCCTTCCATTCTGCTGGTATTTCCTCTCTCTCCCAGACTTTACCAAGTAGTTTGTATAATATCTCTGTAGAAGTATCAGTATCTGTTTTGATGGCCTCTGATGGAATGCAATCTGGACCAGCTGCTTTTCCATCTTTCTGAAGCTTTATGGCTTTCTTTATTTCTTCTCTACTTGGTCGTTCACAGCTGATTTGTAGCTCCTCTTCTGCTTGCTGGATGTCTGGGGGATTAGTTGGAGATGGTCTGTTGAGAAGTTCCTCAAAATGTTCTGTCCATTTCTTCATTTGTTCTTGTATATTACTAAGCAATTTTCCATTCTTATCTTTTATGAGGCCATTTGCTTACTTATATTTCCCTGTTAGCTTCTTTGTGTTGTTGTACATATCCCTCATATTTCCTTTGGCTGCAGCTTCCTCTGCTTCCCTTGCCAAATCATCAATATATTTCATCTTGTCTCTTTTGATGTTTCTTCTGACTTCTTTGTTTGCTTTTATGAACACTTCATGAGCCTTGGCTTTTGAGCTTCTGGTTTTCTTCTTCTTCTTTGATCCTTAGCCGCCGACCGTCAAAGCAGTCAGTGGCCATCACGCCTAGGGGCGTCTTGCTAGGGCAACCACAAATTGATTCCACTTTGCTCGGTCGGCGGCCATCCTTCGTACAGTGCCCCAACTCTGGTTCATTCTTTGCATCTCAGCCTCCACAGTCCTCCGCCAGGTTGTTTTTGGTCGGCCTCTCTTTCGTTTTCCTTCAGGGGTCCAAAGCATAGCTGTTCTTGTGATGGCATCGGGGTCTCTTCTGAGGACATGGCCAACCCAGCTCCAGCGTCTGCCAGCTATGTTTTTCCTGTCTTCTATCACTTATGGTTTCTGTTGTTATCCATGCTTTGTGCTGATGTTCTCTTTTTCTCAGTACTTCTTCACATGTCTCGTTCCATATATTTTTTACTTGTTGCCAGTGGTCTTTCCTATCTGTTTCATCTTCCAGCTGTTGGAGTACTTGGTATTTGTTGGATACTGTGATTGAAAATTTTTCTCTTATTTCCTTATTTCTTAGATATCCCACATTATACTGCTATATGCAGTTGTAAATTTCTTGAGCTTTAATTTTGTTTTAGAACAACAGAAGATGGTGGTCTGATACAATATCTGCTCCCCTACATACTTTCACATCATGCAATGATGACCTAAACTTCTTGCTTATGCATATGTGATCTATCTGATTCTCAGTTCTGTGGTCTGGTGATATCCATGTTGCTTTATGTATTCTTTTATGTGGAAATATGCTTCCTCCTATAGCTAGTTGATTTGAAGCACAGAAGTTTGCTAATAGTTCCCCATTCTCGTTCATCATACCTAGTCCATGCTTTCCCATGATTTCTTCAAAGCCAGTGTTGTCTGTTCCTATTTTTGCATTTAGGTCCCCCATTAAAATTGTGATGTCCTTTCTTTTCTTATTGTCCAAGACACTTTGTAGTCTGGTGTAAAAGTCTTCTTTCACAGATTCTTCTTTATCGTTTGTTGGTGCATAACACTGAATGATGTTTATATTTACTTTCTTTTTGGCTGATTTAAACCTTGCTGTAATAATTCGGGGTCCCATTGCTTCCCATTCTATAAGTGCCTTCTGTGCTTCCTTAGACAGCATTAGAGCCACCCCTTCACTGTGGTGTGCTCTTTCCTCCTCATGTCCTGAGGACAACACCATTTCTCCTGTGATCAATCTCCTCTTCTCTATGCCTTTCCACCGTGTCTCGCAGAGACCCAGGATATCAATCCTAAAATTTGTCATTTCTGCTGCTACCTTGCAGTTTTCCCTTGTACACATAGAATGCGAACATTCCAGGGGCCAATCCTGGAGATTTTCCTAGACGAAGAAAGGTTAGTCGGCAACCCAGACTCCTTTCGGCTTTCTCTAGGTTGCTTCATGCGCCTCCTTTCCAGAGGACCTTCTTCTGTCTTGGGTGGCTGAGTTGATTTATATTCACCCGTGTGTTACCGGGGCCCGACAGGGGAGCAAAGAATAGTAACACTGTACCCTACCAGGCATGTTGTAAAAAGCGACTAAGGAGGGTTGGGGATGTGGCTGGTTACCCCATCCCGTAAAAAACTTTTTACCACAAAAACTTCAACAAACATGGACAAGCCAAATAAATTGAACATGTTTTCATTTATATCTACACTTGTTGAAAAGTTTGAAACTTTAATTATTTTTTAAAGTGAATATGTTTACATAGACATTTACACTGGTTTTAAGATGTAAATATTATACTTAGAATGTACATCATTTCTTTTATCTTTCCCTCCCTGCTCCATATGAAACTTGGGACTACTAATGCTTTTAGTTCTCTTTAAGAAACTAGTGATAAGCAGTCACCAGCACTTGCAATGGTGGTTCATGAAATCATTATTCTATAAGCTGAGGTTACCAGCCTCAAATGGCTTGGACATCCACTAGCGATTTTCACACATTAATATTCACATGATAATATATGCATATCAGTTCGCATGTTAGTAATGAAAAATATAAAATCTATAATGACAAATTACGCCAATCCTGGCTCCCAGACATTTTGCTCAGATGAATAAAGTTAAGGCACTTGAATCGGCCTTTTACACGTGTACTTGGGGTCGTTATTTTTATAAGATAATTCCCTCTATGACTCCGTGTGTTCTCAGTTTCCTCAGTCCCGGTTTCCATGTTAAAATGATAGAGATTTCCTGGACTGTTTTGTAAGTCCGTCAAGATTCGCCAAGGAAAGGTCCGACCTGATAAAATGGAATTCTGAATTCTAACTTCTGGCAAGGTCTGGTTGGGACGTCTTTCTTTCTTCTTCTTCCGTCCTTAGCCAACGACCGGCAAAGCAGTCAGTGGCCATTACGCCTAGTGGCGTCTTAAGGGCAACAGCGAATAGATTTTCTTTGCCGTTGTTCCCATCACGCCTAATGGCGTCTTTAGGGCAACGACAAATCAATCCGTTTGCTGTTGTTTCCGTAATCAAAGTGACTGGCAAACGGGTGATCAGCCCGTTGGGTGTGACGTCTTTGGCAAACGATTTCTCACAGTGAATTAAAACTGCGAAAAGGTCAGGTTATATTCCTGTCCTACCCCCGCATCTGTTTGTTATGAAGCTACTCAGGGCTCCAATCATTTCAAACATGCTTGTTGGGTAGGGTAATTTCAAAATATCCCGACATGGAATAATTTTGCGCGTTAGGGTACAAACTCACAAACACATCGGTAAACTCTCTCAGCAATGTGTGTTAGATGTAATTAGGTAACAAACAGACATGACGACTTATCCCTGAGAGGAGAGAAAAAATGTAGAGACAAAATATCTGCTGCCTAACAGAGAAAGAAAAAGTGCTGACCCTGAAAAAGCACGTAAATAGTCAGTACAACAATTAAAATGAGTACTGCCGGAGTGATAGAGAGATCGAGAAGGGGTCGCCCCAAATCCATCTTGTTACAACGCCAAAATTCATTTCTCAGTTCTACTAGAGTTAGATCTCCGAATCTCGATGTCATTATTAGTTAAAAACAAGGAAAACAATTTTTTATTACCATTTGTTGTATTATTTGTAAGGGAAATTTCCCGTTCAATCTAAAAAATAAAAACAGGTTATAATTAACTTATAGTGTTTAAACTATTATTTATAACGATTAAATATTTCACCGATTATATACACTAACTATTCAACGAATTACTTCAGAAGCATTATAGGTTAGCATTTTATTTTTCTTCAGTGTAAAAGAGCTCTCCCTTAAATTTGTGTAGAGATAAGTCGAATCTCTTTTTGAAGAAAATAGCTCATTACATTTTGGTAGACGTTCACGATGCTACGTGGTTTTGAACCCGGTCTAACTACTGGTTTTAACATGACAAGCTCTGAACGAACTTTTTAAAAAAAAACACCATGTAGAGTAGAGGTCGGTAACCGGTCAATAGCAATCAACTGGTAGATTACAGAATATGGTTTGGTAGATCTCTATATGACAGAGAAGGGAACAATTATACTAAGAATATGTTGGACCGATTTCACCGGTGTTTAAACGAACCGTATACCCGGGACAAAAGGTTCATCTTCCCCGTTCACAGTGAAAACCAATAAACTGCCTAACTAAACATTTACTTGTTTATGAACTGCATATGATAAAAACGCGATCTTTTCTTTGAAGTGACCAACTGGTATAAGTGTGAACGATATGACGAATTAATGATTAAACATAACTGGCCATCCATTTTTATTTATATAATATAATGATGGACAATTTATTTTCTACATTTTAGTGTATTATATAACAACAATTAAATTGGTCCTAGAACATGTTTTGTTTTATTTATTTGTTTAATAATTTTAAGTCGTAATTGTCGGCGTCTGTGGCCTAATGGATATGAACGCAGTTTCATAATCCAGATATACCAGGTTCGAAACCTGCTGCAGGCGGTTTGGAAGCAAATCGCTTTGTGTAGATTTTTAACAATGGTATAAGCGCCGTACCGTTCAGAAAGCAATGGCAAACTACTGAATGAAAAAATTGCCTAGAAAAATCACAAACAGCCAATAAAAGCTGGGGTTGATTGCCACGTCCTGTAAAGGATAAGCAACTAACTTTAACTGAAAATTAATATTTCTGAATTCTTGTCACGTCCACCAAGTGAAATTCACCTTTGAACAAAATTTATTTTGATACGTTTAAACACAAGTAGTCTCATAATACGTAATGGTGTAGAGAAATGAAGTGTTAGAGACTTCACTATACTAGGTCCAGCTTATGAAATGGGGTGATCAGTTCCCTTTCTCGCTGCTTTTTCCGTCCCTATCTTAAGAGCAGAACCAGGTATCTATTTACAGCTGGCTAAACCGAAGCATAATTTGTGTTTAAAACGAAAGACTCAGATTAGTTGTCTGAAGAAATATATTGATTTAATCGGGACATCACCATTCACACAATCCGATGCTTGTCCCTTCAGATCCGAAAGTAGATCTATATTCGCAATTAATTATTTATATTACTTCAGACTCCTTATTTCCTGCCAGTAAAGTATTCACACTAAATTACAAATATATGAGAGCTGCGTAATTTCTGTACTTCCCTATGGTGCGAAATGCTGGAGAGTAACAGAGAAGAACATGTCCAAATTGTCCTCTTTCGACACAACCTACCTAAGGAAAATTCTTTAAATTTTCTGGCCAAACACCATCACCAACCAAGAACTGCTAACTCGAAGCCACCAAGAAGATATGCGCACCATCATAGTGGATAGAAGGTGGAATTGGGTTGGTCACATGCTCAGAAGAGACCCTGACACCATGACTAGAACTGCCATGCTATGGACTCCAGAAGGAAAGTGAAAGTAAGGATGGCCAAAAGCCACCTGGCGGAGAACTGTGGAAGCAGACATACTAAGCAAGAATCATAGCTGGGGTACCAAACGAAGGATGGCTGCCGACCAAGGACCACAGTGGAGAGAGTCTGTTGCTGCTCTACAAGATGCCACCAAACGTGATGGTCACTGATTGTTTTGTCAGTCGGCGACCAAGGACCAAAGTGGAGAGAGTCTGTTGCTGCTCTACAAGATGCCACCAGGCGTGATGGTCACTGATTGTTTTGTCAGTCGGCGGCCAAGGACCAAAGTAGAGAGAGTCTGTTGCTGCTCTACAAGATGCCACCAGGCGTGACGGTCACTGATTGTTTTGTCAGTCGGCGACCAAGGACCAAAGTGGAGAGAGTCTGTTGCTGCTCTACAAGATGCCACCAAGCGTGATGGTCACTGATTGTTTTGTCAGTCGGCGACCAAGGACCAAAGTGGAGAGAGTCTGTTGCTGCTCTACAAGATGCCACCAGGCGTGACGGTCACTGATTGCTTTGTCAGTCGGCGGCCAAGGACCAAAGGAGAAAGAAACTCCTTATTATAATGAAGTTATTGCCACCTTATTTTCAGTGTTTTAGTTACCACATAATTGGCTAAGCCAAAGCTGGTCAAAACTCGATATATCAAATATACCAAGAAATAGAGCACCAAGCGAAAGTTTCTGTTCTCTACGGTGAATGGAACATAGGAGATTTAGAGCGTCAAAGATTTGAAACTCGACATGCATACAAGGCTCAGGTAATTATAAATAAAAGTAGGTAAAAAAGAAAACACATCAGATTTATAAACCATAACATTATGTTCATAATTTTAACGCAAGCCAAAGCTCTATTACACTTTGAACTTATAAACGATATTTCATAAGCGGTGATAAATAGATGATTTCTATAGTGTCAGTCTTTAAAAACTGGATGGGGGAAAATGTGGTTGTGTGTGTGTAAAAGGGGGGGGGGGGGGGGTTAATAGTCAAAGGTTATAGTAAGGACGAAGTACATTTCTTGCAAAAAAAAAATTGTGTATCGTCATACACGCTTGGTGAGTTGACTGAAAATGTTTTCTTTTTAGACTTCATAATCACTGGACCAAATCTGCTACAGTTCCGACGTATAGGTGCTAGTGTTGGTATCAGTTGTACAGATACTACCAGAAAATATATATATATATATTTTTTTTAATGTGGCTGGTTCGGTGGTTTCATTGAAACATTTAATAATTAATGAAAATATGTTAATTGTAGTGATGCGTACGAAAGAAGGAAAGAAAGAAAGAAAGAAAGATAGAAAGAAAGAAAGAAAGAAAGAAAGAAAGAAAGAAAGAAAGAAAGAAAGACAGACAGACAGACAGACAGACAGACAGACAGACAGACAGACAGACAGACAGACAGACAGACAGACAGACAGATAGACAGATAGATAGATAGATAGATAGATAGATAGATAGATAGATAGATAGATGGATAGATAGATAGATAGATAGATAGATAGATAGATAGATAGATAGATAGATAGATAGATAGATAGATAGATAGATAGATAGATAGATAGATAGATAGATAGATAGATGGGTGGGATTTCTATGTCCGTGTACATATTATATAAGCAAGGGGACAACGCTCATCCTATCAATCTACAGCTGTCATTTACTCTTACTGTTCCCATTATTATATGTGTTGTGTAACAAGAGTGACTGTAAAGAGTGTGGGAATGGAATATGAAGATGCTTGTGTTTTGTTTGTAGTGACAGAATGGATAAGACCAGGAGAGAAGTTGTATGTCGCAACCAAGATGGAGTGGGTTCAATTCCCAACGCAGGCTGGAAGGAAAAAAAACAGTAGGCTGACCCTTGAGTGACATGCCCCAAATGGACCTGCCCCCAGAGAGTGTAAAGAAGTTCAAAGGGCCGAAACATTCGTTCGACTGGGAGGACATCCTTATGATGATCAGATTGCATCATGTTGTATCGTTCTGTTATAGAGTTGCCTATCATTGTGAGCTTTTCACTCTCTAGTGTTTACTGGTGTGAAAGATGTATGCGTGATGTTCGGGCACAGAGAGGTCTGTTAACTGTTCTCGTGGTTTAGAAGTGAGTGTGTTTGGTGCTTTGGAGTCGGGCCGAGAGATTTCGAAGTGAAGAGTTGTGTTTTTGAAGAAGAATGTTGTCGACAGCGGACGTTTCTGTGTGATCCGAGCCTGTTGTGAAAGAAGGTGGATCCATTGCTCTGATGTTGTGAAAGAAGGTGGATCCAGTGCTATAATGTTGTGGGGAAAAGTGGATCCAGTGCTATAATGTTGTGAAAGAAAGTGGATCTAGTGCTATAATGTTGTGAAAGAAAGTGGATTCAGTGCTCTAATGTTGTGAAAGAAGGTGGATCCAGTGCTATAATGTTGTGAAAGAAAGTGGATCCAGTGCTATAATGTTGTGAAAGAAGGTGGATCCAGTGCTATAATGTTGTGAAAGAAAGTGGATCCAGTGCTATAATGTTGTGAAAGAAAGTGGATCCATTGCTCTAATATTGTGAAAGGAAGTGGATCCAGTGCTATAATGTCGTGAAAGAAGGTGGATCCAGTGCTTTAATGTTGTGAAAGAAGGTGGATCCGGTGCTCTAATGTGAGAGATGAGAGAATTTCTGAATACAGGCGTGTGAGCAACTGTGTATATGCACCACCCACAGCGTTCTTGTTCGTGTGGATCGGCCAGATGTAATTGTGTTAGCTACATGTGTACTGTGTGGGCATCGCTTGTTCATGTGAAATAAAATGTGGTACTGATGTAATCAACTCGTTGATTTGATTACCCAAGCCTGTTTGTGTGACAGGGTTGTGTGCTGAATATCTATTCCCTGGCATTACCTATGAACTCGGGAATACGACGTGTGTTAAACCTACAACCATAGTGTAACAACAAGATTAATGTTGTAGGAACTTTTTTCGTTAACTTTATCTCATCAACAGATGCGACATCAGTTTCCACTTCTTCAACGGACGGACTAACGATTAAAATACCTCAAGCAGGACCCTAGTTAACTTTACGTGTCTGGCAGAAGGCAATCCGGAATCATTACTTAAGAAGGCATCTAAGGGAAATAAAGCGTTGTGGTCTGGATTATTGCCATTGTCCAGGGCGTATGAACTGCCCTGTACTGAGACGGCAACTTATATTTGTCAAGCAAGTCACTCTATGGGTTTGTCTGCTGAGCAAGTTCGATTGATACCAATGTGTTGTGTAGGTATTACATCTAAAAATGTAAGATTAAATTAGCTGTACTATTAACTCTTTAACCACTATGTAAGCTTAAATTAGCCGTGCTGTTAACTCTTTATCCACTGTATGAAATTATCTGTAATTTAAACTCTTCAGGCACTGTAATTCAGTTAATATCTACAGCAGGGGTTCTCAAGCTAGAGACCGTGTTATCATCATTTTTCATTCCGCTCCTTACGAAAGTATTGTTGCATGAAAAGCTTCAGAATTGTTAGGTTAAGAGGGGAGTTCATATCTACTGCTGATTATAAGAGTACAAAGTAGGTGTGTTGAGATAGACAGGCAGAGAGTTAAAGTCACTCTTCCACTAACTTTCCCCCTGTTTTAGCGACAGATGCCTCACGCACACACTTCCTCTTTATCTTAAGGAATGATAGTAAGAAAATAGTTCCATATATTACGAACATGAGACAAGATAGTCTGAACAGCGCGAAGTTTCTCATATACTATTTATTATGATGTATACATAAATAGAAAATAGCAAAAAATGCCAAATACATGATGAACTAAATATACCAATAAATAAAAAATTGGTGAGGCTCAAGCTTGGAACTGGATATTTCATGACTGAGGAACCCACATGTGAAGAGTGTCAAGAACCAAACACAATTAGACACTTTCTGGTGGACTGCAAAAAATATGACCAGCAGAGGCAAAACATTAAGACATACTGTAGAAACCACGAGGTAGAAATGAGTGTAGAAAATTTCATAGGCACTAAGACCCCCTCAGAAGTACAAAAGTTAATAAAACACTATATTACAAAAACTGAAGCTAACATATAAAAGACAAATAAATAAGGATCCGAGCCAGTAGTCTACACTGGTGAATGACTCCCCCCAGATACATACGGATTAACCAAATAACCCTCCAGTGAAAATTAAAAACATACCAGCTTAAAAAATTTCATATTTTGGATAATAAAACCGTATTGAACTATAACTACAACAGGAGAAATACCTACCAGAGATAATAAAGTATAATATAAATACAAACAAAAACATTTAACAATAAATGAAACACGTCCTGATATAACCAACAGCTCCATGTATATGGTCGATGGTTGAAAGGTGCGTGCTACAAAGACAAGTAACAAACACATTAATAAAAAAAATATTTAAAAATTGAAGAAAGATTTATATAGGGTGATCAAGAAGTCTCTCCGCAGTGGGTTCAGTGCTTGAATACTATGAATCAAGGGAAACAATCCAAATGATAAAATTATTATTGAAAGGTCGTAATTTACAACTCTACATTTCTTTATTTTACATAGCAACTTAAATTATTTAAACTGACATTAATGCTTTATGCGAAAATTTAAAAAAAAAACTTTTTTTATGTAGTAGTAAAGTAAATCTAATTAAAGTCAATTAAAATAATGTTGGTTACTGCATCATAAAATGTTACATTCAGATTATTCAAGCACTGAACCCACTGCAGAGACTTCTCGATCACCCAGTACATAACAGCAGCAAAAAAATTATGAGGTATTTCATAACAAAAGATTATGGTTTTACAACAGACAAAAAAAAATGAGCATCCATTTGATAGACCACACAAACACATGGTTACATGTATACTAACTAAAGTCTACGTGTGTGATTACTTGGCAGAAAGAACGAATGAACAAACGCACTTTATTTCAACGTGTTAAGAACTGGGGAAGTAGGTCCGCTTAACATTATTTATTGAACTGAGGCTCTGGATCCTAGCTGCTATTAATCCACTTATGGAAATCCTTTCAAAAAATTACTTTGGTACATGAACACTAAAGCGCCTGGTTCTTTCAACCTTACAACACAAGGACCATAATACTTGGTTGGGATGACTTAGCTTAGTACTTATTTATGGTCGTGTAGCTGTGCCGCACTCTAGCTTAACAGTGATGAAGCTAGCGAGAACAAGTAAACGTGGTTGATTCCGTACAATCCCGATGGGACTTGGTTTACTGGCGTGATCTGATTGCATGTTGTTGTTGTTTAGGGTTTTGCCTTCTTATGGCTAGACATGTCCCTTTTAACCTAAAGTCCGTTGGTTATATCGGAGCGCAATTTGCCTTTAAAAAATGAGTTAACTCTTGATGGGCTGTGCTGATACTGGCAGCTCGATGAGCAGCCTCATGTATGTAGTCTTTTACGACATGCTTAAGGTTGTAGTAGTCATATTCTTTATTTGTCTTGTCAGACCTTCTGTTCCCCTCCCCCCCCCCCCCCCCCACACCCCTCCTCCCCCCATTAAAAGGGGAAACATATCACACCTGTAACACGTAAGGTGATTTTAGGGATATTTTTTTAAAAAAAAATTGTGTAAAGGAAATTTAATTAATTAATAATGTGATTGGTATGCAGGTATAGCTTAAGACCTGGCGGTGGTTCACGAATAACTAAAGTTATTTATATTTTATATTTTCTCACTTCTGCTGTCACATCTGTAGTTTTTTTTAGTTAGTTTCAGCGTTCGCACATTCCAGGTGCCTAATCTTTAAATTTTTCCGAAAATAAGATCATTCAGAATTCCAAACTTCTTTCGGCTTTTTTTTTTTCCTGCACCGCAGTCTAATTGTCCGTGATAGAGGACTTCATCCTTCTTGGAATGCTCAGCTGAATTACTTGCTTCTGGTGACGTTTATACTGCCTATTTTTTTTTCACTTTTCTACAAGATAGGTTAGCTAGACCCATACACGACCCACCTAAATCGCCGTTTTTTTTTTTTTTAAATTGCCTCGTAAAGTACAATGTTTCCGCTTTTTCCTCCTCTATCTGGCCCTAGTACATACTCGAATAACTTAGTCGTAATCTTTAAATTAATTTATGCACGCACTCACAAATCCCTCATCAAACGACTCATTAATTAGTAATCATTCAAAACTGTGTGTTAGACTTAGTTTATTACCTTTTCACTCACGTTTCATCATTTAATAATCAATATTTAATTCTTTACCATCCCATTCATTAACTCTAGTCATCACTTACGCCAGATGTCTCTGCACCCTCCCCGGCGTCATCATCATCGCCAACACCAATTATCGTGGGTGTTGTTGTTCCTGTTGCGGTTATTATTATTGTTGTCGTCCTGGTGGTTGTTATCTGTTGTAGAAGATCGCGGCCACGTAATGCAGAAGTCACTCAACCAGACAACCCTCCACCACAAATGTATGATAACATAGGTCCTGGTGGATCCAATCTGTCTGAAAGCTACAATGTCTTAAATGTGGATATTCCTGGAACTTTCAATGAATACACGGCATTCAATGGCGCCAACAACTCAGCCGGCAGAGCGGGTGATTCTACAAAGTTATACGAAAACGTTCATTTTCCTGCAGCATCTTCTTCCCTCAGTTCTTCACAGGAAAGACAAGGCCAAGCCGGCTCAGAAACTCCCACTACACAGATCATACCTGTCAAACCTGACGTTTCCAGGCATGGTGATAACAGAGAGGAAAGCTCGGGGACTGCACAGAACGAAGCGCCAATTCTTCCCGGAAAGATACGCTCGGAAACCAAGCCTGCAAGTCCATCGACAAAAGACGTGAACCCGTACAAGATTTCTCCTGAACGGGGTATGTATGCGATCACTATCATTATCATCGTTAAGGCTGGGCAGGTAAAATAGGTGTCGTTCCAGAAGGTCGTTGAAAAGACAAAGAAAGAATAAGACTAATGCACACGCAGGCATGTCGCACAAAGCGACTTTTATGAGGTTGTCCATGTCGCTAGCAACCTCATCGTTTACAACAAATTGCCACAGCGTGACGAAATCAGCTGTGCCCTTTTCATCATTTTCGTTCTCTCCTGCATTATTAATTTATTAATTCATTTTCCTCACTCATCGGCCTATTATTTGGCATATTTTATGCACCTACATTCTTGCCTAGTCGCTCCCAGACTTGTTTACGTTTCACAATGTGAATCGTAGTATTACAAGGCTAATTAGAGAGGTCAGCGGATAATACTTCTATCACTTAAGTCGTCTAGCAACCTCTGATAGAGACGGTCATTGTTGACACAAGGCGGTCTCGCACGATCGAAAGAACGAAAGCCAGATGGTCAGTCTGAGAAATCCCTGGGAGATGTACGCAAACACAGGTAATAATATGTAATCGCTTCCAATGGCCCTTCTCGGTATCAATAATACAGAAAACCCGTCTGGTGAGATTAGGGTGGGAAAGATATTAGCCAGGAAATAAAATCACCGATGTGTTTGTGAGTTTGCACACATGCAATTGGAAGTATTACTGCCATATTTGTTAGAGGTCACAAGTACAAATTTTAAAATTGATATTTTAAAACATGCGGGGAATAGTAATGATTTACTCCCGACCCACATAGTTCTAAAGAGACGGGATTAGTCTAAATAGACAACCTGAAATAAACTTTAGTTCTCATTGGCAAGTTTGTCTAAAATACCATATGGGACTTGGACTGAGAAAAGGAAATATAATCTAGCGAATCAGACTGCATTTTCAACAAACGTCAAGTAACAACTCTCATTAGCCAGAGAGAAAGATCGGACAAAGAATTCCAAAATTAAAAGTGACAGATCGAGATATATGGGCGTCTTTATAATTTAAAATAGAACCCGCAATTTTAAAAACAAAGAATGGAAACTTAAGGAATCAGAAAACACAAGTCATAAGAGCGATTCTGACATTACCCCAGACCCAGTGTTCGAAGCATCAAATCAAAGTTGCTGTGTCCATTCTACTGTGCCAGGAGATTGTATATCCCATTTGGGGTAAGTTGTGAACATATATTTTTAAAAGTGAATGTGACATGTTACTTGCTAAGTGGTTATACAAGTCATACGAGGCTGGCAACCTCAACATTTGAAAATAGTATGTTCATAAACCACTACAGCAAGCACTGGTGTTTGCTTTATGCTAGTTCTCTCAGGAAAGCGAAAGCAGAAGCGACCCCAGACTCCAAACTGAGCAGTGAGATGATTACCTTACATGTGCCTAAGGTGTATAGTATCATTTTGTGAGATATGTGTACTTTTATAGTGTTATTCAGGCAATCATTAAACTCACGCTGTCCAGACACATTTTCCCCATTTAAGTAACCAGAAGAATAACGGTGATTTCTAATCATATTCTCTGAGTTATCCTATGTATACCCAGGGATAATAATTATTCAGAGAGGCTAACATTGGCGGGTGGACAGCGAGACAATGCGTCTGTTAATCTTCAGCCCACAAATGTATTTCAGAGGCATTTTTACTTTTCTTTTTCTTACAGTTCTTGGTTCGAAGCTACAAGACAATTCTTAGCACCAGACGAGTCTGAAGTAATACTCTTTGCCACTATCTTATGATTCAAGAAGCTGGGTTCGACACCAACTACATACAGTGGACACGTTGTGAAGCCACTCACCTTGACATTAGGAGTGAAGTTCATCTAGACGCCTCTAAAGAAGAGTCCTCATCACAAAACACCTGACAACGACCCATTGCAGTCCTCAGCCAGTAAAGGTTTTTTTGTAACAGGCGCAAGCAACGGACAATAACCAACAGTCCCCAATTAAGTCTCGGTGAAGACAATTTTTAAAACCCTCTAAAGTCACTTTCATCCATATTTATTTAAATTTGTTAGACTAATTGATTATTAAATTTGTTACATGGTATTTTACAAATTCATAGATGATTCAGTTCTTATAGATAAGAGAGCGCATGTATGATCTAAAATCGTTAATACATATACATATAGTTACTGCCACAGAGCCAAAAATACTTATAACAGCAATCTCGCTGGATTAAACCAGCTGCGGGCTCGACCAAGCCATCATTCATTCATAACCCTCCACTCCCAAAGGAGCATAGGCCTTCAACAAACACATGCCAAGTCCTCTTGTCACGTGCCATCATTTCAAGTTCTTTCCACGTTCTCCTCATCATTTTCACATCTGTTTCCAGCTCTCTTCTCCACGTGCTTCTTGGTCTACCTATGCTTCTCTTGCCCTGGAGATTCCAGAAAAAGGACTGCCTTGTAATGCTATCAACAGGTTTCCTCAGTGTGTGTCCTATCCATCGCCATCGTCTTCTTCTCATCTCTTGTTCCACTGGCACTTGTCTAGTTCCTGTCATCAGTTCCACGTTGGTAACCTTGTCATACCATTTTAATCCCTCTATTCTACGCAAGCACCCATTTATGAAAGTCTGTAGCTTTTTGGTAGTTGTCTTTGTTGTTCTCCATGTCTCCGAGCCATACAATAGGACTGACTTCACATTTGAGTTGAAGATTCTTATTTTCGTGTTGGATCCGATTTCTCTTGATCTCCATATATTTCCCAATGTAATGAAAGCTCCTCTTGCTTTTTGTATTCTTATTTTGATATCACTGTCTGTCCCTCCAACTTTGTCTATATTGCTGCCAAGATATGTGTACGACTCTACATCTTGTATTGGTGCTTCTTCAAGTTCAACCCTGTTATCATTACCTGCATTTATTCTCATTATCTTTGTCTTTTCCCTGTGTATTTTAAGACCCAATAGCTGTGACCTCTCATCGAGTGTTTTCAATTTGTCCTGCATCTGATTACGGTTATGGGACAGAAGAGCTAAGTCATCAGCAAAATCCAGATCATCCAACTGCTTAGTCAGAGTCCACTGGATTCCATTTCTTTTGTGTGTTGTCGATGTTCTCGTAACCCAGTCTATTGCTAGTAAGAAAAGAAATGGAGACAAGAGGCATCCCTGTCGCACTCCTGTTCTTATCCCAAACGGTTCTGTAAGCTGTCCTTCATGAAGAACTCTGCATGTCATGTCTTCATATGTGTTCTTTATTAAATTAATGATCTTCAGGAGAACTCCATAATGCCTCATCAATTTCCAAAGTGATTCTCTGTCTACACTGTCAAATGCCTTTTCTTAGTCCACAAATCCGATGTATAGTGGTGAATTCCATTCCAGACTTTGTTCAACTATTATTCTCAAAGTGGCTATCTGGTCTGTACAGGATCTGTTTTGTCGAAAATCTGCTTGTTCATCTCTCAGTTTCTTGTCTATGGACTCTTTTAATCTTTCAAGGATAATCCTGTTTAATACTTTTCCTGGCACTGAAAGTAACATTATTCCTCTATAATTTGTGCACTCTTGTAAATTTCCATTCTTAGGCAACGTAACCAGATATCCTTCCTTCCATTCTGCTGGTATCTCTTCCTTTTCCCAGACTTTACCAAGTAATTTATATAACATCTCTATAGCCGTGTCGATATCTCCTTTGATGGCCTCTGCTGGAATGCCATCAGGTCCAGACGCTTTTCCATCTCTTAGAAGCTTTATGGCTTTCTTTATTTCTTCCTTTGTTGGTCTTTCACCGTTAATTTGTAGCTCTTCCTCTGCTGGCTGGATGTCCTGGGGGTTTTGTGGAGCTGGTCTATTGAGAAGGTCCTCAAAATATTCTGTCCACCTCTTCATTTGCTCTTGTATATTGCTGAGCAGTTTTCCATTCTTGTCTTTTATGAAGCAACTTGTTTGCTTGTATTTCCCCGTTAGCTTCTTTATGCTGTTATACAGTTCTCTCATATTCCCTTTGGCTGCAGCATCTTCTGCCTCTCTTGCCAACTCCTCAATATACTTCCTCTTGTCTCTTTTGATACTTCTTTTTACTTCTTTGTTTGCTTCTGTGTACACTTCTTGAGCCTTGGCTTTGGAACTTCTGGTTTTGCTTGTGTTTAAATCTGCTTTCTTGTTTCTTCTGTCTTTTATCTTATTGATAGTTTCTGTTGTTATCCACGCTTTTTGTTGTCGTTCCCTTTTCCCCAGTATTTCTTCACATGCTGTCTCATTCCATACCGTTTTGATTTGCTTCTGTATTCTCTGCATCTTCCAGCTGTTGGAGCACTTGGAATTTGTTGGATATTGTTACCGCAAATTTGTCTCTTGTTTCTTGATTTCTTAGATGTCCTACATTAATTTGTTGTCTATAATTTTGCATTGTTGCATACCTCTTGAGTTTCATTTTTACTTTGGCTATCAGAAGGTGGTGATCTGATGCCACATCTGCTCCTCTTTATACCTTTACATCCTGCAATGATGATCTAAACTTCTTGATTATGCACATATGATCAATCTGATTTTCTGTTGTATGGTCTGGTGATATCCATGTTTCCTTGTGTATTCTCTTATGTGGAAACATGCTTCCTCCTATAGCCAGTTGATTTGAAGCACAGAAGTTTGAGAATAGTTCCCCATTTTCATTCATTATTCCTAGTCCCTGTTTTCCCATGACTTCTTCAAAGCCGGTGTTGACTGTACCTATCTTTGCATTCATGTCACCCATCAAAATTGTGATGTCTCTTCTTTTTACTTTTTCCATAATTTCCTGTAGTTTAGTATAAAATGCTTCTTTCACCGACTCTTCTTTGTCATTAGTTGGTGTATAACATTGGATGACATTTACATTTATTTTCTTTTTAGCTGTTTTAAAAGAAGCTGTTATTATTCTGGATCCAACGGCTTCCCATTCAATGAGTGCTTTCTGTGCTTCTTTAGATAACATAAGAGCTACCCCTTCACTGTGGTGTGAACATTCGTCTTCATGTCCTGAGGACAGCACCAATTCACCTGTTATAAGTTTCTTCTTGTCTACCCAATTCCACTTTGTTTCACACAGTCCCAGAACCTCGATTTTATATTCCCTCATCTCTGCTGCTACTTGTGCTACTTTCCCTTGTTCATTTAATGTCCGAACATTCCAGGTGCCAAATCTGGAAGTTCTCCTAGAAGAAAGAAGGTTAGTCAGCAACACAGACTCCTTTCGGCTTTCTCTGTGTTGCATCATACACCTCCCTGCGAGAAGACCTTCCCCTGTCTTGGATTGCTGTGTTTTATTTTCTTTAATTGACTTGTCCATGTTTGTTGAAGTTTTTTGTGGTTTAAATTTTTTACGGGATGGTGTAACCGGCCCCATGCCCAATCCTCCTTAGTCGCTCTCTATGACATGCTTGGCAGGGAACAGTGTTACTATTCTTTGCTCCCCTTTCAGGCCCCGGTATCACACGGGTGCGACCAAGCCATATGTTGCGTGATAAATTCTCGCAACATCGTTTTATTTCAATATCTATTTTATAACGCAAGGGCAACAACTGCTTGAAATTTATAGTCACTTTTCTCGGTAAGCATTTGTCTTCTCGCGTTGGTATTGAATGCAGTTAAGTTTTGAGCTGGGGTCATTTTGCGCTGGACTGCGCATGACTTGTCTTGCTTCTTGGTCGATCGGTTTCCGCCCACCACTAGTGGAGTGAGCGATTTGGAATGGCGAAAGAGATGCCTCATTGAAGAGGGGATCTCCGCTATTTTTTGTTCTGTCAGGGATATGTAGTCCTCTTAATGGATATTTCGTTTATTCGAGATAATACCTCTAGTGTATTTGCACATGCCGGGAGGCATAATATTTCTGTGTATTTCCGGAAGGCAAGGTAAATTAACATTTTCATTAACTCTATCGATTTTTGGTCGTGAACGATTTCTGGTTCATAGCCTGTCTTCGAAAGTCGTCGTCACGAGATGTTTTCCTAGCTCACATGTCGCTGTATTGTGCTGCATCGGTTGATGCAGGTTCCAAGGACCATTACTTGCTACTTTGTTAAATGAACTAGGTTTGAAAAACCTTTATTATCTAGAGGATATTTTTGAGGACATTATTTATACTTCGGCAGACGTGTCTGTCTTGCTGAAGTCAGACTAAGGAGAGTGAACTGATCTCATATATCTGGTTATCTCCTGGCTGTTATAGAAAAGGATGGAGTTTTTCACCTGACTACATTTACAGCACTATGAAATATAACATGCATCTGACTCATCATTGTAATGCTGTCTACCGTCTATTGCTGTATTGAATGTTGCTGTGATAATGACTGTTTGATGTGTCTACATATTCGCGTAACCATTTTGTCACTGTGGCGTCCACAATAAATAATGAAGAAAAACGTCAACGGCTGTTACAAGAATCATTGACTTTATACGTCGTGAGTTTACTGACGTCCTATGTGGATTGCCCTGTTATTTTTGTATGAACATTGTTTTGACTGAACACATCTGCACACCACACAAAACCAGACATGCGGATACCATCCATCATCATATGGCATCACGCATCATTTGGTGGCCATAAGCTGGTTTGATTCTGGTACCAGCAAACACGGGGTCCCTTACCCACTTCATTTTCAACAAGAATTCATCAGCATCCTTCAAGAAATTAACATTCTTCAATACAGTCAACATCTTCACCATTTTCAAAGTACTCGGCGTTGCCCGGTAAAAGTCAAAATTTCAATTTTTTGACGGAAACAAGAATTTGACAGTACCCGGCGTTGTTACATGTTGCCGGATAACTCGGACTGCTGTTATCTTTTACGCAAGTCAAGCAAGTTGCTGCTGTCAAGGTTCCAGTGCTGTCGTTTTTGTGAAGGTCAAGTGCCGGTTGAAACGGGTTGTTTTCTGAAGAAGGCCAAGTACCGATTTCCATCAACTTACTTTTGGATTAGAAGGTCAAGTGCCGAAACAACTCAACACACAGTATTTCAGAAGCTCTTGTACCATCGTGTTAGCAGTGGAAGCAGTTCAGATGTGCCATCATCGTTGGAGCTTCGCTCTTTAGGACGTTGATTGACATCCGTTTTTCTGCTGTTCGACGATTGGAAGCCTATAAGTTAAGTGGCCTGTTTGTATGTAAACTGTGCCCTTATACTTCTGCTGAGTCTTCTGTGTATCATCTCATTCTATATGTTATATGTCTATATGTTATTTGTATATTTATATGTTTATATTTCAGCGGGTTCTCGGTTGGGTGGTGTCTCCGTTAGATTATGCCACGTCATAGAGGTCGTCTATTGTGAGCGTTTTCTGTAGGGTTTGCAAATTTCCGATACTGGAATTTGCTAAGCGACTTCTGTTGCTATTTATGTTAGCTGTGATGACATGTTTTAATATTGTTTTCGTTATTATTTCGCATTCTTTAGTTTTGTTTTGATTTGTTTGTATTTGTTAGCCTACTCTTGTCTATAATTTAGTTTCATACAACATTTTTGTTTATACACTGTGGTGTCATGTATTTTGTTTAATTCTATCGTAGATATCGTCACATTTTTTGTGATATTTCATTAATTTCTGCTTTATTTTTAGTTGATTTCTGCGAACGTTTTTGTATTGTTGCTGATCTTTGTTATTGTTTACATTGTTATTGTTTACATTGTTTGCATTGTTTACATTTTCAATGTTTACATTCTGCATGTGTTTACATAGTCATTGTTTACAGTTATAGTAATTAGTTAATGGGCTATGCTAATGCACTGTTACTACTACACTGATGATAAATGAATGATGAATAGTGTTGTGCACTATTGAATGAGAAGTGCACTTATGATCAAGAATTGATTGGTGATATTTCATATACAAGTTCTTTGATTGGAGACTTGTTTCCCACAGAGACTGGGATAATATAAGGTGATGTGAATATACAAGTGCTTAATTAAGACTTGTTACACTTAGGTTTGAAATAAATTAGTTAATTATTTCAGGTTTTGGACTCATATGTTAGACAACATGTCTACATTTGAGCACTTTATTGAGCAGGGTAAATTGCTTGGGAAGACTGGTGATAAGTTAGAAGAATTTGCAACTGCTCGATATGATAAAGCAATGGAAGCTGAACAAAAGAAACTGCATATGGAAGCTGAACAAAAGAAACTGCAGATGCAGGTGGATGAAAAAAGATTCCAAATGGAAATGGAAAAACAAAAAAGGGAATCAGAAGCTGAGGAAAGAAAACTCCAGCTAGAGGCTGAAAATAAAAGACTTGAAAAAGAGGCTGAAAAAAAAAGACTTGAAAAAGAGGCTGAAAATAAAAGACTTGAAAAAGAGGCTGAAAATAAAAGACTTGAAAAAGAGGCTGAGAATAAAAGACTTGAAAAAGAAGCTGAGAATAAAAGACTTGAGAAAGAAGCTGAAAGACTTCAAATAGAGGCTCAGGCTGAGGAGAGAAGATTACAGAGAGAATCTGATGAGAGGAAAGAGAAAGCAAAAATGGAACATGAAGAAAAGGTCTTAGCTTTAGAGTTGGAAAAATTGAAATTGATGAACATGAGTAATGGTAATGATTCAAACAAGGGTTCATCTTCTGGTAAGGCTAATAATGATACTTTTAAGATTAAGTTACCAACTTTTAGTCCTTCCAGTGATGACATAATGTTCTATCTGGACAGATTTGAACAAGCATGTACAGCTCATAACATAGACAAAGCAAAATATGTTTATCAGTTATCAGGGATACTGACAGGTAAAGCTCTAAGTATATTAAATATGGTGGATGAACCTGACAAGAACAATTATGAGGTTGTCAGGGCCGCTCTGTTAAAGAAATATCAGCTTAACGAAGACGGCTATCGTCTACAATTTAAAAACATGTTACCTGAAAATGGAGTTGAATTCTCCGAGTTTATTGCAAGAATACGCATTACTTTCTCACGATGGGTTGAACTATCTAAGACGGAAAAAACTTATGAAGGACTTATGGACTTAATACTTAGAGACAAAGTCATGTCGTCTGTCAATGAGTCTTTCCTTGCTTTCCTTCATGAACGTAAACCTAAAACAATAAAAGAAATGGAAGATTTCTGTTGCCAATACGTAACTGCACACCCACACATAACCATGGGTAACTCTAAGGTGAAAGAAGGTTTACCAGTTGCTTCGGCAGCTCCGTATGGTCAAAACTTTGCTCGTAGATTCCAACAAAATTTTGATAGAAAGAGCAGCGGTAATTTCTGTCAAAATCATGGAAACCAATTTCATGGTGATTCTTCTTCGAAGAATTGGAGACAACCTGATAGTGGTCGTTACTATCATCCTAATAATTATAAGCATTTCAAAAGAGGATATGGTAATAGAGGTTATTCCTGCCGAAGACCTCAGAACCAAACAAATAGATGTTCGCATCAATGTGAACATGATAGTAATCGTGGAAACTGGAATTCGAACCAGGATAACAATTACAATAGAGACAATAATAACTGCAGAGATAATAATAACTCTGATAACTTCAGAGGTAATAATAGTCGGGGTAGATCTCAACACAAAAAAAAGAGATATCAGCAGGCTAATGCTGTACAACAGGAAACTGAGGGAGCCTGTAATCATGTTGTTGATAGTAAAAACTTTGACGCTGTCACTGGTTCTGCTTTTGACTTTGAGAGAGCAAACAAATGCCCCCAATGCAGTACTTTATTCGAACCGGGTACCATAACTACTTTGAGTTGTGGTCACCCACTTCCCGCTCTTCCTGCTGCTGTTGCGCATGACGGGAGGGGTTCTTTAATTCTACATAAGGGTCTTGTTAATGATACTCCGGTCTCACTACTTTTCGATTCCGGATGCACCACTATTGGTGTTAGACAATCGCTTGTAGATCCATCTTGTGCTACAGGAAGGGTTATTAAATGTGTCACATTTGGCGGCACTCTAGAAAAATATCCTACTGCTGTAATTCGCATTGCCACTCCTTTCTTTACTGGAGATGTGCATGCTTGTCTCTTACCTAATCCTATTGCGGACCTTATTATTGGTCGTATTCACGGAGTTAGGGAGTGTACCCCACAGCAGATTGCTGCTTGGGAAGATAATAACATGCAAGCTACAAATGCAGTAGTTACAAGAGCACAAGCTCTACAAACACCCGAAACATCACTGAATAGTGATAATGAAGTTGATAGCCAAGATAGTCACTTAGTAATCACTCGTGACTCTTTCATAAAATTGCAAGAAGAAGATCCTTCTTTAAAAAAATTCTTCGTTCTTGCGAAGAAAGGTGATCCGAATCAGGATACAAATAGAAAATCTTGGATTGCAATGAGAAACGGCGTACTTGTACGTATGGTACAAGATTCGACTACGTCGGCACATTCGCAAATTCTTGTTCCCAAGAGCATGAGAGTGCAAATATTACAACATGCTCATGACTCGCAATGTGCTGGACATATGGGTTTTTTCCCGTACGAAGTCGAGAGTCCTTGCGGCTTTCTTTTGGCCTTTTGTCAATAAGGACATTCGTATTTACTGCCGATCATGCAAGGTATGTCAGGAGGTCAAATCTAGAGGACCACGACATGCTGCGCCTATCCAGGCTGCTGACATTCCTATTCGGCCGTTTCAGAAAATGGCCATAGATATTATTGGCCCTTTTAAGGTCAAGTCGGCCAGAGGACATCAGTTTATCCTTACATGTGTCGATATGTGCACACGTTGGCCAGAGGCTATTCCTCTTAAGAGCATATCTACTACAGATATCGCAGATGCTCTTTGGTTGATATTTTCTCGCTTGGGGTTCCCCAGAGAAATATTATCAGACCATGGCACTCAACTCATATCTGACACTATGTCACAGGTAATGTCTACCTTACATATTGAACGATCTCTCAGTAGTATCTACCATCCTATGTCTAATGGGTTAGTTGAGCGTCTGAATAGAACGCTCAAGACTTTGCTTGGTAAGATAACTGAAGATCATCCTCAAGATTGGGACAGGGTTTTACCCGCGGCTCTCTTTGCCTATAGAGAAGTCCCTAATGAACACACAGGATTTTCTCCCTTCGAACTTGTCTTTGGCGCGCGTCCACGCGGCCCTATGTCTTTATTACACGATCTCATCACTGCCGATGATATTAGCGATGAAACTCAATCCTCATATGAGTATGTCATTGCTCTTAGACAAAAGATCATTGAGGCATGTAAGCTAGCAACTGCTTCATCAGAAATTGCTAAAGAGAAGGCAAGACAGTTTGCTAACAAGAATAGATGTCTACGACAACTTTGTCCAGGTGACAAAGCATTCGTCCTACTCCCCAGTAGGGAAAATAGACTTCTTATTGCATGGAAAGGTCCGTATGCAATAGTCTCTCGGATTTCCGATGTTGACTATGTGGTCGATATTGATGGAAAGCATAAAACTTTCCACATAAACATGCTTTCGGAATTTCACGAACGTCCGGACTATTTGCTGCCTATTTTCCAGGCAACGGATGATGCTCCTGCACCTCACGGTCATTATTCATCCCTGTCTGTCATACAGGATGAGGAAGCTACCTTCTCTGATGTCAACCTTCCCCTTCCGGTGGTTCCATTACATTCCACGGAATCTTGGAAAAACGTTTTCTGTTTCTCCTAATCTTTCTGGTGACGACATCGACAAGTCTCGTCGATGTTACAAACATTTCAGGATGTTCTCACTGACATTCCTGGACACACAGATGTCATAGAACATGACATAATTCTTACCGACAATAATCCAATTAGGGTTAGGCCGTATCCTATTCCTATACACTTTCAGTCGCAGGTGGAAAAGGAATTGGATGAAATGATTCAATTAAATATAATTGAACCATCGACTTCACCATATTCTTCTTCCATGGTTATTGTCCGGAAGAAGGATAAGAACATACGAATTTGTGTTGATTATCGCAAATTGAATCAGGTCACAAAGTTCGATGCTGAACCGATGCCTTTGTTAGAAGATCTACTGATTAGACTTTCTAATTCTAGATTCTTCACTAAACTTGACTTGTCTAAAGGTTATTGGCAAGTGCCTTTAGCAGAGCATGCCAAACCTCTTACTGCTTTTTCTACACCTAGGGGTCTATTTCAATGGAATGTTATGCCTTTTGGTCTCATGAACGCCCCTGCCACTTTCGTTCGCATGATGCGTCGAATTCTGTCACATCGTTCGGATGTCATCGCATACTTAGATGACATCTGTCTCTTCAGTGATACCTGGGAAGATCACTATTTAGGGTTATATGACTTACTGTCCACTCTACGTGAGAATAATTTGACAGCAAAACCTTCTAAAGCTTTTGTTGGTTTTGGTGAAATCTCTTTCCTGGGTCATCGTGTTGGTCATGGTCTCTTGAAGACAGAAGACCACAATACTTCCAAAATACTGAACATCTCTGTTCCTAAAACGAAGAAACAAGTTAGGAGTCTCTTAGGTTTAATTCAATTTTATGGGAGATTTATTCCAAATTTATCTTCGATCATGGCACCTCTCTCAACATTGTTGAAGAAAGGTTCGCCTAATCTGGTCCGTTGGTCTGAAGAATGCCAATCTTCATTAGACCAAATCAAGAATATATTTTCTTCTCCTCCCATCTTAAGATTACCTACTCTTGATAGGACTTTTGTTCTTCGGAGTGATGCTTCATCCACTGGGATTGGAGCAGCACTGATGCAAGAATATGCAAATACTCTGCATCCTGTTATGTACATTTCTAGAAAACTAAATGCGGCAGAGAGGAACTACTCGGTTTTAGACCGTGAGTTGTTAGCGATGGTTTGGTCAATTCTAAAGCTACAAAGATTCCTCCTGGGCGCACATTTCATTCTAGAGACTGATCAGAAAGCTCTTACAGCTATTCAGACTAAGAATTTGAAGAGTTCGAGATCCACTCGATATGCTATAGCTCTTCAACCTTTTCACTTCACGGTACGAGCTATCCGCGGTGCGGATAATGTGATGGCTGACATTTTGTCTAGATGCCCACATGACTCCAACTAATACTTCTGTCCTATATTCCTATATATTACAGAGTCATAACACACCTATATTACTACAATAGATTAGCACATCTGTACTCACTTTATATGTACACACTATCGTGCTTTGTTGTCATCTTCTTCTGTTCGTTTTTTAAGATGATAGAGGAGGACTGAGTAGTTAATATAAGGGCCGTTAGTTTACTAAACAGCCACAATTATTAATAATGTATTATACCTTATGAAGCATATTAGTTATTAATTAGCATTATATTGCTTGTACTTTCTCAGAATGTCATTGTTGAGCTGAGGACTTACCTTACTAGTATCAAGCATGACGAGTTCTAGATTGTGTACTTACCCTCGGAATACCAGAGCATATGTCCTGGATCGTCATGTAGTTTAACTTTACTATGTACTTATGTCATTACATGTCAAATAATGTACTATTTAAATTTTCCTATCAGATTTGTACATCCATTTTTAAAGACAATATTAGAGTATGCTGTTTAATGATGATTATGGTAACTTGCATACGTATATTGTGTTTACATGCTAACGTGATGTGTGTTGGTGACACCTCCCCGATGTGAATATTTTTTGAGACATATTTATTTTTCTGTTGAGGTATATCCTCACCAGACACTCTATAATTAGCCTATTGTTTGGCAATTTAGTTAATTATCAGCGCATAATTCGTGCGTTTTGAGCCGCTTATCGCATGCTCTTTGATATTTAAAAAAAAAAAATATGTTCCACATTTTTTTTTATCGGGAGGAGGTGGTGATATGTTGCGTGATAAATTCTCGCAACATCGTTTTATTTCAATATCTATTTTATAACGCAAGGGCAACAACTGCTTGAAATTTATAGTCACTTTTCTCGGTAAGCATTTGTCTTCTCGCGTTGGTATTGAATGCAGTTAAGTTTTGAGCTGGGGTCATTTTGCGCTGGACTGCGCATGACTTGTCTTGCTTCTTGGTCGATCGGTTTCCGCCCACCACTAGTGGAGTGAGCGATTTGGAATGGCGAAAGAGATGCCTCGTTGAAGAGGGGATCTCCGCTATTTTTTGTTCTGTCAGGGATGTGTAGTCCTCTTAATGGATATTTCGTTTATTCGAGATAATACCTCTAGTGTATTTGCACATGCCGGGAGGCATAATATTTCTGTGTATTTCCGGAAGGCAAGGTAAATTAACATTTTCATTAACTCTATCGATTTTTGGTCGTGAACGATTTCTGGTTCATAGCCTGTCTTCGAAAGTCGTCGTCACGAGATGTTTTCCTAGCTCACATGTCGCTGTATTGTGCTGCATCGGTTGATGCAGGTTCCAAGGACCATTACTTGCTACTTTGTTAAATGAACTAGGTTTGAAAAACCTTTATTATCTAGAGGATATTTTTGAGGACATTATTTATACTTCGGCAGACGTGTCTGTCTTGCTGAAGTCAGACTAAGGAGAGTGAACTGATCTCATATATCTGGTTATCTCCTGGCTGTTATAGAAAAGGATGGAGTTTTTCACCTGACTACATTTACAGCACTATGAAATATAACATGCATCTGACTCATCATTGTAATGCTGTCTACCGTCTATTGCTGTATTGAATGTTGCTGTGATAATGACTGTTTGATGTGTCTACATATTCGCGTAACCATTTTGTCACTGTGGCGTCCACAATAAATAATGAAGAAAAACGTCAACGGCTGTTACAAGAATCATTGACTTTATACGTCGTGAGTTTACTGACGTCCTATGTGGATTGCCCTGTTATTTTTGTATGAACATTGTTTTGACTGAACACATCTGCACACCACACAAAACCAGACATGCGGATACCATCCATCATCATATGGCATCACGCATCACCATACCATTGCTTAAAACTTCACAATAGGTGCCGGATCAGATATGTTAAAAGTGCTCTGCCCTATGCAGCATTATTCTTGACTTCTGAATTATCTTGTGAAAACTACCTTGAGATAGAAGCATCATTATCCTTCTATCTACAATTCCGCCAAGAGTAATCTTATACGAAAATAGACACATGTGAAGACTCATTTTAGATATTCTTGAGTTTTGGCCACTGGTGGACCACTACTGCAGAGCAAAGTGGTGGCAAATCCCGTGACACACAGACACCACCACTGCAAGAGCATGTGAATGTTTTAGTGCACGTTTCCTGAAGGGGCCAGCTCTATGTCCTGTACAGGGCGTAACGGAAAATGATAATGATGATCGTGATGATGATGATGATGGTGGTGGTGATAGTGGTGATGGTGGTGATAGTAGTGGTGGTGAAGATTGACCATGATGACAAAATAGGCGTAAATTGTAATAACAAACTAGAAACCGTGCCAGATACAGAGCAGTGGTTCTTTAACTCTTTGACTCCGCAATTATTTTCCACCCTGTGCCGTAATTTTAATTCATGATAGACTAAAAACAACGCTCAGAGAGTTGTTTTGGCACCGGTGTGAAATCTGACCAACGCTCTGAGCGTTGTTCCGGAGTCAAAGAGTTAAGGAATTATGATAGCGTTCATTTAACTGCAACATCTTCTTCCCTTCATTCAACAGAGGTAAGACAAGAGCTGACAGGCTCAGAGGCACCCGCTGCCCATATTATACTTATTGAACCTGACGTTTCTAGGCATGATGGTAACAAAGAGGCAAGCTCAGCAGCTGCACGGAACGAAGCACCAATTCTTCCTAGAAAGACAATATCAGAAACCAGACCAAGTTCATCGACAAAAGACGAGAATATTTACAAAATTCCTCCTGTACGGGGTAAGAACATGATTACTAACAACATCACCTTTAGAACTTCTAGTTATTCTTCTTCGATGTTTGCTCTCAAATAACCACATCTATCTCTTTTACAGGGGGATCCACTGAGCCTTTTACTTCTTGTTAAGACATAACTGGTTTCCATTAGTTCCTCTGCTAGGCTGTCTGTTAGAATGTTAGAGGGCCTGCGTGCCTAATTCTCAACCCTTTGAAAATAAAGTTCGTTCGTTCGTTCTAATTCAGCTAAAACAGGCATACATGACAATGACAAATTAGATTCACGATTGCTAAGAATGTCTCTTACATGCCCTGCAAGATGTTATGACAATGAGAATAATATCTGACTTATTTACTTACCTAGTCATTCCACTTCTACCCAGAGGGGTATAGATTTGCCAGAAAAGATCGCCACACAATTCTATCGACTGTGTTCTTCCTGGTCTGGTTCCAATCTAGTCCTTGGTCCTTCAGAGATTGTATACTGTTGTCCACCCAGCGAACTCTTGGTCGTCCTGGAGATCTGGATCCCTGTCTCTTGGTTTCCCATATTTAATCTCACATACAACAATATCCAACTGTTTTACAGGCACTGTCTGACCTTTTTTTTTTTTGTTTACTCCCCTTGTTCTAGCGCCTTGATGATAGGAAACTGAGTGTGGTGCTTAGTTGGCCCACAATTCACTCTCGTCGGTCGGATAGTCCCTGATTGGATTACCCAGTGATCCTATCACTTCCGTTACTTGTATGTTCTTTCTTCTTCTTGGATCCTTAGCCCCTGACTGACAAAGCAGTCAGTGGCCATCACGCCTAGTGGCGTCTTGTAGGGTAGCAAGAAACTGTCACTATGTTGCTTGGTCGGGGGCCATCCTTCGCACAGTCCTCTAACACTAGTTCATGCTTTGCATCTCGGCCTCCACTGTTCTCCGCCAGGTTGTCTTTGGTCTGCCTCTCTTTCACCGTCCTACTGAGGTCCATAATATGGCAGTTCGGGTGGTGGTGGCAGGGTCCCTTCTGATGACATGACCAACCCAGTTCCAGCGTCTGCCGGCAATGATGGTGTGCATGCTTTTTTGACTGCACTGTGTAAGCAGTTCTTGGTTGGTGATGGTATTTGACCAAACAATTCGGAGAATTGTCCTTAGGTAGGTTGTGTGGACAGAGGATAATTTAGACATCTCCTTGTCTATTATTCTCCATCACTGCGCGCCGTACACAAGTACAGAAAGCACGCAACTCTCATATACTGTAATCTTAATTTGGTGTTAGTACTGTACTGAGAAGATTTCCAAATGTTGTTTAGATTGGCAAAAGCTGTTCTGGTTTTATTCATACTATCATTGTTGTCTTTGCTTATTCCGTCGTCTGGTGTTACTATGCTTCCTAGATATGTAAATGTATTTGTTGGTTTTTAGCTTTTGCTTCCTTATTTTTATGGACTCAGGATTGCCCACATTGAGTGTCATGACTTCTGTCTTCTTCAGATTGATGTTCAGTCCCACTTGTTGACTGTATTTATTCAGTCTGTCTAATTTTTCCTGGATGTGCTGATGTGAATGTGAGAGTAACCATACCGTCTGCGTATTCTAGACATTCCAGTGTCGTGAACGCTGTCCATCTTATTCCTCCAGGGGTATCCTCTGTTGTCTGGCGCATCACCCATTTTATGACAGTTAAAACTAGAATGGTTGACAACGGGCATCCCTGTCGTGCACCTGGTTTCACTTCGAAAGCAAGGTTGCTCTGCCCAACACTGCATGTAAAGTTAGCATAGAGACTTTTTGTGATGGAAACAATACACCTAGGGATCCAGTAAGCCCATAGTATTTTCCATAAGCTATCCTTGTGTACGCTGTCAAAAGCCTTTTCCACGAAGTTTATATATAGTTATCTTTGCCACTCGTGAGCACTGCTATATTATGTTCCTGAGGGAAGATATGTTATGCGCATCTTCTGTTCTTTCTGAATCCATCTTGTTCCTTTCTCAGTTTGTAATAAACTGCTTTTGAGATTCTGTGGATAATTACGTTACGGAAACAGCTACTTTTCTGTTGGCCAGAGTTTTATTTTTTTTTTTCTGTCTTTTCCTTACTTTCTTTCGTTCTTTCTGTCTTTCTTGCTTTCTTTTTTTTTTCTTTCTTTTTTTTTTCTTTCTTTCTATCTTGCTTTCTTTCCTTTTTCATGAGTACCTGCCCGTAACCCTTTTTTGGTCATTATTTACTACTCACAGACCTCGGGTTTTCTTTATTTATTTCTGTCTACTCATAGAGAAATAGCCAGAATCACAAATAACAGAAGCATACTATTTTTTTTAATACAGACTTTCATAAATGGGTGCTTGGGTAGAAGAGACAGGTTGAAATCGTATGACATGATCAGTAATATGGAACTGATGACAAGACCCAGACAAGTACCAGTGAAACAAGAGATGAGAAGAAGACCCTGGTGATGTATAGGACACAGACTGAGGAAATCTGTTGATGACCTTGCAAGGCAGCACTTATTATGAAATCGCCAGGGTATGAGAGGTAGATGGTAGTATATTGAAGTTTCCCCTACATAGGTATCTGCTATGGGACTTCCTTTACCTTTGTTTTAACTCTACAGACCAAAGGTAATTCTCCAGCGAATATCCGGCTACTGCAGATTCAAAAACTATCTGCTCAATAACATGTGTCCATGTAGGGAAGACAATCAGACAGTAGAACACGTCCTCCAGGAATGGCGACTCTTTGAGAGGAGCAAACCAACAGAAAGTCCTTCATCAGCGCCGTTGGTGGAACAATTGTACACGGCGATGAGAGGAACCTGAGAGGAACCACCAACCAACTGTATGAGAGAAATAATTGTGGTTACATGAGAGCGATGAGAGAAAACTTAGGCAATTCTTCAACTTTTTAAAAGAAATAGATGCGTTTATATAAGAGTGATATGCATTGAGGCAAATCTGGAGTCATCCTTAAATGCTATAATATACAGATGCGAAAGTGAACCTCTGCCTGTGTCACGAAGTATGTTCGTCCTTTTTCTGGTCTTCACTCCTCTCCGGCATTATTACTTTCCCATTCCTTTTACGTGCGAATTCTTCCAATATTAGTTGTTTTCACTTTCATCGTTCAAGGTTTTCTTACGACATCTTGTCACACCTCTCAATCACCCCTCTCCTGGTTATTTTTTTCGTTTGTTATCGGCGACGCTTAGCGAATGAGCGAACTTGCCAAATTGTCTTTTCGCTTATCGCCTGCTCCAGACAGAATTAGAATCTACACGGAGCGATATTCCTATTGTTAACCAAGACTTTTTGTCTGGGAAGATACTTGAAACCATGTTGTCACATGATAAGGTGCTAGTTTGCAAACATGACGTGCCCAAATACATGGTCGATGACATTCTTGGTAAAGCTTGAGACACAGACAGTAATGTAATACTTCCGGCAGATGAACTTTAGTTGTGATAAACAAAGGCAAGAAAATAACATCTTGGGGGAGATTATAATGTTAGATGTGTGACGTAGTGAGCTTATAAACATGACAGGCGAAACGGAAGAAGCAAGATCTTTTAAGGTTATGGAGTTTAAAAATCACATCTTATGTTGTCATGTAGTAATGTTCGACATGGGAAAGATGGGGGATGAACCCCTATCAACACCAGACGCTTTGAGGATGAGTGGTTGGGCATGAAAATGCTAAGATAGACTGCTCCTGGTTGGACTTCACCTCTAAGTAGCAACCTGGGTATGTAAGCGAAAATCTCGCTTATATTCTACAGTGTTGTAAGACTACTTCACTGGCTTACAATTTCATCAAGAAGAAATCATAAACATACAGGAACACAGAATAGTAGGACCCAAATATAGGACAGGCAATAGAACTGACAGTGAATTATAAAATTAGAAGAGAGTAACCCCAGAGACATCACGTTTCGCCTTAAGTTCTAGGATCCAACTTCAAGTGCACTCAGTTAGACACCTAACTCACCTGAAAGAGACGGCATCTTAAATCAGTTGCCCGACAATATTCCGACGTTTCCCGTGCAAAAAGTCTCTGTTCGCCAGGACCACTCGAGGTAAGTTGTTATTTGTATTTTATTATTTTATATTTGCATTTGGACAGTTATAATTTACTTGTGGGTGTACCTCATCACTGCAAAGAACTTGACACATGAACCACCACTGCAAGAGCTGGTGACTGCTTCGAGCGAGTTTTCTCACAAGGAACAAACAGAGAGGTAGTCATAGGCTCCATAGAGAGGAAGGAGAGGATGATATCATGATGTACATATTTATTATACAAGCACTTTAGTGAATTTCATGAGTAATTGCATATATATATATATATATATATATATATATATATATATATATATATATATATATATATATATATATATATATATATATATATATATATATATATATATATATATATATATATATATATATATATATATATATATATATATATATATATATATATATATATATATATATATATATATACTGTGAGGCTAAGAAACCCATGACCTTTAAATATTTTTCAAACTCGGCCGGAAATGACCCGATTATTTCGAAATTTGGTACAAATGGTGAGAAAATGTTTATCTACATTTTGCTTATTTCAGTTGGTGCTCAAAAAGTCCGCCGCCAGCTGCAACGCATGGTCGAAGTCGGGTGCGCCACTTTCTCACTGACGCGTCAATTGTGCGCTGTTCTAGCTCATCCCACGCCTGCTTTATCCGCTCGCTTAGCTCATCCACGTTGCCAATTTTCTTTCGGTAGACACTCTCATGCAAAACGCCCCAAAGCCCATAGTCCACGGGTTAAGATCTGGACTATTTGGTGGTCAAAAATTCGGTTCGATGAATTCAGGTGTCTCCTGAGTGAGCAGCGCAACTGTATCCCTAGCACGATGAGCAGGAAGACGAAGAATTCTGACATTTCTCTCATGTCAGGAAGAAGGCAACTCATCAACAGTTTATTGCGGTAGTAATCGCCATCTATCTTGATACCAGGCTGAACAAAATGTATTCCAGTGCGGCCCAGTGATGAGACACTAACAGAAACCATTACTGATTTGCTGAACGTTGGTTTTGCTCGCAGCAACCGATTAGCAGATATGTTTCTTTTTCTGGTGACAACCGGTGCATACACCCGATCGTTCTGACTAATGGTAGGCCGAGCAACAGTAAAACGTTTTTCATCCGTGAAAAATATGAAACTCACTTTATGCTCTGAGAAGCGACGCAAAAGATGTTGGCACCGGGAAAGCCGTGACTCTTTGTTGTGTTCAGTCAACTCTGTCGCCCGATGTTTCTTCAAGCATTTTAACTTAAGTTCCTTTTTTGATGATTCTGTCCACGGATCTTTGAGAAGCGCTTATCTGACTAGCAATTTGACGTTGGGAAAGATGTGTGTGCGTACGTCCTTCTTGACTTTGCACAAGCTCGTTAACAGCATTGATGTTGTCATCGGTGAGCGCAGTGCGTGTTCTACCAGTGCCTTTACGACGTTCAACAGTGCCGGTTTGGCCTATCTTTTGCAAAAGATATGTCAGTCCGCCTAAAGTCCATCCTTTGTTTGGAAACTACTTAAGAAGTCGTTTCGCACCATAATTTTTGTTTTGTCGAAGAAATGTGATTGCCGTTCTTTCTTCTTCAGAGAACGCCATTTTGCAGCAGAGGAATTACAGTTGTATGCAGCGCCACCTGCAAGGCGTAATATTCGTTGCGTGAAATTTGAAATTCAAAATTTAAGACTCGAAATTCGAAAAGGGATATTGTTATCATAATTGTCACCAAATTTCATAATAATCGTGTTTAATCCAACTCATTGGGGTTAAAATAAACGCTCAGGGAGCGTAAAAAGTCTGAGGAAGATGAAGTGGTGGATGGAAGCGGTTGTGCCTGATAACTATGTCAGGAGACCCAATACTTAGCAGAGATATTTTTATCCTTTCAGTTAGTGGTGCAAGTTTGTGGTACAAGTTGCCAGCAGTCGACGCGAGACGCGAACTTCAGACGGGTCTTGAAGACGCTTGACTTGACAACCTAAACAGTTACCTCGCCCATGTGCAAGAGACGTGCTGCTGCCACAATATTTGACTATTGAAGAATCAACAGCGGCTGAAGCAGACGCCAACCGGTTCCACAGTGGAAGCTAAATAGCATAACAGCGCAATCAATGGTCATTTCCAAAATTTTCTTAAGTGTCACCACAATTTAAATCATCTGATGATAATAAATGTCATCGCTTCTTTTTTATATACAACTTTATGTATTCTGCATTGTTAAACTATAAGTGATTATTAAACCTGTTTATCTGTAACTGTAAAGCTATAGTTTGTTTAATCACTATTGAGGAAAGTGTATGTCTGCACCCGCATGACTCATGTTGTTCTAAATACATAACCAGATAGAGCTATTGGATTAATAGTTGCTGAATCACATTCAGCTGGGGGCTCAAAAATACAAGCGAAAATGTATTAACTCACAGAACGGGCGGAAGAAATAATAAGTTCTTGACAGCTTAGATGATCTCAGTTGTAATGCTTTCTTTTCTTTAAAATCCTGGGAGACTTCCTTAAATAGAAGCGTCATTTTTCTATTTTTATCTCTGCCAAGAATCATCTTTAGCGAAGGTTGATACTTTTGAATACCCTCATCATTATACTCATTATATCAGTTTGACCTTTGTTTGACCACTACTGCGGAGCAGGAGAGACAATACCGTCACAGTATGTGCGGTTAATAGCGTCCTCATTGACTCTTGAAGTCATCCACACACTTCCAGGGATTCCCTCTGGGGTGAAACATGTCGAGAACCCAGCATTGCATACTAAGCTTGGAGGAGTCACTTGAGCCCCTGATGTAACTTTGGCTTTTGCGTGGTTGGCTGCATGCAGGAGAATCTCGCTATGGGCCCATGATAGGCAGGGGGCGCTGTAAAGTGGCTTTGTATAGGACATGACAATTCTTTTGGAGAGCCCAGAACCAGAGCACAGTATTTTAGCTCTACATATTTGGAGAGCCCCCTTGGATGGCGGGGAATTCCCAGTATGTCACGCGCTTCCTCCTCCTAGCTTGGGACCAGGTGCAATGATCCATTAAATAAAAAGCCAAGCTGGAGAAAGTTGAGCTTATGACTTGAACTAAACACATTTCGGAATGTCAGAAAAGCCTAGATGTACATTGTAGATCATACCAAGGAGTCTTCAACCTGGTATTGGCTGCACAAGAGCGAGAAGCTCAGCAGTCCTAGTTCAACAACAATGATAATGATGAGAGGAGTTGTTGTTGTTGTTGTTGTTTTGAAGAGGTGATGGGTGGAGAGCGGGCACTTAACAGCTGACCGTTATTGCCTCTTCTCGTTCCATCTTGGTCTACCCTGTTCAACCTGAAATTTGGTTATAATTGGGGTATTTAGTGTCATTTTATTTTCTAATTTTGTTTTCAATTTAAATAACGATTGTTTTTAGCTGATTTTAATTTATATTAGTATTTGTCCATTTTATTTTCTCTTTTGTATTGTTTATTGATCACTATTGTCCTTTACACTTGGTTTTAATTTGTATTAGTATTTGTTTTTTTTTTGAGTTGTTGTTTTTTTTTTTTTAATACCTCGTTGTCTTGCCTTGTCCTATGAGTAGTTAGTAAGTTTTTTTTTTTAATTTTGTGTGTTTTTTTTTTTAATCATTTCATTATTTCTTGTTGCTTAATTTCTATTTAGTTGACTGTCTTTGCTGAAGTACTAATATATGTTTTCCTTTGTTTTATGTATATACCTTGTATCTTTTAAGTATTGACTGGGCATCTCTTGGGGCATCTATACTTAAAACCTTATCATCTGTCATGTCTGTATTGTGATTTCTATAGTAAGTTTTTAATTCAAGCCTTTGTTGTTCATACTTTTTACATTGGATCAGGTAGTGGTCTATGTCATTCTCTTCCTGACATTCTTGGCAGTGTGGTTCCTCTATCATAAAGTATGCTGCACCGAGACGGAGACACCACAGTTTATTGTTTGATGGTATCTTTAATTCTTCTCTGACCTGGCACGTCCTTGTTGGTTCTTTCAGCAGTTTGAACGCGTGTCTGCCTTTTCTACTTTTCTTCCATGCTGTCTTCCATTCCTCTTTTATAGTTATCTTCACTTGGCTCTTGATCTCCGACCTTCCCAGTCCTGCTCTTATATTGTTTTTACTTATTCTTCCATTCTTGGCGTTCTGATCTGCCAACTCGTTTCCAGCTATACCTATGTGTGCTGGAACCCACACTAGCCTCACACTACATCCTCTGTTCGATAGTGATGTATTAATTTACGAGGGAAGTCTGAGACAGACCCCCAATTGTATGAAGAAAAAAAAGATGTGGTTATGACAGCGATGAGAGCAGCCATAGACAGACCTCCAACTTTATGAGAGAAATAGATGTGATTAAATGAAAGCGATGAGAGAAGTCTGAGACAGACTACCATTTTTATGAGTGAAATAGATGTAGTTACATGCCAGTGATGAGACACGCCTCAGACAGACCTGCCAACTGCATGACAGAAATAGATATGAGGTTATATGAGGGCAAACAGAGAAGAAGTCAGATGCAGGGGATATGCTTCATTAAAACAGCATAAGTGTGGTTTTCATGTAACTTTAGGGAGAAATAAACTAGCAGCATTTCATTTTTATATTGCTATATATAATAATTGAATTGAACACCCTTCCCTGTTTCAGATCCAATCAAAGGAGTCACAGTGGACATATCACGTCCTTCAAGTATTTCTACTAAACCTCACAGCAGCAATGCCAGCCAGGAAACGAAACCGGTTGTAAAAGTAGAAGGAAGAATACAGTCGCCTTTTATTCCCACTAAACCTTACTACAAGTACGTAAATCTCCGACAGAAACCTTCTGTAAAGATGGAAGAAGGAACATTATCATCGCATATTGCCACACAACTTTACAACCAGTATGTAAGTCTCCAACTGGAACCTGTTGTTGAGGAAGAAGAGAGCTAGAAATGTCCAACAACTCATAAGTAAGACTTCAAAACGAAAACAAACAGCCAGACTGCCATGTTAGGCACACTACGTCATTTTGCAGCTGTCGCTCAAAAGGTGAGATATTATCCCGTATTTATTGATAATTATAAACTTATTTATCATTCAGAATAATGATCGTTTATAAAGTCTGCCTTTTTTAAAACTTCTCTGTCATTGCTGTACTGAGATCCTCTAAGGTTTAAAGTTTCCACCATATAATATCCCCATAAAAAAATAATCTGCTGGCGTTACAATCAGGAGATCTTGCTTGTCATTTGATTGGACCTCGTCTTCCAATCCAACTGTTAAGGAATTTTTCATTAAGAAAATGTCTAACAATAAAAGAGTAATAGTCGAGACACACAAAACGATTGGGAGAGGTAGAATTGGTGTACTAGAAATATATCAGGATATTCTGCAACAACCAAACAATAAATGGTTGTGGTAAATATACTACGAATTTTTTTCATACATAATATTTTTAAAGGATAAGCGACTTACAGCTCACCCTGTATGTAAAAAAAAAAGAGACGCAATCTTCTACATGTCGGTTTGACATTGACGCAAACAAGAATCAGCGAGGCAGGAGATATTGTGAAAACCAATATCATTTTAATATTAACTGTTATATTTATTTGCTTTGTTTACTTTCATATTAAATCACCTTATATGGTCATTTAGGTCATTGGAAAAGGGTGTGAAGAAATGGAAAGAAGAAATCTTCATGAAGGACAACTTATAGAATTCTTTGAGATAAGAACTGGGGATACTTCTTGTTACCATTTCTCTTCATACAGGCTAAAATGTTGAAAACGACATCAACCAACAGATACGGAATTCACAGAAATCTGACAAAACAACTCGACCATCTAGATTAGCCTTTTTCAAACCTTTTTATCGTGGTTCAAATCTTGAAATAATTTTCGGGTCTCAGGGAACCCTTGCATAAAAATTATTATAGCTCCAGCTCACGGTACCTTAGCGTAATCAGTAAGTTGTAATTATAATAATCCATTAATAATTGTCGATGCTCTTTTGAGTAGTGAATGATGCTTTCTGTGGATCTGTTTATTTTGGCCAACTTATCAGTCTACCCTTTTTTGTGTGGTTCCTCTCATCACAAATATATCAACTCTAATGCGTCAGTAGTGTAGGTAGAAGAAATGTCAGTTTTTCTGTTGTATTTCTTCCTTGATTTTTTTAATTGTTACCTTATCCAAGTTGGCCTAAATGTTTAACCACAAATTTCTATTCTACAAGATGCTAATGAAATATGGTATGTGCATTTTTTCCCTTTTAAAACTAAAAATGACTTTTAAATCCATCGTTTCTTTGAGAGAAAAAAAACAGGTAGTTGAGCTTAGCTTACCTTTCTTTAAATCAATCTATTTCTTTCCTTTCATAAATGTTAAAAACCCATAACGCAAATATAATAAATTTCTGTTAAATACTGGCATACGACAAAATGGGATTTACGTTTTCTGAGGTGATCTCAGTAGATTTAATTTACATAAAGTTTATAAATTGATTTTAATTAATGCTATTTACAACTTGAAATTTATTGACAATGTTAAATAGCAAAGCTTCAAAACACTTTAGTCCATAGCAATATTATTATTATTATTATTTTAATATATCCTAATACAGTTTTTTCCAAGGCTTTGAAAAAAAAAAAAAAAACACCACATTTATTTTCCTAGCGACCTCTCGCGGAATCTTAGGATTTCGTGGAACCCCGGTGGCGAAACCGTGATGTAGATATTGCAATTTCCTGGCTCTTCTATCTCATAACGTAACCCGATGTAATATGAAATGAAAACATGTTAACAGAAGTCACAGAAATTGAACCCGAAAGTGAAGTCGGATGTGTCGACCGAAAGGTGCAGATATCACAGCTTAGGCGTAAACAGACACAACGCAACCACCGTCCTTTTCAGGACGAACGAGGAAGGAAGAAGGAAGAAGAAGAACCCGAAAGTACTCACAAAAAAAGACAAAGATTGTGAGAATAAATGTGTATCGTAGCAGCAATATAAGCAAAGTTTCAGGAAGAGATAGTGATATGAAAATGAGAATACACAGGGTAAGAGGAATTTTATTGTGTTTGGTAAATACTCGTATATGGAAATCTAAAGACGTCCAGTATCAGACTTCGCAGACTTTTAAAAAATATATGGAAATCTAAAGACGTCTAATCTCAGACTTCGCAGACTTTTAAAAAATATATGTAAATCTAAAGACGTCCAATCTCAGACTTCGCGAACTTTTAAAAACAGGGGGGAAAAAAACAGCATATAAGCGAAGTAATGGGAAAGTGCATATTAAGTATATAAAAAAGAATAAAATCCCACAGGCATCAGTCAATTCGGATCATTTTCATTATTTATTGTGGAAAGAAAGATATTCTTCTAAGTGATGGCAAAAACAATAAAAACAACTCTTTACACGAGTCCTTGAGATAGAGTATACTGTGTGCCAGGTACTCCACGGCCAGGTACTCCACGGCCAGGTACTCTATGGTGCCTAAAGCATAATGCAAGGGTGAATCAGCAAAATATGTGACAACAAATCTTCACTACCCAGCTGGCGCATTTGGCAGGGTCCTTCAATGTAAGATGTGTCACAAGAAAATGCAGCAAAGCTAAAGCTGTATTAAAAAAGTTAGTTGCTTATCCTTTACAGGACGTGGCAATCAACCCCAGCTTTTATTGGCTGTTTGTGATTTTTCTAGGCAATTTTTTCGTTCAGTAGTTTGCCATTGCTTTCTGTATTACTCAGGCTTTTTCTGTCAGCTTGATTTAGCTATAGTATAAACAACAAAATGGACTGACCACAGGTCAGAACTGGAAGTACAGAAGGATCTACCATTACTCTGGTACTGTTTTGTGTTGCCTATGCAGGTATTTCTCAATGCTGCTGAAGGACTTGTGATTTCACTGGTGGTCTAACACTTTTTTTTTTTTTAATTAATGTGTTTGCTACTTTTCTTTGTAGCACGCCCCTTTCAACCATCTACCATGTACATGGAGTTGTTGGTTATATCAGGACGTGTTTCCTTTATTGTAATATGTTTTTGTTTGTATTTATTTTATACTATATTATCTCTAGTCGGTATTTTTCCTTTTGTAGTTATAGTTCAACATGGTTTTTAAAAGAAATTCCAAAATATGCTATTTTCTAAGTTAGTATGTTTTTAATTTTCACTGGATGGTTTCTTTGGTTAATTTGTATGTATCTGTGGCGAGTCTTTCACGAGTTTGGACTACTGACTCAAATCCTTATTTGTTTTTTATATGTTAGTGTAAAGATCTGAAGTTGATTCTTTATCATTATAATATTAGCACTGACTGACTGGTCTTGGAGATTGAATAAATGGTGATGGGTGTTACCTCAATGGTTACACTGTTCATACGCCCACACAGAGCAGAACAGTAATTCTTATATTACGCGAATGTCAAAATATCAAGTTCTGTGCTACTAACATACCACTGCTACACACGGGATACTGTTAGTGAATTCAATCTGTTTGTTGACCTAAATTTCCGCCACCCAGGCTATTTATGATCATGCGTTACCACCGGATAGAGTCAAATTAATCTTGACCCATCACCCTCACAGTACTACTGTCAAACAGATCCTTTTCCGCCACCTCCCTATCCTCCAAGCAGAGCCTCTGACCCAAAAAGTATTCAGTGAAGCACCTTTGGTGGCATATAGACGTGACAAGAACTTGAAGGATCTTCTTGTTCACAGCCGTCTCCCAAAGGAGAATGCCACTCACTTTGGCACACTACCCTGTGGTCGGACACGATGCAACACGTGCAAGTATGTCATCTCAACCCAGAAGGTGTCCTTTCCTAAGGCTACGTACACCATCACTAGTAGCTTCACGTGTGAATCGCGCAATGTCATTTATACGATCATATGTAAACGTTGCTGCAAAACCTATATTGGCCAAACAGGCAAACGACTTGGGGACAGATTCAGCCAGCACTTAAATGACATCGCTCAGCAAAAGTCCACACCAGTTGCTATACACTTCAATGGTCCTGACCACCATGGTCCCATCGACATCCAGGTCACAGCGATCCGATCCTGCTCCTCCTCTGAACAGCTTGAGAACCCTTAGCCATGGGGTGTCTAAAACAGCCGGCTTTGTCTGAGGTCCCTCTCCTCTCTTGCTCTATTTTTACTCTTTCCACTCTTATCCTATTCTTCTATTTGTACCGTCTTATTCTGTCCTCTTCCACCGCATTGTGGTTTCGTTTTTTAGTGTATGCATTGTGTCATAAAACTTTCTGTTCAGCCACGCGGTCATCAACAGAAGCACTTTTCATACCTTTATTTGATGGTCCCTACGGCCTCCTATTTCTCTTTGCTCTATTTTTCTCTTTTTCCGAACTTTTTTCGATTAGTCCATATCTTTATTTGTTCTCCTCCCACTCATTCTGTGTTAAATTTCCAGTCCCCACTTTTTATGTTTGTAGTGAGTGTGCATTGTGTACATGGGCATTCACACGCCACAGATACACAGCATCTTGAGGCATACCCAGGTTTTTTATGGTGTCCTATCTAACGGCGAAGGTGTGGCCGTTAATAACGTCTTTTATTTACACCACAACACGTTCATGAAATACACAGAATACACAGTCACAATTAAGTACAAGTCATAGCAATACAATAATACAGTACTTCAGTCACATCTCCACTTCTCATAATCATTAGCGCCATATAATCTTACTACTGGATCCTCTCAGCAACGGTCGGCATCCCCGTGCTAATGTAATAAATAATTTCCTCCTCAAATATGCTTCATCAAAGACGCTCTCAACCTTGGCGCTTTAATTTAAATAATAAATGGCCTCTCCAACGATGCTTCCAACATCAGCATCACAATAAACGGACAATGGATCCCTTTTCCCAGCAACGGTTTATCCTCGCCGTGCTGACAATAATACATTCCTCAAATATGCCTCATCAAAGACGCTCTCAACCTTGGCGCTTTAATGTATGTGTGGATCCTCTCAATGATAACGATGGCCTCTCAAATATGCTTCATCAAAGACGCTCTCAACCTTGGCGCTTTAATGTAACTGTGGATCCTTTCAATAATAACAATTGCCTCCTCAAATATCATGTAGATCCGGATAGCCAACGGACATCATCCTCGCCGTGCTAACTACATCAATGGTGAATACTTTCGGCAATTTCTCGCAAGACTGCACTCCCTGGCAATCTGCAGTAATCTCGCCTTCACTCATCTTGACATTTATATATTCAAACAAATGTCCTGGATCCTTACCTCATCAAAAATACTCACAAACACAATTCTCCAACAAATTCAGAAATTATAGGCCTACACAAATAATATGGCCTTTATAACTTTTGCACTGCGCAGGCATACTCGAAACACACACTGTAGGACCGACCTCTCCCGTCGGTACCCAAAACAGAATGCCATTAGTTCACACACTAGACCCGCCAAAAAAGACACGAGACTCGGTTGTTTAAAAAACACAACTCAGTCTCGATAATTGCATGGGCTAGTCACACGAGCTTACTCACAGCTCAAGACAGTTCAGAGAAAAAAAACATCTCCGCGATTTGAACTGACCAGTGTTCGCCACTTGGAAACTTCTCGATCACACGAGGGAATTCCCCTAATACATTTTTAACTTAACATCAGCTTAACCAAGCACCGTAACCCGTAATCGAATCTATTTGCTTAACATTTTCAAGATCACCTCCCCTTTGATAACATTTACTCTGTAACAGTTGCCACATCGCCCGGGAAAAAAAATGGTTTATCATTTTTTTTTTTTTTTTGAAAATTTAAGTCCCAAAAATTTAGAGATAAATGAAATTATATTATATGGCTACCAAAAAATATGTATCTATCCAAAAAATGTACCTATCAAAAAATGTACATCCACCCGAAATATCAGCAATAAATGTAATATTACAACTAAAACATCAAACATAATCAATCAAATATCCCAATGAATGTTACCGATGTAAATTACAACAAAAGCATCAATCATAATACAAGCATACCAAAATTAATCTTAATAGAACACTAAGCTAAGTACATTTAGTACAAGTAACAACCAATAGAAAGTGAAAGAACAAGATCAAACAACAGAAGAATGATCTGTAGTAAAGGAAAGTAAGAAATCGGAAAATGAGAAACAATTAACAATAGCACAAGATAACCAATAAGAACAACAATTTCATGTACAATAAATACAAATTTATCAAAATACTAGTTACATTATATTAAGTTATATAATTAACTCAAGAATACAACGAATGAAAGTATAAGTATTGAAAAAAAGGAGAAGTATACAAATACAACGAAGAGAAACGAAGATGTGATACAGAAATATAAACAAGATATGAACACATATCGGAAAGACAACAAAAAGATAGAATGAAATGAAGGATAGTCAACAAAGACGAATGGAAAGCAAAGGTATGAACGCATAGAAAGTCAATGACAATACATACTAATAAATGTTTAGATCAGACAATATCTTACAGAAATTAAATACAAACATGATTACAAAGCACAAAACAAAATGTCAAAGTATATCCATACTAACAGCACAAAACGAATAATTCATAACTAACCAAAGTCTAATAAGTAATTTAACTAAGTTACAAAAGTTATACTTAACTGAAAATAAATTATAAACCTTACACAAACAAATAATAGCATTTGCGATAACTAAGTTTTGACCTAATGCACAATCAACCGCTAAATAATAAAAATACATCATAATATCAAATAAGACAAGTTCCAAAAGAAGTAATATCCCTTTCAATCACAGGGCACACAAAAATAATTTACAATGCCAAAAAAACAATTTTTTTTTTTTTTAAATTACCATACAAAATATTTTAGAACGATAAGTTATCAAAAAATAAAATTATTATTTAAGTAATTCTAAGTCATAACTAATAAACTAACAATGAAATTAACTTCTAACCAAATGAGAGAAGCATAAAATATCTTATCTCTAGACAAACACTTAAATCAAAACATGTAAGTTTTTCTTTTTTTCAAAAAATACAGCACCAAAAAAAAAACCTAAGAAGAATACAATGTCATCTGTATATCAACTTTCCAACATACAAACATAACATAATGTTACAACAATCTGTCCATCTTTAAACAAACAAAAGTATCAGATGTGTCTATCAATTTTTACAAAAAAAAGTTCAATTTAATTTATAAGTTAATTCTGATTAACAATAGCGTTGAGCTCAGTGTTATTTAACTGTATTTTTTATATCTTACTCAGCCTATGATATATATATATAAATAAATGCAAAATTTAATTGGTACAATAGATATGAAAAAAGATCCTATAAAAATATCTTCAAAGTTTTTATAAAAAAATATTTATCAAATTAATTTGTTGCAAAAATGTTTGAAAAAATCTTATTATTTATTTAAATTCTAAGTACTGTACTATGTTCTGACAAGATCAATGTTTCTAACAATTTAAATACACAATTATTTCTGATACTGCAAGATAATTCTACAAAATCATATTACACAACATAACAATAAATTCATATAATTATCCTAACAATTACAGCTACAATCCGAAAAATATACAGAAAAATGAGCACAGGTTTGACACCGCTCACTGCATTTATCAAAAATTACACACAAATTATTACCAACACATATGTTACACACAATCAAAACAGAATAGTATACAATTGCATAAAAAATTGGACTGGTACATTCGAAACAGTCATATATGTTCCACAAAAAATATATATTAAGCAATCAAATGATTCATCGAAATAAACATCATAATGTTTCAAAGAAATTACAAATATTTTAATAGAACATCATATGATATATTATACACAGAATACAATAACATGTACTATTCTAAAAAATAAATCAGCTGTAAAAAAAAATATTCCCGTCAATCCGTCATTAATTCTTGATCCTTCAAAAAGTGACTCGTCAGATGTATAGCGAGACGCTAATAGGTTCTGCTTGATAAATAATCCACATTCTTCACGAATAATGTCAACAAGTGCGCCAGCTCATCACAACGTCGCACGCTACGAGACAATACAAATGAAAATTTCTATTAATCATCTGTTAGATCTAATAAGGAAAAACGGAAAATCAACTTCCACATTTACCTATTCCTTGGGGTGGAGTAGAGTCTTGGCCCCTTTTCACACACCTCAACAAGTCCTCCTTACACGATGTAAACATCACAGAAGGCTTAACGATCACTTGACCGTAACGAAAGTTCATCCCTGTTGTAGCCTGAAAAAAATTTACTACATTCACAAGAACGAGATGACCTTTCGACACCACTAGTGTGACAATCAATAGTATTATTACTTTGCTTGTTAACAACCTTGCTCTCATGTGGAGTACAGCTAACCTGGTTACAATTTCTATAATTGCTGTTAAGAACATTGTTATTTGTTCTATTAACACAGTTGTACTGTTTTACATCCCAGTTAGCATGATTACGATTAGCATTTCCTCTTGGATAAAAATATCTACCAGATAGAAATGGCTTTTTATCAACAAATTCATTACCAGATTGACAAACTTTCACATATTTATTTCCATTACAATTTCTAATACTCTCAGAATCACGAAGTTGTGATCTGTCAAATTGTTTCTTGTTTTTAGGCAAAGAAACATTACTATATGAAGAAATCCCTTGGTACATTTTAACCTCAGGATTATATCTCCTATCAAAAGTATTTTTATCCTTGTTCGTGGCAGTGTGTTTACGAACTGGGTCACACTGACTTGACTGGGTGTGACCGAAAGATTTAACCATATCTTTATTGTTTTTCACAAAATATGTTTCCTTCCTGGAATAAGGAGTTCTATCTTTTTCACCTGTTATCAAGCCATCAGAGTTCTCACTTAATACCTTGTTTGTTTTTAACAACTTAAATTGAAATTTATTATTGTTTCTCTTGTTATCCACAGGGTTATCTAATACTGTAGATTTTCCTTTGCTAGCTTGCCGCCAGGAACCAATATCGCAAGAATTATCGGCATTGCGTTGAAAGTTATATTTCCCTCGGAAAGATTTCTTTCCATTATTATTGCCTTTAGAGTCCGCTTTATGTCTTTCACTGTCAACACTGACAGAAGACCACCTTTTTTTTCTTTAAGAGAATGTCAAGTAGACCATCCAATCTCACTCTGGCTTCTGAAATTTGAATATCTCTAAGTGAAATATCTGCACTTAATTTCTTGTTTAACCTCTCAACTCTTAAAACCTTGCAGCTTTCCTCTGCTAGCAAATTTTTAATCTTAGCGACCTTCTCTCTCTCTCAGCCGTTAATTTTACTAATATCTTTTTCTCGTCCTGTTCTTTATTTTCTCTCAAATGAGTCAACTCTAATTGTAGTGACTCAATCTTAATATCATAACTGCTCTTATTAAGCTCATGAATCTTTTTCTCTTCATGTTCGCCACCGAGATTTGCAATATCATCTAATAAATCAAGGATCGTTTCTGTATACGTCCTATTATGTTCATCAGTCTCAAGTTTCAATTTGTCATATATTTTTCTCCTTTCTTGAAGTTCCTGAGTTAGATTTCTAACTTCACTATCGTTATCTTTAACCTGAGTTTCTAACTCTTTGATCTTACACAATGCTACACTCAATGCTGTTTGAGTACTAGCAAGTTCTGAGTTTGATTTACCTAAATCAGTTGTTAGTTTAGATACTTTTTCGTGTAACTCACTTACTTCAGCAGTACATTCTATGACACCTTCCCTTTGCTCTAGGGTACTCTGTTTTATGTCCAGTTGCTTCTTCTCTTCTAGCATCCTTTTCTCAATCCTCTCATCACATTCATGAATTAGCTTTTCATATATCAATCTTGTTATTTCAGACTCAGTCAGCTCACGGTCTCCAAATCCTAATAGTTCACGGTATTTTTTTTTCCTCAGGATCTGTATTATAGTCCATAGTGACTTACTTACTTAGACAACAATATATGTATTAATTAAACTTTCACCTCACCAAGCCAATTATCTTTTTAAGAAATTGCAATTATTTCTTAATTACTGTACACCACCTCCTGTTATAGTACCTATATATAGCATACACTACCTATGCATCAACATATTGTACAATCCATCGATATAATTATCGACAACACAACGACAATCATCAACAGAAAAAGTGATGGACAGTATAGGCAGACTTGCTGAAATGCAGAAAAGTGGCACAATCTACACAGAACAAAATCACTTATCTTAATAATACTTCTGTCCCTTCCGCCGACACACCAGATATCACAAAGTTCTGCAGATAAAACCGTTCCAGCGCAGAAAGGTACACAACTAGATTTTCATCTCTTCAGGTTCTTGCCAAAGTGTAGAATACGCTCAACACAGCATCAGCCCGTACAGCATACAGGAAACGCAGCACAGCAACCTCCGTGATTTTTGACTTGAGATAATCTGCAAACGACTCTTCAAAACACTTCACATTTAGTTCAACCTGACTGTCTACTAACAACCTGTCAACTTCCCACTGTTATATTCTACCGTGTTGGACACAGTTAACCAACTAGGTCGAAGACCATGGCACAATGTGAGGATACATAAGCCACGCCTACACAAGGCTTTCCTATCACGCGAACTCCGTGGGTTTATTCCGTTAAATAAACTGGCCCACCACTGTAAAGAATTTTTGGACCAGTGTGTGGAGATTCCTTTTAAGTTATTGATGAACTTATTATTACTGATCCTCTCAGCAACGGTCGGCATCACCGTGCTTATATAATGAATTTCTCAAATATGTCTCATCAAAGACGCTCTCAACATTGGCGCTCTAATGTAAATAATAAATGGCCGTCTAGCAACGGTCGGCATCCCCGTGCTAATATAATGATATTAATACTGGATCCTCTCAGCAACGGTCGGCATCACCGTGCTAATATAATGATATTAATACTGGATCCTCTCAGCAACGGTCGGCATCACCGTGCTTACTACATCAATGGTGAATACTTTCGGCAATTTCTCGCAAGACTGCACTCCCTGGCAATCTGCAGTAATCTCGCCTTCACTCATCTTGACAAATTCAAAAAATGTCCTGGATCCTTACCTCATCAAAAATACTCACAAACACAATTCTCCAATAAATTCAGAAATTATAGGCCTACACAAATAATATGGCCTTTATAACTTTTGCACTGCGCAGGCATACTCGAAACACACACTGTAGGACCGACCTCTCCCGTCGGTACCCAAAACAGAATGCCATTAGTTCACACACTAGACCCGCCAAAAAAGACACGAGACTCGGTTGTTTAAAAAACACAACTCAGTCTCGATAATTGCATGGGCTAGTCACACGAGCTTACTCACAGCTCAAGACAGTTCAGAGAAAAAAAACATCTCCGCGATTTGAACTGACCAGTGTTCGCCACTTGGAAACTTCTCGATCACACGAGGGAATTCCCCTAATACATTTTTAACTTAACATCAGCTTAACCAAGCACCGTAACCCGTAATCGAATCTATTTGCTTAACATTTTCAAGATCACCTCCCCTTTGATAACATTTACTCTGTAACAGTTAGCTTTAGTTTTTGTAATATAGTGTTTTATTAACTTTTGCATTTCTGAAGGGGTCTTTGTGCCTATGAGATTTTCTACCCTCATTTCTACATTGTGGTTACTACAGTATGTCTTAATGTTTTGCCTCTGTTGGTCATATTTCTTGCAGTCCACCAGAAAGTGTCTAATTGTGTTTGGTTCTTGACACTCTTCACATGTGGGTTCCTCAATCTTGAAATATCCAGTTCCAAGATTGAGCCTCAGCAATTTTTTATTAATTGGTATTTTTAGTTCATCTTTTATTTGACATTTTTTGCTTGGTTTTTTAAGGATTTTATATGAGTGTCTTGCTTTTTTACTTTGGTCCCATGCTGTTATCCACTCTTTAGTTATTGCTTGAGCAATTAAGCTCTTAATTTCAAACTTCCCTAAGCCTACTTCAATTTTGTTATGGCTAGCTCTCCCCCCTTTGGCTTCTTTGTCTGCAAGCTCATTTCCTGCTATCCCCACATGTGATGGTATCCATGTTATTGTTGCACTGCATCCTATAGTTTGTAGATATGTATTAACCTGTAGTATTTCCTCTATAATATCTGGCCTGCTACATTCATTTCTGTTTCTGACACATCAAATAAGGAATGCAGTAATATAGTAGGTCAGGAAAACCATCAAACAATGGATGGTAAGAAAATGCAAAAATTGTTCAACAAGCTCAAGAAGGTTTATGATTTTACATGACTAGATATAACTGACTGACTGCTGTCTAGGTTTCATGAAGCGTGCCTCGCTACAAGACGGCAAACTTTTCAAAGGAAAATAGACGTTGGCGTTAGATAGGATACACAATGATGAAGCTTGTTGACAGCGTTACAAGGCATTGTTTGTTTTGAAATCCTCGGGGTAAAAGAAAAAGACGGAGGCCCAAAAAAGCCGCGAAGAAGAAACCGAGGCTTAATAAGGATAAAGAGGACTATAAAAACAAACGGATGGCACAGGACAGGAAGGCTTGGCATGAACTTATTGAAGGAATTTGCTCCTTGTGGAGCTAAAGGTCAGTGCCGATGATGTAAACACGTGATATACCAGGTCTACGTGACTAATGAATGGATACATTATAAACGATGATGTATACACGTGATATACCAGGTCTACGTGACTAATGAATGGATACATTATAAACGATGATGTATACACGTGATATACCAGATCTACAGTATGTGACTAATGAATGGATACGGTACATTATAAACGATGATGTATACACGTGATATACCAGATCTACAATATGTGACTATTGAATGTATACATTATAAACGATGAGCTAAGGGCGGGAAACGTCGTAACTGTGTTTGCAAATGTGCTCAATACTTTGAAAATACATTTTATTCCGTTGTACTGTGATTTAGTTCGTCTCCAAACTTTTTTAAGTCTCGACTCCTCCGTGGAACTCTTGATCCTTCCAGGCAAAAAATAAATGCATAAAATAAGGTCGTGATTACTGGGATACAATGAATTAACATTATCTTATTATTGAACTGGTTAAAATTAACTAATGGGAAGGATGTAGGTGATGCTTATTAACATTGGCATTGATATCTAGCTGTAGATTTGTAAGTTTTAGTCGTAAGTCACCACGTGATTCAGTATTTTTTTTTTCTTCTTTAATGTTGCTGTCGAATTTTGAGGACCCCTTGTTTAACGCGTGTGTGTTTTTTTTTCTTCTTTAATGTTGCTGTGGATAATAACTGTATTGTTTAGAGTCACGTGATATGAAACGAAGTGCATTAATAAATAACATGTATTCGAGCATGACTTGTTGTTGTTGTTGTTTGTTGTTGTTTTTTTTTTCTTCTTCTTCTTCTTTGATCCTTAGCCGCAGACTGTCACAGCAGTCAGTGGCCATCACGCCTGGTGACGTCTTGTAGGGCAACAACAAATTGCTTTCACTTTGTTCGTTCGGCGGCCATCCTTCGTACAGTGCCCCAACTCTGGTTCATTCTTTGCATTTCAGCCTCCACAGTTCTCCGCCAAGTTGTTTTGAGTCGCCCTCTTTTTCGCTTTCCTTCGGGGTTCCATTGCAACCCATCTGCTGGCTATACTTATTCAGTCTATCGGTTTTTTCTTGGATGTGTTGCTGTTAATGTGCGAGTAGTGCAATGTCATCTGCATATTCCAGGTCTTCCGGTGAAGAAAATGTTTTCCATGTAATTCCTCTTGGACTGCCCTCTGTTGTCTGGCGCATCTCCCAGTCTATGACTGTCAAAAATAAAGTGTTGTTGATAAGGGGCATCCCTGTCGTACTCCTGTCTTCACCTCGAAAGTTAGGTTGCTCAACCCAACACTGCATGTAAAGTTAGAATAGTGGCTTTTTATAATGGAAGCAATGCAGGTAGGAATTCAATAAGCCCTCGGTATTTTCAATAGGCTGTCCCTGTGTATGCTGTCAAAAACCTTTTCAAAATCAACAAAGTTAATGTATAGCTGTCTCTGCCATTCTGAGCACTGCTCTATAATGTTCCTGGGGGTGATGTTGTTTTAATTAAACAATTATCGTGCACCCATTCATTCATCTACCTTTTCCCTCCTAACGGAGCATGGAGTCACTTCTGCCGCTGGCATCCTTACAGGATATCTGCGTTGAAGCACATGCTCCTGCCGCTGTGGGTTTTTTTTTTAGCAGTTTTTTTTTTTGCTTGATGAAGCTGCCAGCTCATGCACAATCTCTGATTCGATGCTTTTTATGCCATACCTGATGGAACTGTAGCATTATTCTTCTTTTGGTCCCCTGGGAGGCCCCCTGAAACTACACGAGGCATACAAGTACCATAGAAGATCCTAAATAGTTTTCCTTTTGTACTTATTTTCATAAAGTAAGTAATAAAGACATGTCCTTATTCAGCTGCTGCAACCTCTGTGACTGTACTATTAAGTAGAAGTAGAAGAACATCACGTCAATGATTCGAAATATTTGCAAACAAGAAACACAAGTATATAAATTAAAATATTACAATGGTATTTTTTTTTTTTTTGTACGCCCGCTAATACTCGAGGCGAATCTCAGGTTATTATTAATGTCTAACCTGACATTGATTTTACGTGACTATCCCTTTTTTCTTGTACAGAGTCAGGTGTCTCTCGCCATTCAGGCAGATACTCGCCGATTTCGGAGGTACTAGAGCTGGGTCGGCTCAGGAGCCGCCAATCCCTGGTCGACGATACTCCTTCAAATGTTCTCGCCAGGTCTCGAGTTAATCCAGTCCAAATCCCGGTCGACGAAAAATCCTCAAATGCCGTCGCCCGGGTTTGATCCTGAATCACCCGGTCGCCAGAGCGGTGTTGTAACCACTACGCTAGCGCGGCTCCTACAATGGTATGAAATCAGTATTACAAGTTAACGGTACACAGGAAACAAGGGACGTTTCGGGTTTTACCCTTTGTCAGCCACAGTTACAATCAGGTGACAAGGACAAGAATTACATACAGGTCAAAGAAAGATACTACAAACACATACAATGATGGGAAACATATACAATAAAGAGCGATTAAAGCAGATGAAAAAGTAAACAACACAGGTGATGAGTGAAAAAAGAACAATAATAACGAAAGAAAATCGCAAAACCAGACAGAAATATCGAAACAAGAAAGTACATAATCAACGAAAGGCAAAAGGAATTAACAAAACTGCTAAAACCAGTCCTCATCTAAGTAGCTATATCCGTGGAATGACAGAGTAGATCGCTTGTCTAGTAACATCCATGGAAGTGACGTATAAGATAGCGGCAATTAAAAAGACACAAAAGGATACGAAACGAAACAATACTATAAAAAGATAGATCGCGAAAACAACGATGGAAGAAATATATACTGTTTTAAAAAAAAGAAACGCATAGCTACTGAAGGCACTCACATAGCAATAATTTTGACATTCAATAACTTTTTTAATTTAATGAGTTAATTGTTCAAATTGCACACAAGAATACCTTAGAGTTCACCCAATTAATTGACAGTTGTTTTGCATCTGGGTCACGAGAGTTTTTTGGCGTACGGGCTTTCCCGTTAGTATGGTGTGTGGCCTCCTCTTGCATCGATCAGCGACTGGCATCTCCTGGGCATTGATGCGATCAGACGTCTGATGTGGGCTTGTGGGATGGCTGCCCACTCTTCCTGGAGTGCCTGGAACAAATCACGACGATTGGCTGGAGCAACGTCTCGGTGACAAACACGTCTATGCAGCTCATCCCACAGGTGCTCAATCGGACTCATGTCTGGAGACAGGGATGGTCAGGGAAGGGTGAAAATGTTGTTGGCAGTCAGGAACTGCGTGGTCAACCGTGCACAATGGGGTCTGGCGTTGTCCTGTTGAAACACAGACCTTTGGGCAGCCAAAAGTGGAAGGACATGGGGTCGAAGAATTTCATTGACGTATCGTTGCACATTCAAGCCTCCTTCAATGTGCACCAATTGACTCCTTCCGTTGTAACTGATCATTCCCTACACCATTGCACCTTTACCACCGTGCGGCGGAGCTTCATCAACGCAATTTTGGGCAAAACGTTCATTTCGCCTACGGTAGATCCTACGCCGTCTCTCATGACGCTGCAACAAAAAAAAAGATTCGTCACTAAACCAGACACGTCTCCATTGATTGTCAGCTGCCCAGGGACGATGCTGGTTGGCCCAAAGAAGTCGATTTTGGCGATGGCGGCGCGTAAAGACAGGTCCTCGGTGAGGTCGTTAGCCCAAAGTCCAGCGTCATGCAGTCTATTCCGGACAATTTGATCAGACACATGACGTCCTGCAGGCAATGACTGGGCAGTTGAGGAAGCTGTTGTAAACCTGTCTCTGAGGTGACGAAGCCGAATAAAGCGATCCTCCGCTGCTGTTGTCACTCTGGGTCGTCCACTGCGATGCCGGTCTTCAACTGAGCCAGTGGCTTGGAACCGGTGCGCACGTTTAGATGCCTGGCAGCCAGACTTTGACTTTCGCCTGCATGCAGTCGGCCAATAGCAATGTTCTTTAAATTTATTGATAGAGACGCCATAAATGTCTGCTTGAAAATGAACTGAATTTTTTGTGTGTAGCGTTATCCTTTTATAGGGTTTCATTTGCGTAGTCAGTGAATAGTGTTCACCCCAAATTTTGTTGCTTTCACGTGCGCGCAACATGAGCTGTGGTCAAAAATTGCGTCATAAACACTATTGACCACTGCGTTGTAACGATTACAAAAACGAACGCAATTCAGGTCAACACGTGCATGGACACTGTAAAGAACATTTGAGGCTGGTTTTTATATACCCTAGCACCAAAATTTACTTACAAACTCATAAAAACGCGCCCTCGGATAGCTATGCGTTTCTTTTTTTTGAACAGTAGAAGAGCCACCAGAATTCATGCAAAATGAGACTGGACATTTAGGCCATTGGGAGATAGACAACCCGTTTAAAAAATGAGACGATTCTCCAAGGAAAAGGTTCGGTCATCCCCAGCGCAAGAACGGAGGGCAGTAATATTAATATCAGAATTACCTGAATGGTCAACTCTATTAAAATAAAGAGCCAACGGTGTCGGTTTGCCATGATAAATGTCATTTAAGTGCTCACGAAACCTGTCTGCCAAACGTCTGCCAGTTTCACCAATATAGGTAATGCCACAGATGATAGCATAAATCAGGTTTCTGGATTCGCACGTGATAGACTTTCTAATGACAATTTTTTTCTTTCGGAAAGATAACTATCAGAGTTTGGAATACAAACGGACAGCTCTTACATATACAGCATTGGCACGGTTTAGTACCAAAGTGTGAAGGGCTAGAATGTCTCAAGCGACTGTGAACAAGAATATCCCTAAAATTCTGATCCCTACGATATGCCACCAAAGACGTATCTCCCCGAAACAACTCTGTGGCAGCAGGATCAGAGTGGAGAATATGCAGATGACGAAACATAATTTTTTTCACCGCCAAACAGTTGGGATGGACAGTTAAGACAAGTTTGAGTCTGACAGAAGTAGTAGTAGGTTAGTAAGTGCCATCTGACGAGTAACGTGGCTGATGCGATTATGAGCATCAGATAAAACTCTTTCAGGATAAAGACGTCGGCGAAAAAACTCGAGCACCTCTTGAGATAGTTCACGGAAATCATCATCATCGTGACATATCCGACGTAAGCATAGAAGTTGAAAAAAGGGAATGGAATTTTTACAGCTGAGAGGGTTTGAAGAAGTATAAAGAAGAAAGCCATGAGCGTCAGTAGGTTTATAAAAGATAGAAGTTTTAAGGCCGGTAGGACTAATTTTGACAGTAAGGTCAAGAAAGTTTACTGAAGTAGTAGAAATTTGAGAAGTGAATTTGATGGCAGGATTGAAATTACCGACATAGTCAATAAATCGACGGAGGTTTACCATAGACATGTCTGTAACTCTAATCTCATCATCAATATCATTCATAACCCTCCACTCCCAAAGGAGCATAGACCTTCAACAAACACATGCCAAGTCCTCCTGTCACGTGCCATCATCTCAAGTTCTTTCCACGTTCTCCTCATCATTTTCATCTCTGTTTCCAGCTCTCTTCTCCATGTGCTTCTTGGTCTACCTCTGCCTCTCTTGCCCTGGGGGTTCCAGAACAAGGACTGCCTTGTAATGCTATCAACATGTTTCCTCAGTGTGTGTCCTATCCATCGCTATCGTCTTCTTCTCATCTCTTGTTCCACTGGCACTTGTCTGGTTCTTGTCCTCAGTTCCACGTTGGTAACCTTGTCATACCATTTTAATCCTTCTATTCTACGCAAGCACCCATTTATGAAAGTTTGTAGCTTTTTGGTTGTTGTCTTTGTTGTTCTCCATGTCTCAGAGCCATACAATAGGACTGACTTCACATTTGAGTTGAAGATTCTTATTTTCGTGTTGGATCCGATTTCTCTTGATCTCCATATATTTCCCAATGCAATGAAAGCTCTTCTTGCTTTTTGTATTCTTAGTTTGATATCACTAGGTGCAACAATCATCCTGACTAAAATAAACCTGCCATGGCAATTCCACACCATGGAGCGACCCTCAACAGTTATAAGATAACATTTATTGTTATAAGCTAACACAAGTCAGAATACGATGCTTGAAATGGTGGAGAAGCATTTATTAAGCAACAAAACATAGGAACAAAAACATACAGCAAAAGCCATAGCTGTAGAAGTCGGGGCAAGATGTCTTCTAGCTGCCTCAATGTTTGATCTATGGAAGGAATTGGGACAGTCAAGAAGATTGACACTAAATGGCTTTGCGAAACTGCTGAAAAGGAATCATTCTGGCCTCAGAACAACCGTAATGGGTGATGGAGTGTTGGCCAATACGTTTATATACAACATCTTTGAATTTAATAACCGCCTCTGTTTGGTAGAATGGACACAACTAGAGCTGAAGAGCTAGTTTAGTAATTGCGAACTTGATGGAGTGGGTTCAGCTTCTAGATGAGGCTATGATAGTGATAAGAAGTACTTTATAAAATTAGATCTGGTTTTATTAATTAAAGCGTGACCAAAAAACAAAAACCAAAACAAAAAAAACAACAATAACCGGAGGATGACCCAAGTGGGCCCGCTTCCTTGAGGGCATGAATTTAAAAGAGCCGAAACCCTTCGTTGACGGGTGAACGTACATAATGATCAAATTGCTTCCTGCTATAGAGCTTTCTATTATCATATATAAGCTAATTATTCCATTGACCCAATTGTTCCTTTTTGCCCCCGAAGGAGCATGCAGCCTGCATTTGCAGCTGATTCTCTCTCTCCCCCGGCCCCACCCCCCCCCCCCCCCCCCCGTCACTTACAGAAAGTCTGCACTTAAGCATTTATATCTTCTTGCAGCAGTGGTTTCTTTAAGTGATGAGATTACCAATCTCTTACACAAGCTTATCTTAGTCGCCTCATACGATATGTCTGACTGCCGCATGGTATGATAGGTGTGTACATGGGTATGGCCTATGGAATATTATGTGTCTCCGGAAATTAGGCTCGTTAAGAACATTAAAAAGACCTATTTGAGATAAGGACGAGAAGAAGAGAAGGCGAATGCTCTCCACTAGATAGTGAATATAAAAAATCAGGAAGCATTAATTCTGTATCGCTGCGACATTAACTTCTATCCCTGATATCGAGACAAAGAAAAGAGCCCCCAACCTCTCAAATGATGGATCTTGAATATATCTAAATACTTAACACAGCACGATTGATACTAATTAATCACTAAGGAATAAACGATCAACGAGGCTATATGCGCATTTGTTAAATATATACACTTGTACGGTTAGCAGAAAGTAAAATAGATGATTGTGGAAAAAAATTCACATATGAAATGTAAAAAGTAGTAAATTGAATATGATAACGGAACTGTAAATAATGAAATGATGATGAGATATACTAACTGTTACCACACTGATGACAATAATCTACAGAGTCCGTAATTTTTTTCCAAATTTGTTCCACTGTATGATAATACAAAGGTGTGCACCGAATGTTCAATGTAGAAGTCTTTTTCACAGTGTGGGTTATCTCAAAGATAAGTAATTACAGCTGTGAATATCGCACGTGTTGTAGTTTAGAAAATCGGTAAGATATTTTGTCCATCAATGATTTGAAATGTTTCTAGCGTAGATGAACTGTTGATAGCTATCTCATGAAACAAACTGTTGTCTCGTCTTAAAAAGAGTACTGACTAGACTTGCATTCTTCATAAAATGATCTTCTTGTTGAATTAAGCATCGTGCAATGAATCTTGATTGAATGGACTTACGTTATGTAAAACATGTTTTTAGTAGATGAATTTACTTCATGCATTGACTTGTTAAGTAACTGAAAATGGTTCAGAGAATAACGTTTTGAGTGAGTTGAGCTTGATATACAGACGAATAACTTGTGAGTACGTGAACTTGATAAATAGATGAGTAAATATACTGGTGCTACTGACGTTTACAAACGTGGATTTGGATATGCTTCATTGTAACTTAGGAAGTTTGTGATGTCCTTTCTTGTGAATTCAGCTATCTGGACACAGGCTTTCTAGCTTTTTTCAGATTAGACACCAAACATTTTGTAGACTTAGATTTCTGCAGGACTGAAGACACAAAATGGCTCATAAATTTCTCATCTAATATCAGTAGTTGATTTTCTTTTTAGCTTATTCCTCGCTATTGCTTCTTCATAACTGATCAATCTATTTTCTAATTCTCATTTTTGGTGGTATGGCATGAGGCGCACATGATAATGTTAAATACAGTGAGCTTGAAAGTGTGTGCCCATGCCATTCTGCAGTATTAATCTAATAATCTATGTGGAGGCGAAGTATATTAAATATAAACTGCTTCTTTACATACTTTAAAATTAATTGAGATGAAGAATTTATGATTCAACTAACAATTACAAGCAGAATTAATGAAAAAAAAACAATTTTTCGCACATTAGCTATGAGGCTAAGTGAAAAGAGCAATCACAAATAATGAAAAAGGAAAATAATGCATGATTTTTATAAAGTCTATGAACAACTTTTTCCCTTTCGCGAAACTACTTGAAAACACTATTTTTATAGAATGTATCCCACACTTAGAAATGACATGTTGAACCATGACTATTGCTCTGGGACTCCACTTTGCACCACAAATGTTGTAAAAAGTACCTAGATTAACCACTACGCTGCCCTGACAAAAATTTAAAAATTAGAAACCTACCAACCACAAAAATATTTATAGAATATGTGATTCCTGTATACAGATTGGGAGTCTCGCCTGTGCTACAGAGTTCTTGCACTGTGCTGAGATCCTCCTTGTGTGATCTAAGGGAGGAGATCGGAGCAATGACGATAGTTCTTAAAACCAAACCAAATCAATCTAATAACAAATCCCCAGGTATAATAAACGTGCCATCTTGACAGTCTGAGAGCAATAGTCTGCAATTGGTCAAAGACTTGCGTATATTGTTGACTGATGTTGTCGCGGCCAGTGGCGGCTTCCTTTGTCACCCCACAGAAACAAAATTTAGGCTTCTATCCTTCGCCAAAGGCAAACCAGCTGGGTTTCAGAAAATGCTCCCGCCGTGCTAACAAAGAAAGGTATTATGAAGGACTGCGTTACAGGAAAGCGCCATACTGGAAGGGCTAAAGTTAAAATTACATACAACGAAGTCAGTTTGCGAGCTATAATAAATGCAAAGACGGGGAAGAAGAAAATGAGAACGATGATGAAAAATGTAACAGACGACAAAATAATAGGACCACCTTATCACACTGAGGGAGCAGTAATTTTAGTCTTTCTTTGTCTCCTTAGAGAACCCAAGAACTGAACATGGCTCTTTTTATCATATTGACTTTTATATTTAATTGTTATTCTTACTCATGGAAAAATGTCAGCGTTCTGAATGTATGATTCCATGTGTACAATTTTGAATCACTCAATATCCTTTAGCTCCCCAAGGAGCATAGGCTTTCAACAAACACAAGCCAAGTCCTCCTGTCACGTGCCATAAGCTCATGTTCTTTCAATTTATTCCTCATCATTTTCACTTCTGTCTCCAGTTCTCTTCTCCGTGTGTTTTGGTCTACCTCTATCTCTCTACACCTGGGGATTCCAGAACAAGGACGACCTTGTAAGGCTTTACAATTTTAAACGTAAAGTAAAAATTTGGTGCGGTCAAGAACTTGTTTTGGTTGATTTTGGTTTAAAAAAAGGCTGCACATACAGCCTGCACCCTGGCCTGTTTCTTATTTTATTTTTTAATGGTAAAGTATTGGAGAAAACACCATGTGTTGCCGGGGCCCGAAAGGGGCAAAGAACTAAGCATTGTCCCCTACCATGCATGATGGGAAAAGCGACTAAGGAAGGGTGGGAATAGGGCCGGTTAGCCAATCATGTAGAACATTTTAATCCAAAAAAACTTCAACAGACAATGTGAATATGTCAACTAAATTAACTAAGTCTATTCAGCCAATAAAACATAAGAATTTTCTCAGGAAAGGAGGCTCATGGAGCAACCCAGAGAAAGCCTGAAGGACTCTTGGTTACGACTAACCTTTTTTTCGCACATGAAAATCTTCAGGCGTGGCACTTGGAACGGTCTTACTCGAAACGAACAAAAGAAAACTGCACAGGTCGCAGCAGAAATAGGGAATTACGAGATAGATATCCTGGGACTCTGCGAGACAAGGTGGAAGGGTATAGAGAGGAAGAGACTGATCATATGAGAAATGGTGTTGTCCTCAAGACATGAGGAAGAAAGTGCCCACAACTGTCAAGTGGTGACTCTAATGCTGTCTAAGGAAACACAGAAAGCACTCATAGAGTGAGGAGCAATTGGGCCCAGAATGAAAACATGAACATTCAAAGCAGCCATATTCAAAATAACCAAAAAGAAGATAAAAAAATTAACGCCTTCCAATATTATGTACCAGCTAATGATAACGAAGAATCTGTAAAAGAAGAATTTAGGCTAGACTACACAATATCATGGATAAAAACAGAAGATATGACATTACAATTCTAATGGGTGAATTACATGCAAAAATAGACAACACTGGCTTTGAGGAAATTTTGGGAAAACATGGATCAGGTACAATGAACGAAAATCGGGCCCCGGTAACACACGGGTGAGCTATGCATTGTATTCTTAATATCCATCTATAAAACCACAGCTCTGTTGTTTACATACTGACCATGACTTACTTCCGTATTGTCACGAGTATGGAAGTAGATTATGTCTGAATTTAGACAGAGTATGAATGAGTAGTGTGAAAATAGGTATAGATAGAGTCACTAATGTAGAGTAAGGAGGGATGTATGACTTCTGGAGAGAAGAGATATGTAATTAGGTATCTATGGTCTTCTTCCAGCCACAATCGAGACAATGTTTAGAATATAATACACTTCCTCCGGCCTCTCTGCTAAATAGGTTAATCTTTTACAGTAAGGAAAGCACAAATTAACATCAAGTGACAGTTAGAAAGTGAATTCTGACCGCTTAGAACATATAAATATTTGTATTAATGAAAATCTACATAAAAATAACATAGTAAACTCACTAGCTCTAATGGGCTAGTGATTTTCTATCACAACAAAATACAATAAAGACCACCATCGAATCGTATTGATTTTACACGTGTCTAATTAACTATCCGGGGTCAGCCCTCAGTCCTCTAAAGCGAAGACGGCCAAACCTGTGTTGTTAATAATCCTGGAAGGTAAACGCCCATCTGGCAAAGAAATTACTGTACAACTCCACCTAAATATTTCTGATACTAGCTGTAATCTCCCGCGTTAATTACTCTTCAATTAGGAAATAACTATACCTCTCCCACTAGTTGGAATGTTCTAAGTCGATGGTATTTGAAGATAATGTGTTAACGTGCAGACATGGCCAGGTGGAGGTGAGTGGAATGCGAGAAATGATATAACATTGCCGGCACTTGACTTTGTTGTAATAAACAACTATGAGAAAGTGACATCTTGGAAGATACTGTCAGTGGTAGATCGGTAATGCAATGAATTTGGTTAACATGACAGGCGACACGGAAGTGGCAAGACCTTATATGGTCATGAAGTATGCAGACCAGTTTTAAAATAACACATAAGGGGAATATCTTGTGTTGTCATGTAGAATAGTTCTACATGAGGGTGGGGGAAACCTCTACCAAAATCAGATGTTCCCTGGAGGTTGGTTTGGTACGGAAATGCTAAATTAAACTCCTTCTGATTGGATCTTTCCTCAACGAAGAAACATGTGCGTGGAAGCAAAAACTTCACTTATAACCTACATAATTTTTACTTATGCATTGACTTCCAACTTTGTCAAGGAGAAATCATAGAACAGCCAGGAACACTGAATATTAGGATCCCAATAAAGGACAGGCCATAGGACTGGAAATGAATTATAAAGTTAGAAAGGATCTTACTGCAAGTGCACTCAGTTAGACACCTAACTCACCCGAAGGTCTACGGCATCTTAATCAGCTGCACGACATATTAGGACCGCTTTTTGTGCATCACATCTATGGATATAATTCTTAACCCAAAATTTATTAGGGTAAGTTGGATATACGTAATATGTACATTTTGCCATTTAATACTGTGCATTATATATATATATATATATATATATATATATATATATATATATATATATATATATATATATATATATATATATATATATATATATATATATATATATATATATATATATATATATATATATATGCTAAGCAAGAAAGAAGGCTCAATACCTTCCATTTGCGGTGTCTACGCCGCATCCTCGGTATCTCGTGGAAAGATAAAGTGACAAATGTCGAGGTGTTGTCACGTGCTGGCCTTCAAAGTATGAATACGCTGCTTAGTTGGGCGACCACAGCTGTGGTTCAAAGATGTGTGCAAGAGAGATATGAGGGCACTGGACATGGATCCAGCAACATGGGAGGATGAAGCTGCCGATCGCACTAAGTGGCGATGCTATTTACGGCACCACCTCAGATTGGGCGAAGAGAGGCTCACACAAGAAGCAGAGGTGAGGAGAAAACGTCAAAAGAAGCACCAGGAAAATAAGCAGCTGAGGGCTGCCACCTCAGGGGCGCATTCCCATAGTCAGTTATGACTGAAGGGGCTATTATTATTATTATTATTATTATTATTCCATAACGGTTGTGTGCAACAGTTGCAGGAGGCTGGTAACGCTCACCTCGCCGTCACCAGGCACATATTCGACGATCATGAAAATCCAAAACGAAACGGGACTCATCAGAAAACATCACTGATGCCCACTGTTGATTGGTCCACCGATGATGACGTTGGCACCAATCCATTCTTGCTCGCCTGTGTTGTGGTGACATGGGCAAAGCTACAAACGGTCTGCGTGAGGCCAGTTGCACTTGGTGCAAACAGTTTCGTACTGTCTGAGTTGAGACCCGGATCACAGTGGTCTGTTGAAGGGGTTGCTGAAGTTGAGTAGCATTTAGAGTCCGAGTTCTGAGGGCCTGAGTAACAAGAAGTTGATCTTGGCGGCGTGTAGTGACTCTTGGGCGGCCAGTCCGAGGCAGATCAGCCACTGTGCGGAAATTTTGATACCTGTTCCACAGTCTGCTGACAACTGACTGTGAAACATTGAGGTTCTGAGCAACATCCACTTGCCGACTTCCGGTTTGCAACATGCCTATGCCTATCCATCTTTGCTGTTCTGTCAAATGTTCCATGACGAAGAAAAGAAATTGTATCTGTTGCAGAGTCTTTTTATACCTGTCCATGGTGAGTAGTGTTCATCAAACCCGAGATACACGCATTTTTGTGAAAAAGAATAATGTGTGAACTTTACGGATGGGCACCACCTCTGTTCTTGGGATTGGCTTACTCATCACGAGTCACCAGGTCAACATGATATTGCACGTGAGAGTGGAGAAGAGCGTGCTCGATATGTCCATACAACCATTAAAATACGAAATCCACTCTTTTGTAAAATAATACATACCATCTTAAAATATCCCCTACTTTTTGTGACAGGTATATAAGTTTTCAGAATGATCGATGATAATTCATAAAATGAAAATTGTCAGTAAAATTATTTGAAGAAGTTATTGATGAATTATTGGATTGTGAGAAAAAGACAATGTTATAAATTTGTATCTAGAAGTGTTGGAAAATGTAGAGGTCAGACAGAAAATATGAAGACCACAAGAAAGATATGGAGGTCAGAAGGAAGATTTGGAGGTCAGATGTCCGAGGGAGGATAGAGAGATCAGAAGAAAGATGTCAAGGTCAGATGTCTGAGGGAGGATAGAGAGATCAGAAGGAAGATGTCAAGGTCAGATGTCTGAGGGAGGATAGAGAGATCAGAAGAAATATGTCAAGGTCAGATGTCCGAGAGAAGATATAGAGATCAGAAGGAAGATGTGGAGGCCAGAAAGAGTGGAGGAAAACATAAAAAGACATTGTAACATGCAGAGTCCTCTGTGGTTCCAGTGGTCTCTGAGGAGACAGAAAAGATAGGATCATCACTCGTTCCAGGCTTGTCGTAAGAGGTGACTAAGGTAAAGTGCATCGGGCTTGCAACCCCATGAGGTAAAACAAATAGCTACAGAAACCACCATTAGAAGGGCACTTAAATGTTTTGGCACCGGACTTTGCATGCTCTTCAGGAAGTGAAACGGGAAATGGTGGATGGATAGTAAGAAGTATTTAACACTTATATATCATATTCACATGTGTGGATTGTTAGCTTTCAGTTAGTTTATGTCAAGCCAATAGTCCTTCACTGTCTTTTTAAGTTTTTTTTTCACCATGTCTACTTTAGTGTACTAATGCTTGTATCCGGCCATCTTCTCTGTTTTTTTTTTTTTTTTTTTTTTTCATCTTACTCACTGTCTTTTACCATGGTGATTCCAGCACCAGAACCACCTTGTGAGGCTATCAGTAGGTTTGCTCAGTTTGTGTCCTATCCACTAAACAAAAAAGTAAAGGTAGTCCAATGGCAAATACTGCCTAAGAGGACTGAAATGTTAGAGACTTTACTAAGTTTAGCTTTATGAGGTGGGGTGACCAATTCCCTTTCTTGTTCCTTTTGTGTTTCAGAGCAGAGGAACCCATTTACTTCTGGGTATACTGGACCGTGATGCTGCCAGGTTTTAAACCCAGTAACATTGCTTCATGATGCAAGCACTCTAACATTTTCTTGTTCCACTGATGTTTTGTCTGATTGTTTCCATCAGTTTGCCAGCTGACATTGGATACTGCTAAAAATTTTTTTTTTTTTAAATAAAATGTTTCCTTGATTTAGCTAGGCGCCAAATTCTAGCTCAACCTAGTCGGTTATATTAAGGCGCATGTCCAAATAAAGATCTGATAACGATATTTTAAGTAGTAGTATTAGCTAAAATGTAATTTACTGCCCTAGAAAAGTTGAAGCAGTAGAGATAAAATGACAGTTGAATGTTTGCTGCAGAAGTGCACAACATATGATGAACAAAGAAACCACATATGGCCATCTCCAGTATCATTCCTTGACAAACTCTACAAAGATACCAACAACTTCAGGCTGGCCACTACTTTCTTTAAACATATTAAAGTTGACATCTGAAAGTGTGCAAAGAAAGTGATTTAAAAAAGGGTAGAGAAATATGGGTTACTTGCAGTCAGCTTCCAGGAGAAATTAAAGAAAAGAAGATAACAATGGTGAAGAAATTTGTCAGAAAATAACATTTGAGTTTGACCTCATACAGTAAATATGTGCTTAATCTCTTGAATTCACAATTCTCTCTGTCTGTTTTTGTGTGTTTTAGAAATTGTTTTTGAGTAAGACGATTGTTCTTAACAAACGTGAAAGTGTCAGGTTATTGAATTTTATTAAATTGAGAAAATAATTTGATCAGATGTTAAAAATCACATGTAAAAATTGTCACTTATAAATGATACATCACATGCATTAATAAGTATTTTATATATATATATATATATATATATATATATATATATATATATATATATATATATATATATATATATATATATATATATATATATATATATATATATATATATATATATATATATATATATATATATATATATATATATATATATATATATATATAATTTATAAGGTTGTATATAAAAACTGTGTCACAGATAAGTAATGTCATACATATAAATAAGTATAAAATGTAAATGATAACAGAAAATTTGTCTGTAATAGTCCCTTGACATCATAGTCTTTCTGGAATTTAAATACTCATAATAGCAGATCTCGGATGAGCCAGATAATCAAAACAAGCCATCATGTTGTCATATGTATGGTATTGTAATGCGAACAGTATTTTATCAGTATATCATTATAATTTATTTAATGTTCCCTTACATTTATGTCATATTCCTTTATAATTTTATGTTGATATATGTACTCTGATTTGTCAGTTTTCACTGAAAGTTTGGTGAGTACAAGTTGGCCACTTTCTGGAGGGCAAGTATCTCATTCAAGCTGTTCAGAATTTATTATTGAGGCAGAGACATAACTTGTTTTAGTTTAATGTGGTATCAGAGATGGCATTTAGAATGCCTTGTGTTCATTTATGTGTCTACCATTTAGCTGTTGGTAGTAATCACAAGATCTTTTCTCGTTTAACCAAAATTGTGTCATTTCAACAACAGTAGAATGAGAAGCAAATTGCAATGCTGATGTCTGGTGCAAATACCACTCCATATTGACCCTTTATCATTATTGATTATATATACAGATATGGCTTGTTGGTGTACAGTTGCATATGGGGCTGGCAACCTTATCATATAAAATATGTTTCCTCATGAACCACCATTGCAAGAGCTGGTGACTGCTTCGTGCGCGTCTCCTCAGAAGGGATCAACGGCAAAGGTGGCCCCAGGCTTCATGGGGAGCAGGAAGTGGATTATGATATCATGGTGCATATATTTATTATATCAACATTTTAGTAAGTTTTATTTGTATAAATATATATGCATAGAATGTTGCATTTGTCGTCTTCTGCGGTCTAAAAGTAATTTTATCTGACTCAATTGAATTTATATTTAATGCTCAGGCATAACGGGGAAATTCTGAGGAAAATGAAGTGGTGGCTGGAAGTGGAGGTCACCTGACGTTTATATCAGGAGAGGCATTTGTGTCCTCTCTGTTTGTGGTACACGTTGCCAGCAGTCGATGCTAAACGCCTACGTCAGACAGGTCTTGGAAATGCATGCAACCTTAGTAATTACCCCTGCTTTGCTGCAAGGGGCGTGCTACTGTCACAGAAATTGACTCAGGAACAGAAGTAATAGCACAAAATACCTCTGGGAACCAGCAGTGACTGAACTCAATATCAGCGAATAATCATCGTCAATATCTGGTCAGTTGAGCACCAGAGTATTGGCACCGTATATGAACTCGGTAAAATTTGCACTCATATCATCCGATTATGATCAGAATTAATTGATAGTTATCCATGTTATAGCAACTTTACTTATTTCAACATTGTTAACCAATAATAGATTATTAAACTTGTTATGTGTAAACATAAATCTATTGTTCATTTAATCATTATTAATGGAATTTGAACCCGTATGAATCAGTAAAAAAAAAAATACACTAGTACATTAATAGTTGCTGAATCATATTCAGATGGGGGCTCAGAAAATACGGATCAATACATTTCCACACAGCAGGGCCGGTGAATAATAAGTTCATACCGTTAGATTATCTTAGCAGTTATGCTTGCCATTCTGTAAAATTCCTGTCAGGCTCCCTGACATAGAAGCATCATTCTTCTATTTGTATCTCTGCCAAGAGTAATCTTGAGTGAAGATTGGTACTTTTCAAAACCCTCACCCTTTACTCGGTGTTTGGACATTATTGAACCACTACTGCACAGCAGGAGAGACAATCTCGCCACACATGTATCGGATCAAGCTCTTTAGAACAAAGAACGAATTTAATATGAGTCCCAGAGGAACCATCTCGTCTGGTAAGTAGCATCTTGTGCAACAAGGGACACCCGACCGTCACCAAGCTACTGTAAGCAAAGTTAAAATTAAAGATCCATCCCATGTATTTAGGACATTGAAAATTCCCAGCCATAGGAAACTGCGCAGAATACAACTAGGGACATGTTATTTTAGGATCGAAGAACCTTATTGTGCAGAATGTCTGCAAGCCAATTCATTATAGCCCTTCCTACTAAAAGTTAAGACATATGTACAACCGAGAACCCCAGTATTATATTGTATACAGGCATGCAAGTCATCTATAACTGAAGGACACTTTTTGACAATAGACAGCTTGATGAATATAGGCAAATAAAATTGGGACTTGCCAAAATGCGGAAGTGTCGATACTTCTTTCCCGTAGATTCGTCTCTGTGGTGAGGACACGTTTCCAGATCAGTTCAGGAAGTAACCTCTCCTGGTCAAGGCAAGAATTTTCACCACCAGTGAAATGTAGGTTTACAAATGTCGATCCAGCTCTTGAACCACACAATGGTAGCACAGCAAATGGTCTCTCCCTGTCGTACTACAAATAGTAAGGTGTGCTGGTGGCGCAGACGTTATATACCGCAGCTTTGGTCTTCGTTGTGAGTTTGGAGTTTCCCCAAACACGCGATGTGACGCGGGCAAAGGTAACTGCAGCTTTGCCAATGCGGCTGTCAATTTCTGTGTCCAGTGAGAGTTTGTCATTGATGGTAGACCCTAGGAATGTGAAGTGGTGCACCACTGCCAATTCATAGTTATCGATAGTGATAACTGGTGCAGCACCCACATCCTGACTCAGCAGATTCGTTTTCTTTAGACTTATTGTGAGGCCAAAGTCCTTGCATGCTTGGGTGAAGCGATTCATCAAGCTCTGAAGCTCCTGTTGGCTTTGAGTTACGACTGCAGCATCATCAGCGAACAACAAGTCTCTTATAGTGACCCTTCTGATTATTGTTTTTGCCTTCAGCCTTGAAAGATTAAACAGACGGCCATCTGACCTAGTGTGAAGGCATATTCCTTCATTTGCATCTCTGAATGCATGTTTGAAGAGTAAAGCAAAGAAGATCCCGAAGAGGGTCGGAGCCAGAACACAGCATTGTTTAACGCCACTTCGTATGTCAAAGGGCTGTGATGTGCTTCCAGCATATTGGACTGTTCCCTTCATATTGTCATGGAATGACGACATATCGATTGAATAATGCTCTTCCTTTCTCTTCGTCCGTCTTCAGGCTTAGTCCTGTAGAGCTTTTGATATTATGGATGTGCTGACTTGCACTCTTCCTAATCATTCTTCGATGTAAGGACCAGAATTTCTGTAAGGTTTTTTTCCGAGCCCACCTGTGTCACAAAGTCCTCCCACACTTTATCCTTGGCAATCCTTGCCAAGCTCTTGAATCTATTAACGGCTCTTTGCTTTTCTCCTTCACCTCTTCAACCTCTCATTCTTCTGTTTCGTGCATTACGCCATTCCGTTGTTGTTCTTTCCTTTTTTATCCATGCTTCCTCCGCTGTCTTATTCCACCAGGGGGGTTGGGTGAAAGGTGTTCTCGCTGTCTTTTGTTGGCATTTTGACGCAATGTGTGTAAAGGGTTGTTACAGTCGAGTGGGCCTGTAGGATACTTGAAGGTCTGTTTATGATTTCTGTGTCTAGTGGTTCTACCCCTTGCAGTGAGTATGACGCAAGTTAGGTGACCACTTTCCTGTGCACCTAATACATCCCAACGTGCCATGCTGGTGGCAGCACTAGAGATGAATGCCAGATCTATGACACCATTTGTATCCCCAGGTTTAGTTGCCAGTCTAGTTGGGCGCCCATCATTCAGAATGGCAAGGTTCATGTTAAGTAATGCCTGGCTCAAAGCTATACCCTGCCTATTTTCGATGATGTTCCCCCACTCCTTGGATCTACCATTGAAATCGCCAGCAATTAAACACCTTATGTTAGAACGTTCAGACAATTCCGCCAGAAAATTCCAATCACTCTCTGCTGTAAGATGATCGACATGAGCATATAAATTGTAGACTCACCACTCCCGACCGCCAATATTCACAGCAATCCCCTGCAATTCCGCATCTTCACTAGTTTGGGAACTCTAATAAAAGATTTATAAAACCTGAGCATTGTCTAAGTGCTTGCACCCCATCCATTACCTTTCAAACATCTTAACAAGCTAGTCAATGTGCAAGACTCCACTAGTTTTATCTATGTGTTTATTCCAGTTCAGCTATCCTAATATATGGTTTCTTTACAAGCGTTTCACGGAGCACAATGGTTATTTAAGGCCTGAGTAACTTTTCACTAGCATTACCTATGACTGAAAGTAATCTTATTAAAGTTGATTTTTTAAAAATTACATGAATTTTGTTCTATTTATAAACAGTAACTAACTAATAATTTGTAATATCTACATTTTACAGAAAAAACTACTTTTAAATGAGTTTTATCAACGTGCAGTTTCAGTTATGAACAAAACGAAGAAAATATAATACGAGCAAAATAAATCGATGAATAATAATGGTAGGCCTATAATAATTGAGGATTTCCGAACCGAGATGAATCAAAATTACGGCAAATCTTTTCGATTTCTCGCGAACTAAGAAGCTTCATTATCAGCATTGATTATTAAATCTTAATGGAAACACGTAAAATGTCTCGTGTATTTCTTTAATGCCTCGGTTTGACATTTTTATCGTCTGGTTACATCCCTACTGGGATTTCGATTCCTGGATTGGGACGATTTATGGAAGGTTCGCTTTCTATGACAATCATCGTATATTTGTGTCTGGTTTGTAGCATTTTCTTTATTGATTCTGGTAAAATCAATCATTTAACAAAATGAGAGAGGGAAATACCTTTATATTTACATCTAATTGTTATGGTGCCGTTTTAGTAGGCCCCTATGGATTTAATTGAATCAATTCAATGAAAACACGTTTTTTTGTAAATATTATAATTGTAGGGCCTTCATTATTTTCAGCGGCAAGATTGAAAATTAGCACATAATTTCAGACCTAAATAATTAGTATTTTTCATGCAAATGTTTCATTTCAGATTTTGAAGTGGCAAGATCTAGATTTTATACGAGATGTTTGTTTTAGAATGGGGATCACGATGACATGGATTTGAGATTGACGAGTGTGACGTATCGACCTCTGTGAAGTAGTTTGTTAAACGGATACAAACAACACGATGAGTGGTTCCGCCTTGAAAATACCCGATCAGCTACTATTGGGAAAGTGTAAGCCATCAAGAGATGCAAGGAGGGGCTCTAAACAAGTATTAAGGTGATATTACACTTACCATTTGGGTCAGGGGTTTCTAACCTTTTTCCAGAATGGCGACACAGGTTACTTGTGAGGTTACTACAGAACTTAAGGTTTTAATATTGTCTCTTTTTTTTTCTTTTTTAATGCATTTAAAAAAAAGAAAGAATGCTTCCAATATGTGACACACATTATGTCCCTGGTGAAGTATTGCTGTGTTGCATCTCACTGGTTTCGAACCCCTGATGTAGATAATATTCTGCAAAACAATGATCAGTTGCGCAGTTTATAAAAAGACAGGTTGAAATGAAGACCAGTGGACTGTGTTCTTCGACGCCATCCAAATAAGTCACCCATGTTATTAAGGTTTGGGTGTGTAAAGTCTTGTTCTTTCCACTCTGTAAAGTTGCTTTCACACACACACTGTAAAGTATCAGTCTGTCTGCTCTGTAAGGAAGAGTGGTGTGTTGTTGAGATCAGGCATGCTCCAGTCTACCCAGCTGTAAATGGGTAACTCACCCTAGTCCTGAGTTAGGGAAGGCAAAGGCTCCAGGGGAAGCAGGCCCTAAACTTGGTCACTTCCCCACATTGGCCACCAAATGTTATATGTTGATTTCTTTGTGGTTGATTGAGTGCGTGCGTGTTGGAACAATCACTCACAACACAGGTACGCACGTAGAAGTCATTTATGGTTATAACGGCAGGTGTACTGTTAACGAATGTTTAATACACCACAACACGCCACGTTAACACAGAATACACAGTTATAGTCAACTACAAGTTATAGCAATACAATAATAAAGTACTTCTCACATCTCAGAATCATGCAGATACTACAATATCCATGACCTCTTTAAAGATACTCCTCAACTCAGCGCTATCCACCTGTACTCACATTAGCGCTATAATATTCTAAATATGGCCTCCTCACAGATAGCAAACGGACATCATCGCCGTGCTACTGCATCACTATGGTATCCTCCAGATACTCCTCCTGCGCTATAAAATATAATAATGGATCCGTAAATATGGCCTCCTCACAGATAGCAAACGGCTCGCATCATCGCCGTGCTAGCATAAATATGGCCTCCTCACAGATAGCAAACGGCTCGCATCATCGCCGTGCTAGCATAAATATGGCCTCCTCACAGATAGCAAACGGACCACATCATCGCCGTGCTACTGCATAAATATGGTATCCTCCAGATACTTTTCCTGCGCTATAATATATAATAATGGATCCGTAAATATGGCCTCCTCACAGATAGCAAACGGCTCACATCATCGCCGTGCTACTGCATACATATGGTATCCTCCAGATACTCCTCCTGCGCTATAATATATAATAATGGATCCGTAAATATGGCCTCCTCAGAGATAGCAAACGGCTCGCATCATCGCCGTGCTAGCATAAATATGGCCTCCTCACAGATAGCAAACGGCTCACATCATCGCCGTGCTACTGCATACATATGGTATCCTCCAGATACCCTTCGCATAAACGCTATCATAATCTAATGAGTCCTACCAGCAATTTCTCACACGACTCCATCCCCGGCAGTCTGCAATAATCTCGCCTTTACTCATTTTTAGCGCTATTATATGACATGTGTAAGTTAATGGATCCTTATCAAAATATTCACAATACTGCTCACCCAGCAGTTTGCAATAATATCACTTATCAACATGTCTTCACATAACACAATTATCCTCTATCAGGAAATAATGGCCTTACACAAATCATGGCCTCTTATATTCAGCACTGTACAGGCTTACTATCGAAAACACACACTATCGGGCGACCTCTCCAGATCAATGCCCAAAACTCACTGCCCACGGGAATACACATCCTCCACCTAAAACAGCTACGAGACCCGGCTGTTAAAAAACACCGTTCAGTCTCACTACTTGCACGGGCTAGCCACAAATAGCTAAACACCCGTATCTCAAAACAGTTCGGAGTGAACAAACCTCCACAATTGAACTGACTAGCGTTCACACGCTGTGTAACCTTACTTCTACTATTACAATTTAACATAACATTAAAGACAATCACGTCTTCAAGCAATGACAACCCATAATCTAATCTGCTCACCTAATATTTTCCAGATCACGTCCCCTTCCATTAAAATTACTGGTAACAGGGTGTTTTTTGTTTTTAAAAAAAAATAAAATGTTGCCTCGTTTTGGTGAGGCACGTCCCGTTCAACCCTGCCGGTTATATTAGGGCGCATGTCCAAATATGAAAGACCTTTAGGTCTGGAGAATTATGATTCCTGACCCTAACCCTTTTCCTCATTACTGCATCTCTGGATTCTTTTTTGAGGTTGTTTCGAACGCACAGCCTACCGTTTTTCATTTCAACCAAAGACCACATTCTTCATGGATCGTGCCTGCTGATATACATGATTGTGTCTGTCCATGACTTCCTGTCCGCAGTTCTGTTTACAAAATTCTGATGTTGACTTTTCTATACCACAATGTTAAACTGTCCTGTATCTTCTCTCTTTGTTGTTTTTATTATTTTTCCTTCAGTCTTTCATGTTGTCACAATATTTTCCAGTTTTTCTTATCTCATAACATGCCCCAGAAAAGTGGATTACTTCCTACTGACATGAGTAATAAACTTCCTTTAAGCCCTGTCATATTTTCAGAGTAACCTCATTACTCAAGTTGTCTATAGTATTGTTAACATCTTCACTGAAACCGTATCTCTGCCGTCTCTAGGGATTTTCTTCCTTATTTATTGATAGCAGGTGCTTCTATGTGGCAGTGAAACATGGACAACCTATGCTAAGCAAGAAAGATGGTTCAATACCTTCCATCTACAGTGTCTACGCCACATCCTTGGTATTTCTTGGAAGGGCAAAGTGACAGCACCTTGACATCTGTCACGTACTGGCCTTCAAAACTTGTATACACTGCTTAGACAGCGCAGACTATGCTAGCTTGGCCATGTCTGCCGCATGGGAGATGGTTGTCTGCCACATGGAAGATGGTTGTCTGCCACATGGAAGATGGTCGCATCCCGAAAGAAATTTTCTGTGGACAACTGACAGATGGCAAAAGAACAATCGGGCGACCGCTGCTAAGATTCAAAGATGTGTGCAAGAGAGATATAAAGGCACTGGACATAAATCCAGCACCTTGGGAGGATGAAGCTGCTGGTCATACCAAGTGACAATGTTTCCTACTGCGCCACCTCAGATTTGGCGAAAAGAAACTCTCACAACATGTAGAAGAGAAAAGAACACACAGAAAGGAACAGCGTGCAAAAAAAAAAAAAAAGCAGCTGAAGCTATCACTTTAGGGGCACATTCCCATAGTCAGTTATGACTGAAGGGAGCTACTACTATTGATTGTCCATGATTTGATTCCATAGTACAAGACTGGCTCTGTATAACACTAAGGAAATATTTTTCTTACTTCCACTGACAAAGATTTGTTCTACAAAATACTTTTCATTTTATAATGAGTGCTGCTTTTGTCAGTTCTACTCTTCACATCTGAGAGAATATCACTCGCAACCTACAAGACTACAAGGTCTTTCATATTTGGAGATGCACATTATTATAACCGACAGACCTTGTGTCTAGATTAAACAGAGTACACCTAACAGTACGAGGCTAAATTCTTATGTTTAAAAAAAAAGAGAAAATATAGACTGAATATGGTAAATCAGTAATAGATTAAGTCAGTTTCCTGCCAGAGTACAATGAAGAGTCTGTGTAGATTTTTAAAATTTTTGCATTGGTCCTTAATGTTTCTGTCATTTTTCCCGTTTATTTTACATTTTGTCTTGTACAGTGGGCTAAACAGAGCTGACTTTCTGGGGTTTGTGATATTTCCATGAATGATATATCTTTAGTGGCTGGTGACGGCAGTTTATTTTGCTCAACGAAATGTCAGTTGATTATAATATACGAGGGCTAATTGATACACATAACTTCCAGTATTGTTTTTAGTTTGTTTTAATCGTCAGTATGAGCCGTAGTGGTAAAGGAGTTCTAACATAACAGTAACAGTTTTAAAGTTTATGTTTATTTTAAGTACGTTATAGCTTATTTATTTGCTAAAGGAAAGTAGGAATAACATTTTGTTTAAAAAGATCTAATTCGAAATTCATTACTTTTTTTTGTTTTACATTAATGAAGAAAAATATCCTGTTCAACTTCTGATTGGTTATAATAAGGATACATACTGTCATAATTTTAGATAGATTATCCCGTTTCTGTTGTTTGTTTATGGCATTATCTCTCATGACCAGTTATTGAATATAGGGTGAATTAATGTGCACAAATTATGTGTATGCGTTTTTTCTTTTGTCCTAAAATGATAAATTCTTCATACCTGTTATGTTATGGCAGGAAAGGTGGGGAAGCTTTTGAGTGCATCAGATAATTTTTAATGTACTCTTAATTTGATGTTATTAATATGTATGAGAGTGTCTAATTGGCAAAGTGGTTAGCATGCTGGCCTCTTGTGGCAAAGCTACTGGGTTCAAACCTGTTACATCATCCTCAGTCTACCCAGCTGTAAATGACAAACGAAGCGAGGAAGGAAACTAGTCATGCCACCTCATAAAGCTGGACTTAATATAGTGAAGTCTGTAACACTTCGCTTGCCTATGGCAGTAACTGCTGTGAGACTGCTTTTACTTGTTAATATGTATCAACTCAGCATATAGATATAAATATGTATCAACTCAGCATATAGATATAAATATGTATGAACTCAGCATATAGATATAAATATGTATCAACTCAGCATATAGATATAAATATGTATCAACTCAGCATATAGATATAAATATGTATGAACTCAGCATATAGATATAAATATGTATGAAACTCATTTCAAGAGTAACCAAATGTGTGTAATAAAGAATGTAAGGTAACGGGACGTTCATAACCAGGAAGAAAATCATAACCAAGAGAATGCAAATGAAAATGTTATACTTGTAACCAATCTGATGCGCATTATAAAGAGGATACTATCTTACAATCAAGATAATTCAAGAGTATGGTACCAACATGTGTGATATCTGAGCCCAAATAATAATAATAATAGCCCCTTCTGTCATAACTGACTATGGGAATGCGCCCCTGAGATGACAGCCCTCAGCTGCTTATTTTCCTAGTGTTCCTTTCAACGTTTTCTCCTCACTTCTGCTTGCTGTGAGAGCTTCTTTTCGCCCAATCTGAGGTGGCGCCATAGAGAGCTTTGCCACTTGGTACGATCAGCAGCTTCATCTTCCCAGGTTGCTGGATTTATGTCCAGTACCCTCATGTCTCTCTTGCACACATCTTTGAACCTCAGCTGCAGTCACCCTACTGTTCTGTAAGCCCAAAAGGGGAGTAATATTATACCTGACCACACATGCATTATGAGGCGTGTAGGAGGGTTGGGCATGGGCCCGGTTACCCTTCTTGTAGAAACTGTAAGCCAAAAAACAGAAAAGTCAACTAAAGCAAATAATTTAAATTATTCAATCTAGCCATCCAAATAGATGCTAGTCATTGGATAAGACACACATTGAGGAAACTTATTGATAGCATTACAAGGCAGTTCTTGTTCTGCAATTCCAAGAATGAATAAGAGAATTAGAGAGAGACCAAAATAGAAATTGAGAAGGGAGTGGAAGACTGGCATGAAAGAGATAAAGGAGACATGAAAAGACCTTGAGCAGATGGCATAGGAAAGAAAGGCTTGGCACGAATTTGTTGGAGGCATATATTCCTTAGGAAGCTGAAGGGTATTTGTGATGGTGATGATATTATTAATTATGGAGACACTTATAACAAAGAGGTTTCTCACAATTAGTCAATGGTGAGGTAATAAACCATTTACTATTAGACATACTTGTAATGACAGTGGTTTAAAACTTGGCAATTACTAATAGGGAACCGCGCTAGCGTAGTGGTTACAACACCGCTCTGGCGACCGGGTGATACAGGATCAAACCCGGGCGACGGCATTTGAGGATTTTTCGTCGACCGGGATTTGGACTGGATTAACTCGAGACCTGGCGAGAACATTTGAAGGAGTGTCGTCGACCAGGGACTGGCGGCTCCTGAGCCGACCCAGCTGCAATGGGTACCTCCGAAATCGGCGAGTATTTGCCTGAATGGCGAGGGACACCTGTCTCTGTACAAGAAATAAAGGGATACTCACGTAAAATCAATGTCAGGTTAGACATAAAATAATAACCTGAGATTTCGCCTCGAGTATTAGCGGGCGTACGCAAAAAAAAAAAAAAAACTAATAGGCTCGCTTTCTTCCTTACTTAGTGAGCAAGAACTTGCTGACTTCCCTTGTGTAACTACATGGATGTCAGAACTTCGTTGGATGACTGAACTTGAGTGTATGAGTATTCTTCAGGGAAAGCCACTTAGTCCAAATACACCTCAAGATTCAACATCATCACAAGTCCAGACTTACAGAGGTGAAGTATAGAGTTATGTCCTACATGTTTCTTTCCTACTAAATGAAAGAAGACTACAAGGAATCTTCACTTATAATTTTCTTGGCATGTCTCTAACAAAGCAATGCTGACAGGGTGAGGTAATTATTAGAATAGGTTTGATTACAAAGACCACATATACCAAGGCACTTTGGTGGTTTATTGGTTAGAACGTTTCCTAGGAAACGTTCTTTTCAGGCGGCGTATTGTTTTTGTTTTGTTTTGTTATGTCTGTCATCTGTCTTCAGTTTTTATAAGCATATGTTTGCTAATTACAGTTTTGTATGTGTGTTGAATTGCTCACTTACTCAGTGGAAGGAAATGGCAAGGAAAAAAAGCTGACTAAAGGAGAAATGGTACTATTCTCAGGACAGCCAGTTCCCTCTGCTTTTTCCACTAAAATACTATGAGATTGTTGCTCAAAACTTACCCCACGTAGTTCTTGGGGGTCTTGAGGAAACAAAGAAGGAAACGGACTATCACTCCCTCATGCATGTCATAAGAGGCTTGTGTATGGGGTCGGTGTCCTAATCATGTCAAACAAATTGCTAGAGAAACCACTGCTGAAAGAGGATATAAGTGTTCCCATGTAGGCTTGCCTGTTAGAGGACCAGCTTCAATTTGCTGCTAGAGAGGACCAGCTTCAATTTGCTGGTAGAGAGGACCAGCTTCAATTTGCTGCTAGAGGACCAGCTTCAATTTGCTGCTAGAGAGGACCAGCTTAAATTTGCTGGTAGAGAGGACCAGCTTCAATTTGCTGCTAGAGGACCAGCTTCAATTTGCTGCTAGAGAGGACCAGCTTAAATTTGCTGGTAGAGAGGACCAGCTTCAATTTGCTGCTAGAGGACCAGCTTCAATGATCTCCCCCCCCCCCCCCCCCCTCCCCCCCATATTAGGAGTGAAAAGAAGTAGCAATTGTTCGTAGATTTTATTTTTGGTCTAATTTATTTTTTAAAAGTTAAATTTTGGTGAGTCACACACGTTCATCCTAGACACTGGGTCCATCAATTATATTAGGGCACACGTCCCAATATTAAAGACCTTGCAGTCAGGAATAAGTATATTATTTGTGCCTAATGTAATATATATCTTAAGTTCACAAAGTAACGTAGAACACTTGTGAAACAGTAGATGTTCCCATATCAGAGAACAATTACAGCAACAGACATTTGCTGATTATCAACAATTGGCTATAATCAGTCAGAAAAGATACAATAAACTGAGAGAACAAGAGAGAAAGGAAAATAATGAAAAACATTTTTTTTTTAAATATAAAGATATTGTTATCTTTAGACACTGTTGCCATTCACTCCCTTCCCTTTTTGCTTCCTTTTGGAGCATGGAGTAACGATGGCAGCAGCACCCTTGTAGGAAGCCAGCACCTAAACATTTATGTGCTGTTCCAGCATTAGTTCATACAACATGGCAAAGGAAGCAGTTGGACTATTCTTTCTTAGTCGCTTCTGAGTGACCCCAGGGACTACAGTTGTTACTATTGCTGTTTGTTAACTCTTTCATTCCAGAGTTATTTTGCACGCTGTGCCAGACTTTTTTTGCGGGCAGAATTTTATAGAGTGAAGTGTTCATCTTTCAGTCTAAATTTGTTTGTGAATTTTCCTTTGAACATGTACTTATTATATACCAAACTGTAGGGAAATTGATAGAGAATTCAAATATATAATGTCTTTGGTAGTGTTAACACAAGTATGTTCGGTATACTTAAAACATTTTGCATGTAAAATTGAAAAAACGCTAAAAAGTTGACTGTAGAATACGATCTTACCAAAGACAAATTACTGTTGTAGACAATAAAACTTTCTTTTTAGTCTTCAAACATCAAGTTAATCCATATACAAGTAAAAAAAACATGCTTATGGCCACAATTAGTACATTTAGTGTTATTCACACCAGTTTTTCCGTGGTCCTTTGTAAGAAAAATATAAATTATGCAATCGTGCATTACGTAATTTTCAAACAAATAAAGAAAAATAACGTCATATAAAAACTTTTTTACTCTTGTTTAATGTTTTAATTGTATCCCTAGCTTCATCTTCTACCAAGAACTAGTGATTAGATGTTACGGTAGGTCTAGTTTTGTTGCTTTTTGATCGGCCAGAATACGACTACGCCCACTCATCAACTAAACCTAGTGTGTCTAGCTTTTCTGCACATATTCCGTATTTTGACAACAAACTGTGACTACCAAACAATCATCATCAATGTCAGCAATGTTTCAAAGTAGTTTGACACATTTATTTGCTTAGGAGACTTAGAAAATGTAAATATAAAGCGAGACATATTTCTCTAGCAACAACAACGCAAACACGCAAATCTTCACAAAAATTGTGATAATAACATCAAAACACGCACATGTGCTGATTAACTACAGTCAAATTAGTTGTTTAGATAGTAGTGGAAGTCATTCTACGAGTTTTAATATATGAACTGCATTAAACGGACAATTTTTAAGGTTTATGCGTGATAAACTAAAAACCATGCTGTGAGCGTTGCTCTGGCACGGCGCGTTGAATTTTGCAACGCTCAGAGCGTTGGTCTGGAGTCAAAGAGTTAAATCACTTCTGGATGACCCCTGGGACTGCAGTTGTTACTATTACTGTTTGCTAAATCACTTCTGAGTGGCCCCATGGACTACAGTTGTTACTATTGCTGTTTGTTAAATCACTTCTGAGTGACCCCGGGGACTACAGTTGTTACTATTACTGTTTGTTAAATCACTTCTGAGTGGCCCCAGGGACTACAGTTGTTACTATTGCTGTTTGTTAAATCACTTCTGAGTGACCCCGGGGACTACAGTTGTTACTATTACTATTTGTTAAATCACTTCTGAGTGACCCCGGGGACTACAGTTGTTACTATTGCTGTTTGTTAAATCACTTCTGAATGACCCCGGGGACTACAGTTGTTACTATTACTGTTTGTTAAATCACTTCTGAGTGGCCCCGGGGACTACAGTTGTTACTATTACTGTTTGTTAAATCACTTCTGGGTGACCCCTGGGACTACAGTTGTTACTATTGCTGTTTGTTAAATCACTTCTGAGTGACCCCTGGGACTACAGTTGTTACTACTACTGTTTGTTAAATCACTTCTGAGTGACCCCGGGGACTACAGTTGTTACTATTACTGTTTGTTAAATCACTTCTGGGTGACCCCTGGGACTACAGTTGTTACTATTGCTGTTTGTTAAATCACTTCTGAGTGACCCCGGGGACTACAGTTGTTACTATTGCTGTTTGTTAAATCACTTCTGGGTGACCCCTGGGACTACAGTTGTTACTATTACTGTTTGTTAAATCACTTTTCAGTGACCCCCCAGGAACTACAGTTGTTGTCGTTACTGTTTGTTAAATCAGTTTCCAGTTGTAAAATTGTATCACTGATTATCATTTTGTTAACAAGAATCACTTAATGTTTTTTTTTAAGGAAATATTTTGTTTTAACCACTGCTTATAGTTCTACAGGTATTGCCAAATGTAATTTTTGTGATTAACATTTAAATGTCGTATATTGTAAAGAAAATTTAAAAAAAAAAATTCTGATGTATTTTCCTCAGATGCTATAGACAGAGTAAAATTTGAAGCCAACAAAATCACAGAAGGATTCAGCACATTGTTTAAGTGAGTTGATCTACATGTAGACTGTGTAAGGTGGTAATGTGATAGACTGGATACAGTGAAAATATCTTAGATGTAAATGGTAACCTCAAAGATACAGACTTTCATAAATGGGTAGAATATTTGAAATAGTATAACAAGAAAACCTTTATGGAACTGATGTAAAGAACCAGACAAATACCAGTGGAGCAAGTTGTAAAGAGAGAACACTGGTGTTGAATAGGACACACTCTAAGAAAACACATTCATAGCATTACAAGGCTCTGACCTGAAACTGGTAAAGCCAGTGAAAGAAAAATTGTGTATGGTGGCTGTCAGTAAAAGCAAGACTATAGAGAGATTCTTGTCAGAAATAGAGGTCAGTAACAAAATATGTAGAAAAGGACTGACACGAATGTATCAACAGCATAAGAATGAATAAGATTAGAACATGAACAATGTTATAGAAGCCCCTTTAGTTCCCGAGGGCCTCTGAGCAGACAAAGAGAGAACAGAACTCTCTAAAATTTTAGACTGTATACCCTCTTATGAGCATCTGATTGATAGAGGGGTTAGAGCTCTGATCACTTGCGGTAAATGTTCTGAGTTTGATTCACAGTATCAACACGCTCCAATCTGCTCAGCTATAAATGGGTACATGTCTTTGCTCTTGAGTTAGGGAAGGAAAAGGCATCAAGAAAGGGAACTGGTCACCCCACCTTTTGATGCTGGACCTAGTATAGTGAAGTCTCCAACACTTCACTCCCCTGTGGCAGTGTCTGCTATGGGACTGCCTTTTTATACCCACTTATAACCTATTGGTTGTTTAATGAGGTATTTATCTTCATAGACTTTTAACAAATGCAGTTTTTTAATCATAGACAGGTTCATACTGTAGTAAAATAATGTTAAAGATAACAGTTGTATGTGTTTCTGTGTTATGGTTATAGAAATGGTATTGTACAAGGGGCTTGATATAAGTCTTGGTCCTGACCATGAAGGAGTCACAGGAGGAAGATGAAACTCGGCACATTTAAAGTTCATCATATTTGCACTGAATGTGTGAAGTACGCGTTTGTTTCTTCAATGGGTTTCCCGCTACGGTGCACGGCGCAATGTACCATATTGACCGGATCTGCTGCTCCAAAGATTTGACAAAACAATGGAAAAGAAGGAGGCCAGAGCTGTGATAAAATTTCTGATGTTTCAGGGAAAAACACCTACAGAAATACACAGGGAGATGGAACCAGTGTTTCGTGATTCTTGTCCTTCATATACTTCGGTAAAAAAACTGGTGTCAACAGTTTAAGTGCGGCCGCTCAAATGTTGCTGATCTGCCAAGATCTGGTAGACCAGCCTCAGAGTGCAACGATGAAAATGCAACAAGAGTGAAGAAAATCATTGACCAGGATCAAAAAATGACAATTGTGGAGATAGCTAGTAGAGTAAAACTGAATGAAAGAACATGCAATGGAAAACCCCGGGTTCCCCAACACCTGTCAAGCCGAGAGTGCAGAAATCTGCAGGAAAAGTGATGCTGACTGTTTTTTGGGACTCCAAAGGTGTCCTGTTGAAAGATTATCTGCCTCGTGGCAACACAGTTAATGGACAGTACTATGCAGATCTTCTCACCAAACTAAGAAAGGTTGTGACCAGGAAACGAGGGATAACGCGCACTCAAAATCTTCCTTTGCTTCAAGACAACGCGCCCTCTCACAAAGCAGGGCTTGTGCAGCTAGCAGCCAATGATTTGAATACTGAAATTCTTCCACACCCACCATATTCTCCAGATTTGGCTCCATCAGACTTTTTTCTATTCCCAAATCTTAAAAAACAGCTAAAAGGAAATCATTTTGACAGCGATGAAGAAGTTATACTGGCATGTGATGACTGGTTTAGTTTGAAAAATAGGGTGTTTTACTCCCAAGGTCTTTTCAAGGTCAAGCAGAGATGGCAGAAGTGTGTCAATTCAGATGGTGGCTATATTGAAAAGGAATAAACACTATACAAAATTTCAGCTCTCTGTGCATGTCCTTCATGGTCAGGCCCAAGACTTATGTCAAGCCCCTTGTATAAACGTTTTAAACACATAAAGAAAGGAAACCCGAGGCCTGTAAACAGTAAATAAATATTACACACACATAAAGGTATGTTTTCAGGTACTCGTGAATAATAAAGAAGTAGACAATAGAAAACAACAAACGTGAGTGGCTAACCGGGGAATCGAACCCAGGACCATCCGTGCGGCACCCCCGCCAGCTAAGCTGGCAGGGAGGATAGTGTGATTCGCTTCTATAGCTAGGTGGGGGTGCAGCACGGAAGGTCCTGGGTTCGATTCCCCGGTAAGCCACTCACGTCTGTTGTTTTCTGTTGTCTAGTTTTCGACTTCTTTATTATTCACGCGTGCCTGAAAACATACCTTTATGTGTGTGTGTAATATTTATTTATAGAAATGGTAACATGGTTTGGTGTTTCTGTGTTGTGGTTATAGACATGGTAACCTGGTTTGGTGTTTCTGTGTTGTGGTTATAGATATGGTAACCTGGTTTGGTGTTTCTGTGTTGTGGTTATAGAAATGGTTTGGTGTTTCTGTGTTGTGGTTATAGACATGGTAACCTGGTTTGGTGTTTCTGTTTTTATTACATGTTTCGTTAACATTTGTAGGTGTTTTGACTCCAGCAAGTGGGCTGCCCTTAACAGTCAGACCATGGATATGACATGCAGCATACGGAAGTTGATCCAGTTATGTAATGCCCATGTGTCAGATGTTCCTGCCTACATACGTGAGGTCAGTCATCTAAAACACATTTTTGTCCTCTCAGCTCCCAATAGAGCACACATATATGCCAAACATACCTGTCCTGTGCTGTCCATTCAAGGTCATTCATTGTCTTCTTTATCACCTTCATATGTAATTCTCTTCTCCTCCTGTTTGTAGTCTCCCTCTATTTCTCTCTTCCTGGGGATTCCAGAATAAGGACTGCTTTGTAATGCTGTCAGCTGGTTTTCTCTGTGTTCCCTAACTAGTGCCTGCATTTTCTTTTATGTGGTATTTGTCTGATTTGTTATATCAGTTACAGATTAGTGATCTAGTCATACTACTTCAGCACTTCTGTTCTTCCCAAGCACCCATTTTTTAAAACTGTATCTTTGTGGTTGTTATTTTATTTGTTCTCCATATCTTAATAAGACAGCCTTGAAATTTGAGTTGAAGATTCTAATTTTTATGTTGGATTTGAGGTTTTTTTTTAATGTCCATATATTTTTCAATGCAGTGGAAACTCCTCTAGCCTTTTGTATTGTGATTGTGATAATATTATCACATTGTTCCTACTACTTTGTCTATAATGCTGCCAAGATGTGTATGATTCCATATCTTAAAACACATAGTCATACATACAAATAAGTTGTCAGTGCTGTTGTCCCATACAAATAAGTTGTCAGTGCTGTTGTCCCATACAAATAAGTTGTCAGTGCTGTTGTCCCATACAAATAAGTTGTCAGTGCTGTTGTCCCATACAAATAAGTTGTCAGTGCTGTTGTCCCATACAAATAAGTTGTCAGTGCTGTTGTCCCATACAAATAAGTTGTCAGTGCTGTTGTCCCATACAAATAAGTTGTCAGTGCTGTTGTCCCATACAAATAAGTTGTCAGTGCTGTTGTCCCATGCTACTGAGAAATGAAAAAGCTGCCATTCTTACATTCTTCCTTTATTTTTATTTTGTGCTCCTTTGTTACTCCTGTATGAGCATGGGCTGCAACATTTGACCTGTGTTTTGTCCTAGGCACGTCTGTCTCATTCCTACTCCGTCTGAGAAATACAGCAAATAACAATTACTGTAACAGTTGTTGAATACAGTACAGATTCTTGTGGGATTCCATTCTATGCTTCAAATAGTTCATTATTTTTTTAGTTTACCTATACTACCTATACAATGAAATATCTGTCATGTAGGAAGTTCTCTAAAATGGAGGGACCTTTCTATCCTTTGCTCTTTTTCTCTCTTACTCAAAGGTTAGAATGTTAGACTGGCTGTATGACCAGTTCTCAATCCTTTTAAAATATTTCATTCACTTGTTCATTCTGTCCTATTTTCTGTATATATGGTTACTGCTTTCTTTAAGCCAGCATATATGTGGTTTATTTTACCTTTGTTTTGCAAGGAAGAATTTGTTCAGTCAGTTTTTTTTCAAAACAATATCATCACTGTCCTATATCTTTCCCACAAGATCAGAGCAGAACAAAAAAAAGTATTAAAAGAGGTGACTAATAGAAGGTTTTTGCTTGGGGCTGACAAACTTCATCATGTAAAATAGATTGCTTCAGCAACAACTGCTGCAAAAGCACATGAATGATTTTATGCAGGCTTCCTGCAATGGGAGTCCGAGTCATAATTCTGGCTTTAACCTGGTTGGCTGCACGCAAGAGGATCTCACTGTAACTACGGACCCATCATAGATAGGGAGAGCTGAGAAGTGGCTCTGTGTAGGATGTGACACTTCCTTGGGAAAGCCCAGAACCAGAGTACAATATTTTAGCTCTGCATATATGGAGATGGCAGGGAATGCCCAGTATGCCACACGCTTCTAGCTTGGGAACAGATGTGATGATCATTTAAATGCCAGCCAAGCTGGAGAAACTGGAGCTCATGACTTCAACTCAACATCTGCCATCAACAGTGGCAGAAAAGCCACAGGAAAATGTACTTGTACAGGGTAGATAATACCAAGGAGTCTTCAACTTGGTATTGGCTGCAACAGAGGAAGAAACTCAGCAGTCCTAGTTAAACAACACCATGTGGAGCAAAAAGGAAAATGGTAATGATGATGAATGAGTGACTATCACTGCCCACAGTAACATCTTATACTGGTTTCCAACATGTTCTCAAGTTTTATTATACATTGTAGCCCAGTTTTGTACATAAGTATTATATTACAAATCTTTTCCTGTAGTTTTCTCTGTTTTTTTCTTTTCTTTCATTTGCTTTCTTCCTTTTCTTTCCACTGTTGTCATCAGTTTTACTGTACATTATTAAATAGGGGTCTAATGTATTCTGAATCAATACAAATTGAACATGTAACAGAACACAAAGTTCTGGGGATCACGATTGACCAGCACTTAACACATTAACTACCGCAAGCCGCTGTCAGCGGCTCACAACATAATCACATTTGGACCGCAAGCCGCTCAGGGCGCCAATCTAATTTTAGTAATAAAACAAATGAAAAATGTACTGAAACACTCTCTGATCTGGTTCGAGATTTTAAGTTGCCACCGGAAAACAAATTCCCAAAGCATTGTTGTTGTAGAACACTGGAAAATTGATATTATGTTAAAATTTTTCAGCGTTTTGGGTTAGTTACCAAATCGTGTAAAACTGTTTACCGTGGCAACTAGTGCTAGGACTACCAAAAATGCGTGTACATCTCGTCTAACGGCTGAATAGGATAGAAACATGTTTCAACAATTGACTGAAAGATCTAGCGACGAGGACAGTAGTGAAAACGGTGTGCACATTGATTGAAAGTGTGATTTTGATAGAGATGGGGTGCAAGCAGTTATAATTGTGAAAATATTGCAAGTCCTCGGCCATCGGAGGGCCGTTAAATAGCAACAACCTCTATTAGAATTACAACCAATGTTTATTGTAATAGTACATTCATTTATCTTTAAAATGACGTGTAATTCATACAAATCTGTGAACAATTACGAAAACTACAGCTTACTTTGAGCAAACACCTACAGGATGAAAATGGGAAAAAAAATTAATTCGGCCACAGTGTGCTTTTTAATTCGGTGGTTAATGTGTTAACGGGGAACTCCCATGTACAGAATATAACCAAACACTTAACTCAAAAGACGTGATAACGATCATCGGCAGCATTGCTCAATAAGGGTTAAATCTTTTATTTTCTTAACCAGTTCTCTTTGCGCTACTGGCACGAGTAATGAAGTCGATGGGTCCTTACACGTGGTCCACGAGACGCGTGTTGGACTTAAATCTTAAACCTCCATAGCGGATTCAGAGTTGTTTCTGCCATCGCTTCTTCCTTCCTCTTCTTCACACTCAGTCCCCGGTGGGCCTGGGGAGACACAACCAGAAAAAAAGAGAGTCCTACTGCTCCATCAAGCATACAGTAAGAATCGACTAATATGAGGCCGGCAACCTCATTATGTAAAACAAATTACTACGGAAACAACCACGGCAAGATTAGCTGACTGCTTTGGTATAGGCTTTCTACAAGCTTCGTGTTCACAAGCGGCGTCAAGGGACAAGAATGAATTAGTCAGTGGAAAGAAAACATATACAGACACATCTAGATTACTGCTCTACACTATGGGATGGTTGCCCTGCTTCCACCTCAAAGAGACTGCACTCCCTGCATAAGAGAGCAGTACGTCTGATCACCGATAATCGCACGACACCACACACAAGGACACGAAAATAACCCACATGATTGATGACCCATTCAAAAATACAGATTACTTGTAGACGTTTTGACCGCATAAGTGAGTGTCGGTATACAGAATTTATTTATTTATTGTTTTGTTTTATATTATTTTATTTTTTATTTATTATTATTATTTTTCTTCAGTCACTATCTTGTTTATTTTTAAAAAAAAAAAAACCTCATTTTTTAGTATGATTGCATACTGTAAATGAATGCTGTTATGTTAACTTTATAATGTTGCATGCCTTTAAATTAATGCTTAAAGTAACATGTGGGAATAAAAGGATATAGTATGCAAGATTAATGAGAGTGAAAGGGCAGAATGTTAGACAGACCTGCGCACCCAATTCTTAACCCTTCGAAAATAAAGTTCGTTCGTTGTATTTACTTTATCAGAATGTAGAAAAACATTGTCCTGTCAATATTTTCCTTGCAGTGTTTTTTTTTTACCTCAGAATTCTTTTGTTCATTTCTTTTCCAAGTTGTCATTAAGTATTGTGGAAGGATTCTCTGGTACTCCGCGTTAGTTAAAACACTTCTCTGTTATACTTTGCCACTGCACCAGTCCATTTCTCAGTTGTGTTCCTCATACCATATAAGCAAATTTTCTGGTGTGCTAGGCAAGTTACACGGTTCTTCATACTCTATGTGTAAGTGTTCTGGTGTAATAGGCAAGTTGAACTGTTCTTCATACTCTATGTGCAAGTATTCTGGTGTGCTAGGCAAGTTACACTGTTCTTCATACTCTATGTGCAAGTATTCTGGTGTGCTAGGCAAGTTACACTGTTCTTAATACTCTATGTGCAAATATTTTGGTGTAATAGGCAAGTTACACTGTTCTTCATACTCTGTGTGCAAGTGTTCTGGTGTAATAGGCAAGTTACACTGTTCTTCATACTCTATGTACAAGTGTTCTGGTGTGATAGGCACATTATGCTGCATGGTTAGTGGAAGTATTATGGTGTGATAGGCACATTATGCTGCATGGTTAGTGGAAGTATTCTGGTGTGATAGGCACATTGTGCTGCATGGTTAGTGGAAGTATTCTGGTGTGATAGGCACATTATGCTGCATGGTTAGTGGAAGTATTCTGGTGTGATACCGTAAAATCTTGCGTATAATACGCACAATTTTTACTCATTTTTGCCCGCTAAAACTCGGGTGCGTATTATACGCGAGTACTAAAAAATACGCCATTTTCGATTTTGAAAGTAACCTGCATTGGAAAGTCTGTCAAGTTTTTGTCACAATTTAACAGTGAAAATGGCGTGAAATTGAATGTGCCCTGTGTTTTCTTATGTGTCAAAACATTGCCGCAAAACGCATTTCGCACTCTTGGTCTGCAATTCGTTTTGATATTAAGCTTGGTTGTGAAGTTTGTCACCTCTACACCTCACAGTAGAAGGGGAACGACTAAGTAAGTAAGTAAGTGAAGTTTGTCGTTTTATTATTTTGAGCCCTAAAAATGAATTCGAGAAAATATACTGCAGCAGAAAAGGTCTTAGTGGTAAAATACGCAGAATCTAGCGGCAATTGGGCAGCAAGTCGACATTTTTCCATTAACGAGTGTAACATTCGATTATGGCGAAAAAACAAAGAGGTGCTGCAAGTGTTGCCTAGTAAGAAAAAGGCGAATCGTGGGTCACCACCAGATCTTCCAGCCCTAAAAAAAACATTATTGGTGTGGGTAGTGGATAGAATTCAACAAGGCATCAGTGTTTCATGCATTGAAATACGACTTAAAGCTCTGGAACTTACAAAATCTCGTACAGGCACAACAACATTTAAAGCGTCATATGGATGGGCAGTTCGTTTTATGAAGCGACATGGTCTTTCAGTCCAAAGTACCTAAAATGTAGGTGTTGCGTACCTATTTCTGTATGTTATTATACTTTCAGCTTTTTAACAAATGTTTCATAAAATAAAATCTTTAAAAATTATGGTGCGTATTATACACGAATTTCCATTTTACCAGAAAATTTTGGGCTAAATCAAGCATGCGTATTATACACGAGTGCGTATTATACGTGAGATTTTACGGTAGGCACATTATGCTGCATGGTTAGTGGAAGTATTCTGGTGTGATAGGCACATTATGCTGCATGGTTAGTGGAAGTATTCTAGTGTGATAGGCACATTATGCTGCATGGTTAGGGGAAGTATTCTGATGTGATAGACACATTATGCTGCATGGTTAGTTCATATTATTTAAAGTTCTAGCAACATCTTTGAGCTACTTCTGTTGTTCATTTACTAGTGTTAGTTTATGCACTCATTGTGCAGCTGCTAAATATCTCATTATTTATCTATTATTTTTTTAATTGTTGTTTTATATTCACAAGGGGGGCTCAGTCTCTTGAGGTATATTTAAGCACACAATTTAATAGCTTCAAACATAAACCTTATTTTAGTGTGCCTATTTTTAATATTTTTGTTTTGGTTGTTTTCTGTTAGCAACAGGAGGTTGTTATGGGAGAATCAGCAAAACTTGTTCAGCAAACCACAAGGTAATTTTGTTTTATATTTTTTTCTGTTATTTTCTTTTGCTAAAATTACATTTTGAAAGTGCCGTAGATAATTTTCTGGACACACTAAAACTATTATTTTTTAATAGATAGATGCAGTCTAAGTGCTGTATACATATATTATGTTGAGCCAATGCATTGTTTTTCCCTGTGCAGTTCTCATTACTAGTTTACCAGAAAAGTAGGGCATGAGGGGAACTTTAAAAAAAAACAGGAGATTGAGGGTATGGCTGAAAATTTCAGAAGACACACAATTGTAATGGATCGAACCATCAGAGAGCACCATTGTGGACGTCTGGCAGTTCTTATCAATAGGAGAGGTAGATTAACGTAAATAAACAGTAATAAAGTAATAACAAGTAGGACTAGATAAATACTGTCATTATGATTTTTCTTTATACTCCTTATGGAGCTGGTCCCTTTTGCATGAAGCCTGCACCAAGTATCACTTGCTCGTACAACGGTGGTTTCTGTGACAATTTGTTTTATACGATGAGGTTGCCAGCTCCATGCAAAACCTCGTATTAGTCACCTCGTATGACATATCCTTTCTTTATCACTTGAAAGACCCCCAGGAACTGTACAAGGCAGATAAATACTCGTACTATGCTACACTATTTTGTTCTGGATCTTTGGAAATGTTTATTTTGTGCTAACTTAGATTATCATTGTTCTTCCTTGTATTTAGTGCTGCGGAACATAATCAAGTGCACAGAGTTCCTCTGGTGAACCAGCTGACCTTTCTAGGCCAATCCTTCAGTCGGCTTGTAGACTCCACACTGGGATATTTGGTGCAGGTAAAACACCATTTCTTTATTTTAGTGTATTTTTTTTTATGTCTCATTACTGCAAATCTAATATTCTTAGTTGTATTTGTCCTTGACTGCCTGCCTGCATTCATTCTGTACTCTGTTGTTGATTCAGTTCCTTATTGTTAGTCCATATTCCCTGTTAATTTTCAATTGTTACAGACACATTACATTGAGAAAACTTGTTGATAGCGTTACTAGACAGTCATTGTTCTGGAATCTCCAGGGTAAGAGGTAGAGAAAAACCAAAGAACACGTGGAAAAGAGAATTGGAGGCAGACATGAAGGGGATGAAGAAGTCATGGAAAGACCTTGAGCTGATGGCACAGGACATGAAGACTTACTGTTACGATGTGTGTTGGTAGATCTTGTAGTAGGTTTAACACACAGCATATGCCCGGATACAGATATTCAGCACATGGCACTGTCACAGTAACACACAGGGGTAATCAAATATTTACTTACTTAGTCGTTCCCCTTCTACCGTGAGGTGTAGAGGTTTGGAAGAGAGAGCGCCAGACTATTCTATCAGCTGTCTTCTTCCTGGCCTGGTTCCATTCTAGTCCTCGGTCCTTCAAAGAATGTCTAATGTTGTCCTCCCAGCGGACTCTGGGTCGTCCTGGAGGTCTGGATCCCTGGCTCTTTGTTTCCCATGCTTGTCATGGAAGCCGATCTTCTCCCATTCTGCAGACATGGCCAAACCATCTTAGTTGGGACTGTTCTATTTGGGTCTGCAGCGGGTGGGATTTTAGCCCTTGACGTATCGTCTGGTTGCGGACCATGTCTCTTCTTGTTACTTCAACCACCTTCCTCAGATACCTCATTTCTGAGGTTTGGATCTGGCTTTTGTGGGTTGTAGTCATTGCCCATGACTCGCATCCATATGTCAAGACTGGGACATAGGTGGAGCGGTATACAGCCATCTTTGTTTTCTTACCAACCTCTTTCTTGCTGATAAATCCTCGATTTATGGCCTGATAAAGTCTCCCAGCCGCTGCTTTTCGAGTTGCCAACTCTTCTTTGATGCCCCCCTTTCGGTCTATAATAGCTCTGAGATATTTAAAGTGGTCGACCTGCTCCAGGACCTGTTCTCCCAACTTAATCTGATGTTTTCTTTCTTCTCGGTAATCAAATAACGAGTTGAATACAGCAGTACCACAGTTTAATTCACTGAAGCAAGTGGTAACATCAAAGTACATTTACAACAAACACGGTTACCTCTGGCTGACCAACACAAATCAGAAAAACTATGGGTGGTGCATATACACATCTGCACCTACGCCCATATTCAAAACTTCTCTTAGCTGTCACAACACTAGAGCACGACCTAAATCTCCTTCACAAAAATGCCAGAATCACACAGAAATGGCCACTGTCGACAACATTCACAGTTCTACCTGAAAACATGTCTCTACACTTTGGAATCTCTCAGCCGACTATTTCACTACATATCTCAGCCCGACTCACTGTCAGTTAACTCATTCACTCCTAAAACTACGAGAAAAGTTAACAGATCTCTCTCTGCCAAACATCATGCATAAATCGTTCACACAAGTGAACACAGCAAGATGAAACACTCACTACAGTAAACAAACCATACACCTTCCCATTCCCTTCCCACACTCTTTCCAATCAGTACTGTTCCCCAACACTTGGCATAATTTTGTTGAAGGCCCAATGTTCCTTGGGGAGCTGAAAGATGAAAGAAAGAAGAAGAAAGACTTATTAATCTTTGAAATTTTTGAGAAGATACTAAAGGTATCATAGTAATTATAAAGTTAGTTGCTTATCCTTTACAGGACGTGGCAATCAACCCCAGCTTTTATTGACTGTTTTGTGATTTTTCTAGGCAATTTTTACGTTCAGTAGTTTGCCATTGCTTTCTGAACGGTACAGCGCTTATACCATTGTTAAAAATCCACACAAAGCGATCTGCTACCAAACCGCCTGCAGCAGGTTTCGAACCAGGTATATCTGGATTATGAAACTGCGTTCATATCCATTAGGCCACAGACGCCGACAGTAATTATAACATCCCCATTTAATAAGATTTGGAACACAGCACAAAATCCCAAAGGTGGGGAAAGTCTCAGGTTTTAGTATTGATTCTATTATTATGTGGTTAATTTGCCAGCACTATTATCAGATGTTTGATCTGGTGTGGTTTGCAGAAAATGTTGGAAATGCTGGAGTCATGTACTGGGATGTCCTCTCTGCATGTAGTCATCAATAACATCATCACCCTAGGGCTTGAGGGGGAACATATGTGTTACCTCATTGCACGGGTAAGAAGTGTTGTTTGTGTTATCTAATTGCATGGGTATGGAGTGTTGTATGTTGTTACCTAATTGAACTGTAAGGAGTGTTTGAAAAAATAATGAATTACCTAGAGACATGAGTAAGGAATACTAGTAAAGACTATTTTAAAAATGTTGTGTTACTTGGTGATATGAGCAAGGAACGTTTGGAAAATATTGTATGTGTTACCTAGAGACATAAGGAATATTTGAAAAATGTGTTACCTAGAAACATATAAAGAATATATGAAAAATGTTGTGTGTGTTACCTAGAGATATAAGAAAGAAATATTTGAAAAAAAAGATTGTTTATGTTACCTGGAACATGAGTATGGAATATTTGAAAATACTGTGTGTTACTTGCTGATCTGAGTGCAGAATATTTGAAAAAAGTTTTACCAACTGCAAGGAAATGCATATTTTTAAAAAATGTGTGTACATAGTAAATAAACCATACTAGCCTGGATCACCTCAGAGATATTTCTCCCCCCCCCCCCCCCCCCCTGCTTGAATTCTTGAGCATAAATGTATGAAAACACACATTTGCCACAGAAACAATGATTACACAAAAACCAGTGCACGTATGCCCCTTAAAATATCAGGATATTATAAGTAATAGATGTACTTATAATCTTGCACCAGTGTTCCATCTGACTGTGCCAGTCAGCCCAGCATGTTGATCGATCCAATACCAGCTGATACAAGGCCCTGGCACCAGTCACTGCATCACTAAAATCCTGCTTGTTATCACTATCAGATCTTCTTTTTTCATTACTAGATTCTAAGTCACGTTCAGGATACACATTTCTGCTCATCGTCATCTGAAAACATACATTTTCTATTACCTGAGCAGCTGTAAGCAGCCTAGACCTAGGGGTTTCCCACTTGAAGTACTTGGTTCCTGACACCCTTCATGCTAAAAAAAAATCACATTTTGTGTAAACACAACAACGACTGTTACCAAAGCTGTAATTTGCTGCTTAACCTATGTAACACACTCACTACTTAAAGTAAATGTGATTTGTCGATTATTTTTAAGACCCTGATTTTCACATGGGTATTGTCCTTTCTGAGTATACAGGGAATCTGGCAGAGAATCACTTTGGGTATTCCCGATAATACGGTACGGATTCAGTATTTGAAAAATGTGGTACATGCAGCATAGTAATTTTTAAGTAAGGAATAATTGAACAAATGTTTTGTTTGTACATGGTAACTGAAGTAGGGAATATTTGTTAAATTGTATATGCTGCATAGTAACTTAAGGTAGATTTATTTTTTTAAAGTTGTGTGTGTATTACCTGATGATTAGAATCTCTTCTTAATACCTCTGTGTTGTTGAGTAAGGATTGCCTTATGATGTTGTTACATGATTTCGTAAAATCACCTTTCTACATCCAGTGTCCTTACCTCTTGTTCCAAATGTTGCTGTTTAAACATTTGCAAATAAAAAGACACTTGAATTTCATTCAGCAGATTCATTTGGTATGCTGCAGATTAGTGTCTAATATTGTGTTGGTAGATTTTCTAGACATTCTTCTTTCGTTCTTTATCTTTCCACTTGTGTTAGGTGTTGTGGGGAACCTGAGTAAGTTTTCTTGGCATTTCATATTTTCAGTCACCCCAAACAAAATTTGGTCTTTAGAGGTTCAAATACAGGCTCCAGAGTGTGTGACGAGAACAGTGGGAAAATCTATGCCGACATAACAACATAATTATTCTGTACATTTTAACTTGGCGCACTTTGATCAGTCATTTCTTCTAAATTTTATTTATTTATTTACTTAAAAATCATTAATCATGTATAGCTAACTATGCGTGTAGTTCCAAGTGTAATATATTGTGCCGTAAAATAAGGTGTGCAACTTTTTCTTTTCTCATTTAAGCTTCTTATGTAGTATAAATTCTCAAGCCATATTTCTTTGAGGTTTCCCGTCCTGACAGGTCCATTCCAGTCTTTTCCACATTTTGGATTTTATTACCATGTCCTGGCCATCTATTCCAAGTCCTAGCTATACCATCCATGTCCTGGCTAGTCTTTACATGTCCTAGCTATACCTTCCATGTCCTGACTATTTTTTTCATGTCCTAGCTGTTTTTTCCATGTCCTGACTGTCCTCTAATAAATGTGTTATCTCTTTCATGTATATAATTACTTTATTTTAGGAAGGAGGAGTGCGAGCTCTGCTTGATGTATGTAGGAGAGAAAATGTTGCATTTACCAGATCCAAAGCTTTGAGAGCACTTGCCACCATCTGCGGTGCTCCTGAATGTGTTGTTGAGCTAGAAAAGGTAAGTAGCTTGAGCAACTTATGGATAGCGCTGAGAGCAAAAATATAATGCTTGGAGACAAGGTATTTAATGTTAAAGAATAGATCATTTTAGAAAACATGGCAAGAAAATAGTTCACTACTCATATTTTTAAACTGTAAGTCTTACATGGCCAACAGTATTGTAATAGTTAGAAGATTATAATCATTACTACTACTTAGTCTTTCCTCTTCTACCCTGGAGTGTAGAGGTTTGCCAGAGAGAACGCTATACTCAGGGTTCGTAGCGACCTGGAAAAACCTTGAAAAACCTGGAAAACGAAAAAAAAAATTCCAGGCCTTGAAAAGCCTGGAAAAATGGCTATAAGCCTTGAATTTTTGCATCGGACCTTGAAAAATAATACGAAATCGAAAGTTCGTTACTTTGTGTCCATTTTTTGGTTATTGGTGGTATTTTTCGCAACAACAGACGCGACGAGTCTAAAAATAAATCAGCGTTTACGCCATTAACGCAAAGCACCGAAAACGAAACCGCCGAAACTTCTGGAAATGCGCAAAGGGAAGTAAAAATTGTAAAGTTACCGTACAATTTTTACTTCCCTTTGCGCAAAGTTACCGTAAAATGTTTACTTCCCTTTGCGCATTAAATCCATTTCCAGAAGTTTTCGGCGCTTTGCGTTAACGACGTAAACGCAGATTTATTTTTAACACTCTCGTCGTAAGTAATAAATTCGTTTATCTCATTTATAAAACCTATTTTAAATAAGTCCAGTTTATTATATTTATGATGAAAAGACTTATCCCGTTCTACCTCTGAATGGTTATAGGCTAATTAGGATAGGCCTAGGCCTACATGTTTTCAATTTCAGATAACATGAATAATCGCCGATACACGAAAGTGGCATCACATCTGTCAAATCGCGGTAATTAGGATAAATGAAAATCAGCAATTTTGTGGATAGGCCTATGTTATTTAAAATTTTAAAAAAAGATTTAATTAAATTTTAAATAAAAATCTAAACAAACAAACGAAACAAAACCCAACAAAAATAGTAAAGATAATGGGGGGGGGTGGGGGGGGGGAGGGCGGCGGGCGGGCGGATAAAGGTCTCCAGTTAGATATTTAATAGATTTTCACTTATCATAAGTATTACCCTCCCAATTACTATATATATTACCTTTTGTTCTAGTTAAATATTGTTTGACTGTATTATGTATGCGTTTAGAATTTTGAATTGGTAAATATACATAGCTTAGGCCTACTCATAAGTTATTTGTGTTCCTTTTTTTTTTTTTTTTTTTAAACTAACACTACTAGGAGACCTACAGATGTGACATTATTTGTGACCAAGGAAAAAAACTCTTGAGAGCTGAGATTATTTGGACTCTTTTTTTTTCCAGTGAAAAGTCACCATAGTTTTAATTCAAATTTCATATGCAACAAGGGACATATTCTCTTCTGTGATAGTTTTGATTCAGCCTTCAGCTTTATTTCAAGACCTGAAATTCAGATTGGTGCATTTGGAACAGTAGCGGAAAATAGGAAGCATTTTCCTGTAGCACTGAAGAAAAAAACAACTCAAATTGAAAAAGACAAATCATCCTGTGTTTTGTGCGACAGAAGATAAGGCATGCCGACAGTCACCTGGCATGATACGAAAAAGATTTAACCTTATATCCACTGTTCACTCCAATGATAATATAAACAAGACAGTTAGAAAGACAAATTCTTTAGGGCAGAACAATTCAGAAGCCAGTGATTGCAGAAAAATACAGCAAAAGTATGGGAGGTGTGGAAACTTCAGCCAACTAGGTGCAAGCTACCCCTACCCACACAGATCCTATTTTTATATTATTTCTTAGTTGAAACTGCCCTGGTCAATGGGCATATAACCTACAACACTGCCAACTCTACAAAAAAAGATCAAAGCGAAGATCAGGATGTCAGTATGACTCTTATTGAACCTGCTAGGAGCCGCGCTAGCGTAGTGGTTACCACACCGCTCTGGTGACCAGGTGATCCAGGATCAAACCCAGTCGATGGCATTTGAGGATTTTTCGTCGACCGGGATTTGGACTGGATTAACTCGAGACCTGGCGAGAACATTTGAAGGTGTGTCGTCGACCAGGGATTGGCAGCTCCTGAGCCGACCCAGCTCTAATGGGTACCTCTGAAATCGGCGAGTATCTGCCTGAATGGCGAGGGACACCTGTCTCTGTACAAGAAAAAAGGGATACTCACGTAAAATCAATGTCAGGTTAGACATTAATAATAACCTGAGATTTCACCTCGAGTATTAGCGGGCGTACCAAAAAAAAAAAAAATTGAACCTGCTATTCTTCGACGCAATGTGACACCTTCAAAACAACATGACTTACTGAGCACCACTTCATTGATAAAAAAGTTAAGGGCAAGGTACAAACCAGACTGTAAAGTGTGTAAGGCTGCAGGGAACAGAAGCCAGACTTGCATGTACTGCCCAGATTGCAATGTACCTCTATGCCTGATACCCTGCTTCAAGTTATACCACACAGTCAAGGATTATCAATGTGGATCGTTGACAAAGACTCTTGCAGAGGCCTACAGCTACAACTTCAACCCCAGTTAATGAAAAAAAGCAGCTCAGACTCCAACTAGAGGTACTTAACTACTCAAACATTTACAAACGCTCATTGTCAGATGCCACAGACACAGAATACATTCAAAAAAGACAAACACGAAAAATACAGTTTTTTTTAAACATTTTATTCCAATTTTATTAGCCTTTTATGTTGATATACGTGGTTAATCGTTAAATCAATACGTCAATCAAGCTTATTTTATTCATTACCATCCATGTCACTAACATTTTATTGCGCTGACGTTGAACAAATTCACTAAAAACTTGGAAAAAATGTCTGTTTTTCAATCTTTTAGGAATTAAAAAAAAAAAGTTCTTTTTAAAGAAATCTGCAAACACCCTTGGTAATGGGAGACGGTAATGCTCCGGATTGCTGATCAGCAAAGTGATAATTATATCTGAGAAAATTAGATGAGGAAAATATTAGAGTTTCCCATCCTTGAAAATCACGTGCTGGACCTGGAAAAACCTGGAAAAAGCCTGGAAAATGCTTGAAGAAATTTGCTATGAACCCTGTATACTGTCCTATCGGTGGTATTCCTTTTTACCTAGTTCCAATCTAGTCCTCGGTCCTTCAGAGACTGTAATTTGTCCTCCCAGCAAACTCTGGGTCATCCTAGAGGTCTGGATCCCTGGCTTTTAGTTTCCCATATTTGTAATGGTGTCCGATCTTCCATTCTACATACATGGCCAGATCATCGTAATTGGGACTGTTCTACTTGGGTCTGCAGGCGCTGAGGTTGAGACCTTACCATATTGTCTTGTTGTGAACCATGTCTCTTCTCGTTACTTCAACCACCTTCCTCATACACTTCATTTCTGAGGTTTGGAGCTGGCTTTTGTGGGTTGTAGTCATTGCCCATGACTCACATCCATATGTCAAGACTAGGACATAGTGGAGCGGTATACAGCCATCTTTGTCCTCTTTCCAAATATCTTTTGCTGAGGAATTCTCGATTTATTGCCTGAAAAAGTCTCCCAGCTGCCGCTCTTCGTGTCAGAAGATTATAGTAAGCAAAGATAAGAGATTAGAAACCTTTATTCTGTAATTACAGTAAAACCTCAATCCAAATTAACTAGTATATTTTAATGCTGGCACTATAAAGTGAGGAGTGTACCTGAGCTAAAGCAAATGTGTCCTTGGCAGTGAGAGTTATAATGGAGAAGAGTATTTATTTTAACTCTAACAAGCATCCGATCAATTCATCACGAATATGATTGTCTAGTCATTACATAGTTTTATTGTACCATTAATGGCATCTTCTTCTTTGAAAAGGAAGCAGAAATTTTTAACAATTGAACTGAAGATTGAGAATTTAAACATACTTTCAGAGGGAGAAAGCGGGTCTCCTTGAGCCAGATTTTACGAAGTTGGGAAGTCAGCCATAACAGATATTCGAAACAACAAGTAAAAAAAAACTAAAGTTCACATGGAATCTTGACTCAGATGATAACCTGCATATGCTGAGGGATTTGCCTCGCTGAAAACTTTGTTGGTTTGGTACACGCAACAAATTAAATGCTGCTCAAATCAGGTACTCTTGTTGGCAACAGTGACAGACTTAGCAGTAAAGAAACAAAGTTCAAAAATGACGTAGTGGAAAGTTTCATTTGGCCTGTTATGAATGAATAACAACTACGTTAAGTAAAGCTCAGTGTTTTTATTACTGTATCCTTGTTTTTTGGTCTCCAGAACAGTATTTTTGATATGTTCGAAAATCTGAATAAATTGGAAATGTGAACAAACCACAGTCCCCATTAGTTCGGATTATTGAGATTCTGCTGTATGTGATTTCCTGTCTCATAGTTTAGATACCTACAAAAGACACACAATTTAGATACCTACAAAAGACACACAGTTTAGATACCCACGAAAGACACACAATTTAGATACCTACAAATGACACAGTTAAGATACCTTCAAGACACAATTTAGATACCTACAAAAGACACACAGTTTAGATACCCACGAAAGACACACAATTTAGATACCTACAAACGACACAATTTAAATACCTACTGTTACGGTGTGCACTTGAAGATTTGTGCGAATGGTTGTTCAACTGATACATGCATAAACCGAACACCATAACTAATGAAACTGCAAGTCAAACTGTGAAATCAAAATACGGCTGAAGACTGTTCACGGTTCAAAACATTTAATGATACTTCTCCACAAAGGGCAAAGGCTCCATAATTATTCATTCACAAAGATCAGTGAAATATCCTGCTAACGTCTCAGTCCATCCTCAATTTTCAATTAGCCCGGCAGAATTACCAACGGTCAATATCGTGGTCGCCGTCCATAACATTCATCGTCATCTGTCTTGACGGAATATTAATATAATATTTGAAATTACTTCTCTCGAAGAAATGCCTCCAGCATCAGCATAAATATATGAAGTGTCGATCTTCAATCAGATCTGCGAACACTTTCGTAGAACATTATTTTTAAAATCCATATTCTGATGGACACATTTGAGGAGCCTAAACACACACGTCTGAACTAGTCGGAGGACACAATCGAAAAGCTCATGAAGGTTAACCATTGGTATCCAAGGCAGACGGTGATGATGTCATACCATAAATATATTAGGTGGTGCGCGTTTACAAATAGTGCATTATCGTGTCTGCTCATCTTGCGCACAACCATATCTTCCAATAGAGCATATGACTGTGTGCAAGAATGAGAGGTAACACCTACAAAAGACACACAATTTAGATACTTACAAAAGACATACAATTTAGATACCTACAAAAGACACAGTTTAGATACCTACGAAAGACACACAATTTAGATACCAACAAAAGACACACAATTTAGGTACCTACAAAAGACACACTTCTTCTTCTTCTTGCGATCGTATCTTTGATGTTTACACCGTCAGACGAGTTCTCATGATGAATTCGACTGCTGTTTGAAGTTCCTCTTTAGCTCCATATAGCTTTGAGTTTAGTGTTGAGTCATTGGGCCAGTATATCTTTCTTAACTGGTCATACAGAGGACAATCCTGTAGAACATGCTCAGCAGTTTGTTTGTTTAATCCACATGTGCACAGTGGTGAAGCAGACAATCGTAGCTTGTGCATGTGTTTATTCAGTTTGTTATGCCCTGTCCTGAGGCGAAAAATAGTTATCTGTCCCTGCCGGTCGAGAGTGTGATAGTCGTCTTTGGGTTGGTTCTGTTCTCTTCTGATAGTCTGGATAGCTCTCTTTTTCTCAAAGTATGTGACTTCATTTTCTTCTTGTTCACATTCTCCTCCCTTTTTTGCAAGTTTATCTGCCTTTTCATTTCCGGGTACACCACAATGAGATGGTACCCACTGAAGTATGGTTCTCTTTTTGGCAGCTACCTTGTTTAGTTCATTTTCTCAGATGCGGGAGTTTACCACCCTTGAGAGCTTGCAGGACAGACAGTGCATCTGTGAGGATGACTACCTGGTGGCAGTCAGAGTTGGTGTTATAAATCATATTTGCAGCTTGCTCTAGAGCTTGAACCTCAGCTGTATGGTTGGAACAGAATTTACCAGTGGGAATGTGCCTAGTCTCATAGTGGTTGTCAGGATATGAGATAAAGATACCGGCACCTCCATTCCTAACAGCATTAGTTGCTGATCCATCTGTATAGGCATGTATCCATGATTGATCAGGATAGCTTTCTTGGATCATACTCAATGTAGCAGTTCGTTTTTGCAGATCATTATACTCACATTCACTTGTGAGACCACTGACTGATGTATTAATTTGGAGGGCATTGCTGGCCTGCTCCCATGGTACAGGGTATAGGGTGGGCTTCAGTGGTGTTGGCTGTGTGTGGTGTACCCGGAAACGGGGCCTCCCAGTACTGAGGCACAGTTAAGTCCCCGATGTCACTTATCGGTGCAGAGTTGAGAGAGATGGCTGAGCATCACAATCCCCCCTGTGTTGCAGCATGATGAGAACCCAGCATTGCATACTGAGCTTGGGGGGATCACTTGGGCACCAGACTTAATACTGGCTCTTGACTGGATGGCCGCATGCAGGAGATTTCTACAATGGAGAGATGGCAGGTGGTGGGTATCTGGAAGTGGCTCTGTGCAGGACGTGAGGATTCCTTGGGAGAGCCCAGAACCAGAGCACAGCATTGTGCAAGCTCTGCATAGTTGGAGAGCCCCCCTGGATGACGGGGAATGCACAGTGTGCCACCCCACCTATCCCCAACTGCTAACTTAGAACCAGAAGTGGGGTCCTCTGTATGCGTGCCAGGCCAGGATAAAATGCCTGGGAAAGAGACTGGAGCTCAGAACTCCCTAACTCAAAGTTGCAGGATGGCAGAAAAGCCACGGGAAAGACAGGTCTATTTTAAAGATAACGAAACCATATTTTCACCATACGAGCTCGGACGCCGCCTCGGTAAACAAGGTCCGCGCAGAGCAGTGACACCCCCAGGCTGCTTGCGAATAGTCTACTATTGGGAACATAAACGAATTAGGGATGAGCCCACTCTCCCGTTGAAGAGGTGCTAAAGTCGTAGATACTGGGCCAGAAGGCGCACCGGAAACCACAGTATCACGCAACTCGCTTTTTTTTTATGGATGAGTACACCGTCAAATAAACAAAAGACACACAATTTAAATACCTACAAAAAGACACACAAATTAGATACCTACAAAAGACACTCAATTTAGATATTTACAAAACACTCACAAATTAAGATGAAATAGATGTACTTTATTGGTGAAGTCTAGTGACATCTAGCAATTTAAGAAAAAATAGATGGTTTTATTGGTGAAGTCTATTGTCGGACATCGTCAAATTTTATTGCTTGAAGCTAGCAGAATAATTTCATAGCATCTTATTTACACTTGATTGTGAATACAATTTTCTCAGTTTATTCTATCATGACACCTCAGCCAGTTTCACTGCTTGGTATACAAATATTCTAGATGACATGATGGTGAAACCCTTGAAAGTCTCATCTGTCAGAATCCTTCATCTTCTCCTATTTCATTCTTGATGAAGCATTAATCCAGCACTGTAACTGGTCTTCTTGCAGGAAGCCTGCACTAAGTAAACACGTGCTCTTACATGTTTATGTAGTCATTTATTTTACAAGATTAAGTTGCCAGCCTAATGCACAACTTCATATTGGTCACCACTTACAACATTCACAAAGGAGCAGTAGTTGTATTCTCTCTATGTTTCTTTGGGGCTCACAAGAACTACAAGAACCTTCTGATCCCACTTATTCACCCAAGAATAATTTTTTCAGATTTTTTTTTTTTTTTTTTTTCACAAAGACCCTTCATAATCAAATTCTGTACCCAGAAATTATTTAGGTAATATTTTATAAGGACCTTTTTGAATTCTCATTCATCGTATGTAACAGTTGTTCTTCTTCTTCGATCCTTAACCACCGACCGTCAAAGCAGTCAGTGGCCATCACGCCTAGTGGCGTCTTGCAGGGCAACAACAAATTGATTCCACTTTGCACGGTCGGTGGCCATCCTTCGTACAGTGCCCCAACTCTGGTTCATTCTTTGCATCTCAGCCTCCACAGTCCTCCGCCAAGTTGTTTTTGGTCGGCCTCTCTTTCGCTTTCCTTCAGGGGTCCAAAACATAGCTGTTCTTGTGATGGCATCAGGGTCTCTTCTGAGGACATGACCTACCCAGCTCCAGCGTCTGCCAGCTATGATGGTGTGCATGTCCTCTTGCTTGCTACGAGTAAGCAGATCTTGGTTGGTGATGGTATTCGGCCAAAAGATGCGGTGAATTTTTCTTAGGCATGTTGTGTGAAAAGAGGACAATTTTGACATTTCCTTCTCTGTCACTCTCCAGCATTCCGCACCATAGAGAAGCACAGAAAGCACGCAACTCTGGTATAATCTTAATTTTGTGCTTGTGCTGTATTGGGAGGACTTCCAGATGTTATTTAGGCTAAAGAAGGCTGTTCTTGCCTTATTCATTCTGATGTTGATGTCTTTGCCTGCCCCACCGTCTGGTGTTACTATGCTTCCTAGGTATGTGAAGGTATCTGTCTGTACCAGTTGCTGATTCCTTACTGATGTGGGCTCAGGGTTGCTCACATTGAGCGTCATGACCTCAGACTTCTTTAAATTGATGTTCAAGCCCACCTGCTGGCTAATTTGATTAAGTCTATCCGTTTTTTCCTGGATGTGTTGATGTGAATGTGCCAGCAGTGCAATGTCATCTGCATATTCCAGATCTTCCAATGTAGAAAATGTAGTCCATCTTATTCCTCTTGGACTGCCCTCTGTTGTCTGGCGCATCACCCAGTCTATGACTGTTAAAAATAGAGTGGTTGATAAGGGGCATCCCTGTCGTACTCCTGTCTTCACCTCGAAGGTTAGGTTGCTCTGCCCAACACTACACGTAAAGTTGGCATAGAGGCTTTTTTATGATTGACACTATGCAGCTTGGAATTCCATAAGCCCTCAGTATTTTCCATAAACTGTCCCTATGTATGCTGTCAAAAGCCTTTTCAAAATCAACAAAATTTATGTAAAGCTGTCTTTGCCATTCTGAGCACTGCTCTATAATGTTCCTGAGAGTGAATATATGGTCTACACATCTTCTGTTCTTTCTAAATCCTGCTTGTTCTTTCCTCAGTTTGTAGTCTACTGCCTTTGAAATTCTCTGTATAATTATCCTGCTTAGTATTTTGCTGGGAACTGAGAGAAGAGTGATTCCTCTCCAATTATTGCAGTCTGCAAGATCTCCCTTCTTGGGCAATTTGACAATTATTCCTTTCTTCCACTCTGATGGTGTTGTCCCCGTTTTCCACACTTGTGCAAATAGAGGTTCTAATAGTTCTGCTGCTAGCTCAGGGTCTGTCTTAAATAGCTCTGCATTTAAGTTATCATGGCCCGGAGCTTTACCGTTCTTTAACCCTTTGATTGCTGTGATGATTTCTTCTTTTCGTGGAATGTCTGTATTTACATCTAGATCGTTTTCAGCCTCAGGAACATTCAATTGTGTCTCTGGTATTTCCTTGTTCAGCGTTTCTCTGAAGTGCTCTGCCCATCTTGTTTCCTGTCCCTCTACTGTTGTGATGAGATTTCCTTGCTTATCTCTTACTAATGTAATATTGTTTGCACCTTGTTTTCTGCTGATGAATTTAGTTATTTTGTATACTGTGCTTTGTTCATTTCTCAGTGCTGCCTCTTCTGCCTGTTTTGCAAGATCGTCTAGGAAATTCCTTTTGTTGGCTCGGGTTTGGCGTTTAACTTCCCTGTCCAGCTGGCTGTACTGTTCGCTATATAGTTGCTTTAACCTGGGGGGGACTTCGCTTCTGTTTTCTTTCTTTTCATTTCCTTTCTCATCTTTATGGTGTTTAGTGTTTCTGGTGTTATCCAGTCTTGCTTCTTCCTTTCCTGGAATCCTAAGCATGATTTGCTACTTTCCTTATATATTGTTGAAATGGTGTTGAAATTCTGGTCTATATCATCAGTCAATGTCTTTTCCTGGCTTTTGGCAAATTGATATCGTTTCTTAATGTCGGCCGCAAAAGCTTTTCTGGTAAGGGGGTCCTTCAATTTGCTGATGTCAAACCTTTTCTGTGTAGTTACAGTTGGTCCAGCCCTTCTTAGTTTCACTTTCAGTTTTGCTACTACTAAATGGTGATCACTTCCCACATCTGCACCTCTTCTTACCTTCACATCTTGTAATGCATGTCTCCATCTGCCGTTAACCATGATGTGATCTATCTGGTTTCTGTCCCGACCATTTGGTGATTCCCATGTTAACTTGTGAATTTCCTTATGTGGGAAAAGTGTTCCTCCAATGACCAGGTTGTTAATGCTACAGAAACTTATTAGCTTATCCCCATTTTCGTTTGCTGTTCCGCTGCCGCATTTCCCCATTGTTCTTTCATTATATGTATTGTGTGTACCAACTTTCGCATTGAGGTCTCCCATTACTATAACAAGATCATATCTAGGTGTGTCTTCCATTTCTTTCTGCAGTTGTTGATAGAATTCATCCTTGACCTCCTCATCACTATCATTCGTTGGTGCGTAGCATTGTATTATTGTAGTGTTGGTGAATCTCCCTCTCAATCTCAATCGTATCAGTCTGTTGTTGATGGGTTTCCATTCCAGTAATGTCCTTTCTATCCCTTTCTGTAGAATAATGGCTACGCCTTCACTGTGCTGTCCATCCTCTCTTCCAGAGTAAAGTACTGTTTCTCCTGTTGCTGTTTTAACTTTTCCTGCCCCTGTCCATCTGCTCTCACTTATCCCCAGGATGTGTAACCTATAGTTTCTCATTTCTGTCGTGACCTGTCTTAGTTTACCTGTCTCGTACATTGTCCTGACATTCCAAAATCCTATTCTTGTATCCTGTTTTGCGGTCAGGACATCCGTTTTCATGTCAGTGGCTTCCTTTCGGCTTTCACCACTGACAGTCATACGAGCCACAGACTCCGAATGTCCATCCCGCAGCAAAGTTTGTTCATTTGATGTTGTTTCCGTAACTTCATTATTTTTTTTTACATAGACAGGGGTGTCAGCCCTATGCTAAAACCCCCAACCTGGAGGACCAGGGTACCAGCTTTTGTCTGACCCCTACCCACACAGACCAGTCCAGCTTGGTTGAACCTACCAGGGTAACAGTTGTATCAGCTCTGAAATCCCTTGTTAATGTTCTCTTCTTAGGAAAATGGCATTGATCTACTACTGGATATACTGACAGATTCCAGCGTGATTGAGTCAGTTCAAGGGGAGGCTGCTGGTGTTGTTGCCCAAATAACCTCCCCTGTGCTAGACCAGAACCAACAGTTGTGTCGCTTTGCCAAGTCCATGCAGATGATATTAACAGCTTTATTGGGTTAGTTGTTGGTTGTCTCTGTGACCTGGTGGTGTTGTTTTAACAACTTGTCTCTGACTTTTTATTTTAATAGACTTTTATTTAAATTTGCCCATGTGTTATCAGTGCTCAAAGGGGAAGCAAAGAATAGTAGCAATGTAACCTACCAAATGTGTCACAAAAGGGGACTATGGAGGGTTGGGCATGGAGGCTGGCAACCCCATCTCACAGAAACTTTAAGCCCCCCCAAAAAAAAACATTGACGAATGTTACAAAAGTTTCCAAAGCAAGTAATTCAAATAATACAATTCAGACGTCCAAGTCAGAAGAAAGTCCTCTATTAAGTGGGTGACTTGACTTTGATCCACTGTCATTGAGCGTCAGCTCTTGGTGACATTAAGGAGGTTAATGATATGGTTCAGAGAAAGCTGAACAGAGCCTGGGCTACTAACTTACCTTTTTTTCTTTTCGAATATCCCCAGACTTCTCACCTGGAATTTCTGAAGACAGCTGGAAACAGACATGAAAGTGGTAAAGAAGATACGTAAAGCCCTTGAACAAAATGGCTGAGAACAGGAAGGCTTGGCATGAACGAGTCAACGGTCTGTGCTTCTTGGAGAGTTGATGGATAATGAACAAAATTAAACGAAAGTTATTTCAATTGACTTGAGTGGAATAGAATTTCATTACCATGGGCAGTGCTCCTTTCTTGTGAAAGGTGTTTGTTCAAACACTGAAGATTGATGCAAAGACCTGTCATTTTTACTGTCAACCATCTTGGAAGGCCTGGGATCAGGAGACCACTGTTCTTACATTTAAGCAATTTTGAGGTGATTGTCTGAGACTCCATCAACCAGGGCACGTTATTGTGTCAGACTCTTGCTTCGGAAGGTTCAGAATGGATGGCTATGGCATGAGTGGAAAACATCCATGGAAGCTTCAAATCTTCAGGAACTGGTGTAGATCAACTGCCCTGGTCATGCAGGGGTACACAGTGATGAGAGAGTTGACAGACTAGCCTCAAGAGTACCCAAAGTGTGGACATTGGATGTGTATAAGGGAGAAATGCTGAGGACAGTTAATGATCACTTGTTAGAGAATGACACTGCAATAGATGAATCAATGAGGTTAAGACTGTTGGGATTTGACATCAGAAGTAAGGCTAGCAGGGAGGGACGTATGAGAGGATGCATCCGTCATGTATACAACCAGTGCACACCAGGAAAAGTTAGCATTCATACCCTTCAACATATGCAGAGGGAGACTGAGCATCTATGGGTTTGTCCAGAGTGTAATCTTGTCGATTCTGTTCAACAATAACAATTTTACAATGCAGTCACTTACTTAGATTTTCTTAAGCATTGCTTGTTTTGGACAGATCAATTGAGTGCTGTTTTTAATAAGCCTTTGTGCAATTATTGTCTAGCATTATAAATAAATAAGATTAAATGGGAACATACTGGAACAAGTCGAGAGTTTCTCATGTCTTGGACATATAATAACACAGGATGGCAGGTGTCAAGCAGAAATCAAGAAGAGAATAGGAATGGCCAAACCTACATTCAGCAACATGAGAGAAATACTGACATCTCAACAAATAACTTACAAATTCAGAATGAGAGTCATTAGATGTTCTTCATAACTGTATGGTGTAGCAATGTGGACAATGAGCAGGCAGTTGAAGAAAGAATTGACACTCTTGAGAAGTGGATATATACAAGAATGTGGCATATCTCTTGGAAAGAGAAGAAAACATCAAGAGATGCTAGAAAAGCCAGGAAGACAAAGAGAAATAATGGAGATCAAAGTTAGCCAGCTAAAATATTTTAGGCATGTCGTACAAGGTGGCTAATATTAGGTTGTGCATGAGACTGTCAACTTTATCGTATAAAACAAATTGTTACAGAACCTAACACTGCAAGAGCATGTGAATGTTTTGTACAGGCCCACTGCAAGGGGGCCAGCTGCTGTGGTGGCTCTATGTTCTATTTGAGATTCACCATTGATGTTTGTATCTGTGTGAATTTTGGCTCTGCATGTTTGTAGCGCTGTGAATTCCTCATTATTAGGGTTGTGTGAAAGAACAGAGGGTCATGAGACTTTCCTACTGTCAGCTGCTGCTATTGCAAACATTACCTTTATAGACCCTTCTGCTTGTGGCTTGCTTCAGGAGATGAAGGCACCACAGCTACTCATCAAGGCCTGTATGTGCAGAAAAGCTCGATCTCTGTTTGCCAAAGACCAAGTAAGTCTTTTCTATAGCAATATAGCAACATTTAGCAGAAAAATACATCATTCCGGAACAAAAGAAACATGAAAATGGCAGGGCAGAGAATTGTAATTTATGTTTGTTTTGTTTTTGCCCAAATGATTCCCTTTTTTTTTTAACTTTACTTTTTGTAATTCCTTACAGTTTTTTTTTTTTTTGGGTCATTTTATGATTATTATACATTGCTGTAATGAAACTTATGAGTCACTAATGTGAGACACTGATGACAAGAACCAACAAGTGCCAGTGAACCAAGAAGAGGCTGCCTTTGGATAAGATACACATTGAGAAAATCTGTTAATATCATTAAAAGCCAGTCCTTGTTATGAAGTCCCCATGGTAAGAGAAGGAGAGGTAGATCAATAAACTCTTCCCCCCCCCCCCCCCCCTCCCCGGTAAAGGGAACGGGAGATAGACACAAAAATAGAGACAAAAGACATGAAAAGATCTTGAAGGCACGTGGCAGGAAGGTTGGGCATGAATTAGTTGAAGGCCTATGCTTCTTAGAGAACTGAAAAGTTATGAATGAAAGAATACATTGTTATGAAGGAAAGTTTTTGGGTCAGATAAAGATATATTTGAGGAGCCGCAGCAGCGCTATGGTTAGCGCACTGGCTTCCTAGCTTGGTGGTCCATGGTTCGATCCCCAGTTGAGGTGGGATTTTTTAGACCGCAAACGGCTCCGGGGTCGACCCAGCCTCATGAATTGGGTACTAGAGTAACTCTGGGAAGGTTAAGGCCACCGGCGTGATGTTGACCACATCACCCCTAGTGTGCCGATGGTAAAAAAAATATGGGTCTAACACCATATTCCCAACATGCCTCAATGGGCGTGTAACGGGATCCCCTAAAGATACTATTACCAGTGAATGATACATAAGAAAAATAAAGAAATAACTAGCTGTATAGATTCCTACCAGTAATTGACTTCACGATATCAGATCTCAGGCTAAGAGGCGGCTAACATGAGGTAGGTTGTGTATGGAGGATGGCAACTTCAACATGTAGAACACATTGCTACAGAAACTACAACTGCCAGACCACATGAATGCAGGCTTCTTGCAAGGGAGCCATCTGCATTAGTGGCCCCCATGCTCCACAAGGAGCTAAAGGGAAACTACAATGATGATATAAAATACACAGAGATGGTTAGAGCAGAGTGAATTGTTAATAGCTAACAGAAAATGAAGAAAACAGTATGCTGAGCAAATTGAGGGTGCAAGACTGTCAGGGGGTGTTTTTTTTTAGTGTGTTTGCTTGTATGAATGGCCTAGTTCTCTGGTGGAGCTATATTTGGTATTGGCGAGTTTTCGTGAGTCAGTGTATACTTTTGCTGTTGTGTTTTTACAAGTAGTGTTATGAGCTGGAATTCAGTCGAGCAGTTAATTATGTTCAGTGAGGTGTGTGTAAGAAGTTCACATGTTTTGGTGAATGTAGATAGCAGGGAGCAAATGGACAGCAGAGGGTGTTGGGACGGTTTGTTTATGGCAAGTAGCGAGTGGGAAGAGACAGGTTTTGAGTGAGAGAAGAGTAGGACTGCTACTAGTGATTTTGTGAGGCAGATTTTTCTTCAAGAAGGTTGTTGAAGTTGTTTCATGACAGCCAGTGTTAAGGATGAGAGAGATGTCTGGAATTTTTTGAATGACTGTGACTGTACATGGCTTTACCATCATTGTTACGAGACGTATGCATCGGTGTGCAATTTGTAAATTTAGCAGGATTCCTCAAACACTCTTCTGCACTGTATAGCATTACCAACCTGTTTCATTAACAGGTGGCACCACTGTAACAGTTTAAAAATGGCTGCCAAAGACGTTCGGTTTTGTCATAGAATTCCTCAATGCTGAAGGCGAGACCCCAATTCGCATCCACGAACATTTGAAGAATGTTTATGGAGATTCAGCAGTGGATGTTAGCACTGTCCGACGTTGGATACATCGTTGTGACGAAGCTGAAGTAGGTCAATCCTCAATGGCTGACGCAAAGCGGACTGGCCGTCCGTCTACCACAGTGACTCCACACAACATTCATCGAGTTGATGGCATCATTCGTGGTGACCGTCGGGTAACACTGGATGAACTTTCTTCCATGTTGTCCATTAGTAAAGGCAGTGTCCAGAACATCATTAAAGACCTGGGTTATTCAAAAGTTTGTGCACGGTGGGTACCCAGAATGTTGACAGACAGACATAAAGAAACAAGGAAAACCATAGCCATCAACCTCCTGCACCGTTACAAAACTGAAGGAGAAGAGTTTTTATCGAATATTGTGACAGGTGATGAGACTTGGGTTCATTTTTTTGAACCAGAATCCAAGAGGCAGTCAATGGAATGGCGTCACACAACATCGCCGACATGAAAGAAGTTCAAAAGTTCACCATCTGTAGGGAAAGTTATGGCCTCCCGTGTTTTGGGATGAGAAGGGTGTGATTCTTCTCGACTTCTTGGAACATGGAAACACGGTGAATGCAGACCGTTATATTGCAACTTTGAAGAAGCTTAGAGGTCGTCTTCGTCGACTTTACCCATTAAAAGATCAGAGAACTGCACTACTGTCGCACGATAATGCCACACCACACACCGCTAAACGCACCATTGATGCGATTGCAGAATTTGGCTGGACATTATTACCACATCCCCCTTACAGTCCCGATCTTGCACCTTCTGACTTCCATCTGTTTGGACCACTGAAAGAAGATCTTCGCGGACATCACTTTGAGGACACCGAGATCCTTAAACGTGCCGTACGCCAGTGGTTTAGGAAAAAGGACACAAATTTTTACCGTGCGGGGATACATGCCCTTGTGCGAAGATGGACAAAAACTGTAACAAATAACGGAGACTACATTGAGAAATAAATTTTTGAAGTTCAGACTTGGGGCTACATTTCAATGTGAATTTTATCTGTTTTCTTGCCTATTGAATGAAATTAAAAATTACGAGGCATTACTTTTTGACCGTCCCTCGTAGATTAAACTTGGTGGTCGAGTGGAATTATTTATCATGTGCCATCCCCTAGAGAGCAAGCTTAATAGTGGAGGTGTATGGTTTTTGCTGTGAGGTTTACACTTCTAGATCTTCCTACATACACCCCATCAAAAAGACAAAAGGGCTGGTCAAGAAGATGGCTGGACAGCGTAGAAAAGCACCTGATAGTGCTGCCAATTGTAAACAGGGGAGAGGCCATAAAGGATAAAAAAATAATAGAAACAGATTTTGTTTTGTGACAATGAACATGAAGGTTTGAAACACCAAAGAAGAAGGTACTGTTTACGTGATGAATGTGTGCCTGAGAGTTTCACGTAAGAAAGAAAAAACAGTTAAATAGAAGAGGTTTTTTTTTTCCGTGTAGATACCTGTGGAAAAAATACACTCTGCTACAATGGGCAATCTACAACATACGTAATCTAGCCTTTTTAATTGTAATGTGCATATAACAATAATAATATGTATATTAAAGAAGTGCATCTAACCTTTTAGTGAGGATTTCATGTATTTGCAATCCTTCAGAAACCTCATTTTGGGGCCTCAAAGCAGTTGCAACCATCACAAGTTTTTTGCAACCATCACAAGCTTTTATTCCCATGTTATGAACATTCTGGCACATTTTAGGACTGTGCTGATGGTAGCGGTATCACACCGATTTACAGTGTGGAGCTTCTTCTTCTTGTTTAACTAGGGCTGCTGAACTTTTTTCACTCTTTTGCAGCCAATACCAAGTTGAAGAGTCCTTGTTGTTATCTACCCTGTACATCTAGGCTTTTCCTGTGACTTTTCTACCATTTCGAAACGTGTTGAGCTGAAGTCATGAGCTCCAGTTTCTCCAGCTTTTCTTGCATTTAAAGGATCATCACATATGGTCCCAAACTAGGAGGAAGAAGCGTGTGACATACTGTGCATTCCCCGCCATCCAAGGGGGCTATCCAGATATGCAGAGCTAATATGCTGTTCTCTGGTTCTGGGCTCTCCCAAGGAATTGTCACGTCCTACACAGAGCCACTTCTCAGTGCCTCTTGCCTGTCATGGGTCCATAGTGAGATCCTCCTGCATGCAGCCAACCACATAAAAGCCAAAGTTACAAAATGACTCGTGCAATGCTAAGATCTCAACATGTTTCACCACAGGGGAATCCCTGGATGATTTCAAGAGTCAATGAGGGTGTAATTAGCCTCACAGAGGTTCACATCCAAATCTACATACTATAGCATTGTGCATAGCTGGTGGTCATAAAAGAATGACTCCAGAAATGCCTCCATGCATACAGTGTAGAGCACTTTTGGGTCATTCGTTTATAAAATCCACATGGTAAAAGGTAAAGGATCCCGTTACATGCTGTTATGAGTAAAGTTCATAACATGTATGTCAATATCAATACAGTTCGACATGTAGTTGATTTGTTTATGAGACCGTTGCCCTGGTTTCAGGAAGTGACATCATTACTTTTGGTGGCCTAAGTTGCAGACGCGAGTTTTGCAGTCTGCTAACTAAAGCGTCCCTTGGCTTTGGGTTTTGCTGTGTGTCTATTCAAGGTGTTGGACGTATGTGTTTTATGCTCCTGAGGGTTCGAAGATTTACTGGTCATATTCCTTTGTATTCCATCTCGGGATCATCCATAAACCTCCGTGCGATGATGCCCGTATTTATGTAAGAGGAATGATGTCTGACCTGATGAACGTGAGTTGAATTATTATAATAAAAACTGTATGGAAATGCCTTTGACATTGTCCCAGTTACAGGACTGTACAGCGACACTAGAGGATGTCTAGTTGATGCCATAACTTTATGTGCATATTATCAAGATATATTTGGAGCTTCAAGATGTTTATTAAATCGTTATGTGAATCGTCCAACCTGGCCTTTGGAGTGTCATTAATGTTTTGAAGAATACGGCTTTTGGGCGGGGACTGAATGGACATACCCCTATCTGTGCTTGGTTTTGAATCAGTGTATGATTCCGTGTGAATTAATCAAAATATATATTTGAAGGACTTCTTACTTCAACATAAGAATATAGCCCAATAAAGGACCGTATCAATGGGGGCCAAAGCCTAAGGATCTTTGATATCCAGCTATAAAGAAGAAATGTTATTCATTTGACAAAATGTTGCAATCATACACATTATTGATTGTTTGTCTGCCTCATGTCATCTATTGTCTCTATTACTTAATTTTAATGCTTTGCATTTTGAGACTAAGTGACTAATGTTACCTGACGGGACAGTTAGGTGTTTTGGACGGTGTGCGGTATGATAGTGCCTGGACTGATATAATCATTTCATTTTTACATGTTGGCTGATTTTGCTATGGTTACCTCACACTGTTGTTAAATGATTTGTATCCTTTGTAGTCGATGGTGTTCGTAATTTTATTACTAATTTCCACACCTTGAGTGTTTATTTGCCTACTGTGTTGCACAAACCTGGGTGCTATACTATTTCATACCAACAGTGAAATTTGATGATACCATCTTTTCACTCCAGTGATGTTTTGAACTCACACCACATAAATAATGCAAACTTCATTTCCATTATTTAGGGGAGGTAAATGTTATGAGTAAAGTTCATAACATATATGTCAATATCAATACAGTTCGACATGTAGTTGATTTGTTTATGAGACCATTGCCCTGGTTTCAGGAAGTGACGTCATTACTTTTGGTGGCCTAAGTTGCAGACGCGAGTTTTGCAGTCTGCTAACTAAAGCGTCCCTTGGCTTTGGGTTTCGCTGTGTGGCTATTCAAGGTGTTGGACGTATGTGTTTTATGCTCCTGAGGGTTCGAAGATTTACTGGTTATATTCCTTTGTATTCCATCTCGGGATCATCCATAAACCTCCGTGCGATGATGCCCGTATTTATGTAAGAGGAATGATGTCTGACCTGATGAACGTGAGTTGAATTATTATAATAAAAACTGTATGGAAATGCCTTTGACATTGTCCCAGTTACAGGACTGTAGAGCGACACTAGAGACTGTCTAGTTGATGCCATAACTTTATGTGTATTTTATCAAGATATATTTGGAGCTTCAAGATGTTTATTAAATCGTTATGTGAATGTCCAACCTGGCCTTTGGAGTGTCATTAATGTTTTGAAGAATACGGCTTTTGGGCGGGGACTGAATGGACATACCCCTATCTGTGCTTGGTTTTGAATCAGTGTATGATTCCATGTGAATTAATCAATATATATATATATATATGAAGGACTTCTTACTTCAACATAAGAATATAGCCCAATAAAGGACTGTATCACATGGCCATTGAGGCATATTGGGAATGTGGTATTAGGCCCATATTTGCTTGACCATAGGCACACTAGGGGTGATGTGATCAGCATCACGCTGGATAAAATCCACATAATAAAGATTTATTATTATTAATTCCATTAACCAATTATACCTGAAAATTTTAAAAGTAGTATTATAATCAGCACATTTACTATTTGTATTAATTTACACCAGCTATCTACAGTAGAAATATTCACAAATAATATATAATTAAAAAAAGAAAAGCATATGAATTCAGTTTTACAAATGGACATTTATGGGTTCACACTTTGTCAGCCACAGTTAGAAACAGGTGACAAAGGCAAGAAATATAGACAGGTCAAGAGAAAAGACATTGGACACTGTATATGCGTAGAAAAAAAATAATGATCATATCGAACAAGGATTTGATGAGTGATGCATAAAGATTAAACAATAAGCAACACAGGTGAGGCTAAGAAAAAGTACAATAAATAAGCAAGTGAAAATACAGAACAAATAATAGTAATTTACAACTAAATTTAAACATTTATTGGGCAGTGTTAATCAAATTTATATGAATAATAATCTGTTTGAAGTCCGTAACTGACATACACAGAATTATTCAAATGGCAACACTGTGTTACAGCATGCTGTGATAGGGCAAAAAATAATTAATCAGAAGATGTGGGTTGACCGCGTAACTTTGATCTAGTACTAACTAGTATATGGGTTTTTACATCTGCCACATAGAGCATGTTTTGCCATTTGGATGTATTTAGTGGATTTCAACTCCTTCTTTTTGTTTTGTTTTAATAAAGAATTTATCTAAGCATGGAACTTTGAAATTGTGCAGAAATAAAATTTATATTGCTAAAAATATGGTCATGTAGCTTCAAATTCACTGGAATGGAGCGTGTTACCCCTTTATGTGTAATGAAATTTTTTTATTTATTTATTTAATTAAAGCATATTATTTAGATAGAGAAATATGAAACTGACGACTGAAATTTATATCTCAAGACATTTAGTTTGTTTTACTCAGATACATTATTATAAGAGAAACTGAAGGTGTCAAAATATATTGCAACCCAGCATAATTTCTCATGCTTCTTGATAAATTGTTTCAGATTGCAACCATTTTAGCCAACATGGCTGCCATTAATGGGTGTCAAGAAAGCATACGCTGCTGTGGTGGCCTTGACCTTTTAGTGAGCTTCTTGCATCAGAAACCATGCCTACTTTCCAGCACAGCAGAGAAGTCAGCTTGTGAGCGTGTGCAGCAGAAGGCAGCCATTGCTCTGATGCGTCTTTGTCAGGACACAAGACTGACATACAGTGTCATTAGACAGAAAGGTATTGTGTTGTATGTGTGTGTGTCTACCAGGTGATACCACCATTTTACTGTTTTCAGTGCTGTCACCACCATCATCATCATCACCACCCTTCAGGACCCCATGCTCCTTTTATCACAAGGAAATGTTGGTGGCTACATTTAATATTACAGCACAGAAGCAAAAAGCTACTGACTTTCACAAATGGGTGCTTGTGTAGAATAGGAGGATTGAAATGGTATGACAGGATCACTAATGACAAGAACCAGGCAAGTGCGAGTGGGACAAGAGATGACAAGAACCAGACAAGTGCGAGTGGGACAAGAGATGACAAGAACCAGACAAGTGTGAGTGGGACAAGAGATGACAAGAACCAGACAAGTGCCAGTGGGACAAGAGATAAAAACCAGACAAGTGCGAGTGGGACAAGAGATGACAAGTGCGAGTGGGACAAGAGATGACAAGAACCAGACAAGTGCCAGTGGGACAAGAGATGACAAGAACCAGACAAGTGCCAGTGGGACAAGAGATGACAAGAACCAGACAAGTGCGAGTGGGATAAAAGTTGACAAGAACCAGACAAGTGTGAGTGGGACAAGAGATGACAAGAACCAGACAAGTGCAAGTGGGACAAGAGATGACAAGAACCAGACAAGTGTGAGTGGGACAAGAGATGACAAGAACCAGACAAGTGCGAGTGGGACAAGAGATGACAAAAACCAGACAAGTGCGAGTGGGACAAGAGATGACAAGAACCAGACAAGTGCCAGTGGGACAAGAGATGACAAGAACCAGACAAGTGCCAGTGGGACAAGAGATGAGAAGATGATGCTGGAGATGGATAGGATGCACATTGAGGAAACCTGTTGATAGCATTAGCATGCAGTCCTTGTTATGGAATCCCCAGGGTAAGAGGGGTCGAGGGAGACCACAGAATACATGGAGAAGAGAACTGGAGACAGACATGAAGAACACATGGATAGACCTTGAGCTGATGGCACAGGACAGGAAGACTTGGCAAAAGTTTGTTGAAGGCCTATGCTCCTTGTTGGGCTGACGGGTGATGATGACTCCACAGAAGGTATATCTAGCTATAATTTAACAATAGAGTGTGTTAGATTGTTGATTATAAGAATGTGTCTACTATTTTAGTTACCACATTTCTTGCAAGGAAATAGATAGTTTGCGTTTAGGAGATGATGATTTTAATTCTTATAATAATATTAATGTCAACAAACATATGCCAATTCTTCTTGTCCTGTGCCATCAGCCCAAGTTCTTTCCTTGTCTTCCTCAACCCTTTCATGTGCCGGCACCGCTGCAGTAAAATTATTTCATTTGTCAAATTGGCATGCACTATTGTTAGCTTTACAATTCATATGTTATTATTCACATAATCCTTTTGGGTCTTACACTTATGAGCCATTTCAGACACATTATAAACTACCATATTTATTCTTGTACGTCTTTCTCATTTTCCCATAAATTTTAGCTGAAATAAAACAAAAAGACAAAGATGAAAAAAAAAATATTAATAAATTGGAAGCGGTAAGTGCAAAAATTCAGTGAGAAAATGAACAATAATAAACATTCAACAACTACCAGTTTTGTGGTGTTTCATACAAAGGAAACATTTTAAAATGCTCTAAGAAATAAACATACGATATAATAGAAACAACATTAATGCATCATTTAAAGAAATGATAACTGTTTTCCTTGTGTTAGTAAGTGTTTTTTTTATGCTAAGGCTTCCATTGTTACTGTATAACATTGAAGAATTAGTCTCTTAAAAAGTTGTTCGGGCAGTTATTAATTTCTTCATCATCATTACATCTTCCCTCCATGTCCAACGTAGGCCTTCAACAAATTCATGCCAAACTATCCTGTCCTATTCTGTTTGTTTAAGATCTTTCAGTATCCTTGTCATTTCTATCTCTTGTTCCTATCTCCATGTGTCTTTTGGTATCTCTCTCATTCTCTTACTCGTGGGATTCCAAAATAATTTTTATAAAAAAATTAACTGATTAAAAAACTTACACAGTTAAAACTGATTACTCTGCAGAAGAGTTCTTTGCAAATTATTCAGAAAATGTGTCATGGAAATCTCCTTTTCTTAAACTCTTTCATCCTCTGCTATGTTTTTCAGGCATTCCAAGATTTATAGAACTGTGTCGGGACTCCCAAGCAAGGAACAACAGTGATGCTGTCTTAGTGGCTTGTTTGGTAAGTATGTCTGTGATTTAACTAATTACAGCCTTTCTTTTGTTTTCTTTCACTATCTGTGTGGTTTTCTTTTGTCATAGTGTTTTGATTGTGATTACAGTTACATTACTAAAACAGTGTGCGTTTAACTTGATGGTAGTTCATATTTCATATCATTGTTGTTGTTTAACTAAGTCTACAGAGCTTTCATAACTAATGCCAGGTTGAGAAATGCTTGGCATTATCTACTTTGTAGAGGTCCAAGGCTTTTCCTGTGACTTTTCTTCCATTCTGAAACTTGTTGAGTTGGAGCCATGAGCTCCAGTTTCTTTGCTAGGAATATTTCCTGGCATGGCATGCATTTAAAGGATCTTCACATTTAATTTGAAGCTAGAGGGGGGAAGGACTGCATTCTGTGCGTTCCCAGCCATCCATTTGAGCGCTATAAATATGCAGGGCCAAAATACTTTTCTCTGGTTGTGGGTTCTCCCAAAGAATCATCACGCCGTACACAAAGCAACTTCCCAGCTCCCCTCACCTGTCTTCTATTCATTTTGAGATCCTCCTTCACCCAGCGAACCAGGCAAAAGCCAGAGTTAAGTGAGGCTCAAGTGTGTTCCCACAGGCTTAGTGTGCAGTGTTGGGTTCTCAACATGTTTTATTTTACCACAGGGGGAGTTGTATATGTTTAGGTTGTTGACTGATTGCACTATAACACATTACTGAACCACAGAGTTTAATATGTTCATCATCATCATTTTCCTGTTTGCTGCTTATGGAGGATGGAGCCACCACTACAGCTGGTCCCTGTATAGGAAGCCTGTAGCAAGCGTTCACATAATCTTGCAGTGATGGTTTATGTAACTTTGTTTTAGATGGTGAGGTTGCCAGCCATATGAGCACGACAAAGAGTGGAAGATACTGGACAATTTGACAACAGAATGTTTAAATAGTACTGGAGACTGGAAGTTATGGAGAGACAGAATTGTCTACACCACCAGGCATGGTACTTGAAGACGACAACGGAGACTGGAAGTTATGGAGAGACAGAATTGTCTACACCACCAGGCATGGTACTTGAAGACGACAACGGAGACTGGAAGTTATGGAGAGACAGAATTGTCTACACCACCAGGCATGGTACTTGAAGACGACAACGGAGACTGGAAGTTATGGAGAGACAGAATTGTCTACACCACCAGGCATGGTACTTGAAGACGACAACGGAGACTGGAAGTTATGGAGAGACAGAATTGTCTACACCACCAGGTATGGTACTTGAAGACGACAAACGTTCCAGTAACGTATTTTACAATAAAGTCATCCTGATGTTATCCTGATAAGATTAATTCCTTATTCATTTTTTTCTTAATTACTGTTGTTTAACTAGGGCTGCAGAACACATCACTCTTTCTCAGCCAGTGCCAAGTTGATGAATTTACATGTGTTCTTGTAGCTGTTGGGTAGTGCGGTATAGAGTATTTGAGAATGTTGCAGAGCCCGGCATATAACTTTATTCTTTCTGTGGTGAACTATGAGCACATAAGCAGCACATGTTGAACTGCCTAGTATAGATGGGTACCGTTGCAGCAATTAGGCTCATGTGAGGGGTTTAATTTGTTGAGTTTGGCATGTTCCATTCTTAGTTAGAAGATTATGCTTTGCTCTATATGTTGTAGGTTGTTGATATGGTCATTTTTGTTTGGGTGGGTCATTACTTTATTCATGACATGTCCAGTAGATCCTTTTGACCAAAGGTTCGGCCATTTCTCTTTAAAGTTGTTTTGGAGTGTTCATTTAGCTTATTATTGATAGATCAGTTCCTCACTCTTGTACCATGGTAACCTATGATAATCACATCATGTACATTGATTGGTTCAATCAGCATCATTTTTACTCTGTTGTTTAGGCTGCACTGAGGAAGGTCTGTGCCCTGTATGGCCGTGACGGAATTTCCAGCCTTGACTACCAACAGCTTGTCACACCACAGCTGATGGACTCTTTCCTCATGTGTTCCCACAGTGATGAAAATTTTGTATAAGGTGCTCATTCCAAAGGTTAAAAAGAGTTCATAGTTCAGTGTCACTGCCATTATGTGTGAGATATATTTATATGAATATAAATATTTTTTTAAATAGAGGATTATCTCTTGGGCACTACACATAGGTATTTTGAAAAAAAAAAGGTAAAATAGTTAGCTGCCCAATAACATTAACTACAATTGACAACTAATCACTTTACATTACAAATTGACAACTAATCACTTTACATTACAAATTGACAACTAATCAATCACTACATTACAAATTGACAACTAATCACTTTACATTACAAATTGACAACTAATCACTTTACATTACAAATTGACAACTAATCACTTTACATTACAAATTGACAACTAATCACTTTACATTACAAATTGACAACTAATCACTTTACATTACAAATTGACAACTAATCACTTTACATTACAAATTGACAACTAATCACTTTACATTACAAATTGACAACTAATCACTTTACATTACAAATTGACAACTAATCACTTTACATTACAAATTGACAACTAATCACTTATAGACAGTTAAATGATAAATCGTGAAAGGAAATTATTTTAGAGTTTTGATTTTTGTGTTTTTAAAGAAAGTCAAATGTAAGTTTTCAGAATGATCGATGATAATTCATAAAATGAAAATTGTTAGTAAAATTATTTGAAGAAGTTATTGATGAATTATTGGATTGTGAGAAAAAGACAATGTTATAAATTTGTATCTAGAAGTGTTGGAAAATGTAGAGGTCAGACAGAAAATATGAAGATCACAAGAAAGATATGGAGGTCAGAAGGAAGATTTGGAGGTCAGATGTCCGAGGGAGGATAGAGAGATCAGAAGAAAGATGTCAAGGTCAGATGTCTAAGGGAGGATAGAGAGATCAGAAGGAAGATGTCAAGGTCAGATGTCCGAGGGAGGATAGAGAGATCAGAAGAAAGATGTCAAGGTCAGATGTCCGAGGGAGGATATAGAGATCAGAAGGAAGATGTGGAGGTCAGATGTCCGAGGGAGGATATAGAGATCAGAAGGAAGATGTGGAGGCCAGAAAGAGTGGAGGAAAACATAAAAAGACATTGTAACATGCAGAGTCCTCTGTGGTTCCAGTGGTCTCTGAGGAGACAGAAAAGATAGGATCATCACTCGTTCCAGGTATGTCGTAAGAGGTGACTAAGGTAAAGTGCATAGGGCTTGCAACCCCATGAGGTAAAACAAATAGCTACAGAAACCACCATTAGAAGGGCACTTAAATGTTTTGGCACCGGACTTTGCATTCTCCTCAGGTAGTGAAATGGGAAATGGTGGATGGATAGTAAGAAGTATTTAACACATATATATCATATTCACATGTGTGGATTGTTAGCTTTCAGTTAGTTTATGTCAAGCCAATAGTCCTTCACTGTCTTTTTAAGTTTTTTTTCCCCATGTCTACTTTAGTGTACTAATGCTTGTATCCGGCCATCTTCTCTGTTTTTTGGTTTTTTTTTGCATCTTACTCACTGTCTTTTACCATGGTGATTCCAGCACCAGAACCACCTTGTGAGGCTATCAGTAGGTTTGCTCAGTTTGTGTCCTATCCACTAAACAAAAAAGTAAAGATAGTCCAATGGCAAATACTGCCTAAGAGGACTGAAATGTTAGAGACTTTACTAAGTTTAGCTTTATGAGGTGGGGTGACCAATTCCCTTTCTTGTTCCTTTTGTGTTTCAGAGCATAGGAACCCATTTACATCTGGGTATACTGGACCGTGATGCTGCCAGGTTTCAAACCCAGTAACATTGCTTCATGATGCAAGCACTCTAACATTTTCTTGTTCCACTGGTGATTTTGTCTGATTGTTTCCATCATTTGCCAGCTGACATTGGATACTGCTAAAAATGTTTTTTTTTTAAAATAAAATGTTTCCTTGATTTGGCTAGGCGCCAAATTCTAGTTCAACCTAGTCGGTTATATTAGGGCGCATGTCCAAATAAAAGACCTTTAGATCTGATAACGATATTTTAAGTAGCAGTATTAGCTAAAATGTAAACTGCCCTAGAAAAGTTGAAGCGGTAGAGATAAAATGACAGTTGAACGTCTGCTGCAAAAGTGCACAACATATGATGAACAAAGAAACCACATATGGCCATCTCCAGTATCATTCCTTGACAAACTCTACAAAGATACCAACAACTTCAGGCTGGCCACTACTTTCTTTAAACATATTAAAGTTGACATCTGAAAGTGTGCAAAGAAAGTGATTTAAAAAAGGGTAGAGAAAGTAGTAATGTCATACATATAAATAAGTATAAAATTTGTCTGTAATAGTCCCTTGACATCATAGTCTTTCTGGAATTTAAATACTCATAATAGCAGATCTCGGATGAGCCAGATAATCAAAACAAGCCATCATGTTGTCATATGTATGGTATTGTAATGCAAACAGTATTTTATCAGTATATCCTTATAATTTATTTAATGTTCCCTTACATTTATGTCATATTCCTTTATAATTTTATATTGATATTTGTACTCTGATTTGTCAGTTTTCACTGAAAGTTTGGTGAGTACAAGTTGGCCACTTTCTGGAGGACGAGTATCTCATTCAAGCTGTTCAGAATTTATTATTGAGGCAGAGACATAGCTTGTTTTAGTTTAATGTGGTATCAGAGATGGCATTTAGAATCCCTTGTGTTCATTTATGTGTCTACCTTTTAGCTGTTGGTAGTAATCACAAGATCTTTTCTCGTTTAACCAAAATTGTGTCATTTCAACAACAGTAGAAGGAGAAGCAAATTGCAATGCTGATGTCTGGTGCAAATACTACTCCATATTGACCCTTTATCATTATTGATGAGTCCAGCTCATCAGAGGTTGTTGCTAGCATACCTTTAAGGATGAGTATGACTCATCCAGACTTTCCGTGGGCCTATCTTATAATTTCTACTTATTTTGCCCTTATCGTCAAGTAATGTAGTCAGTCTTTTATTAGCTCATTAGAAGAATGTTTCCGGCCACTGAATAAGGTACAAACAATCCTCTTAGTTGCTCAAATGTGTTGCAGTGCTACATCAGGTGGGCCCGACCTTAATATTAATGTAATGGCAGGGAAAAGAATTAAAAGAAAATTAAAATCGTAAAGGGGTTTTAAAGAAGAAAAAAATTGAAAATATAGAACTTTGGACAAACCTGAATGAAAAAAAGTATAAGATAAAACTTTGGACAAGCCTGAATGAACTTTTAGTTTATACCAGAATTGTAATGACAGTGACAAGCCTGAATGAACTTTAGTTTATACCAGAATTGTAATGACAGGACAAGCCTGAATGAACTTTAGTTTATACCAGAATTGTAATGACAGTGACAAGCCTGAATGAACTTTAGTTTATACCAGAATTGTAATGACAGTGATACTGATGACAATTAATGATCACCTGTTAGAGAACGACACTGCAGTAGATGAATCAACAAGGTTGCTGGAAGTTGGCATCAAATGTAAAGGTAGCAGGGATGAGCGTATGAGAGAATGCATCTATCATTTATGCAAGCAGCGCAAAACAGAAACAGTTAGCATTTATAACTTTCGACATATGCTGAGGGGGACAGAGCAGCAATGGGTTCGCCGGAGTGCAATGATGTCGATTCTATTCAACAATAACAATTAAGTAATACCTGTTATTTTAATTTTGTAAGAGAAAAAATTTTCATCTGAAAAGTTTTCCAACTTAAGTTTGAATCAGGGAAAGTAATCTTAAATCAATTACAAATGATTTGACTTTATTTCAGAGTAAATGAAGTCCTTTTAAAATCAAGACAAACATTTCAGAAACAAGATATGTCTTCAACATTTAAGACATCAGTGTAAGAGATTTTGCTAGTTGGTTGCCTGTGCATGTGTGCTTGATTGAGTGTACTTTTGTAAACTTTTTTTTTACAAAAGTTTTCGACATGTGATACCAGTGACTATACAGAAATTATAGGTGAACATTTGTTGAGGGTCACATGACCCACAATCCTGACCAAAAATATTCATTGGAAATTCCCATGTATGCTTACAAATGAAGATAAATATTTATTTTGTTTTTTTAATGTGGTTCTGTATATACCATTTTAAAATGTTTCTTTTATATTTTTATTTTACATTGAACTGAAGAAAATCTCATGCTTTAATTTATATCATTTATGGAAACAAATGTCTACACATTTTGCTATTTGATGATCCTATCCTATGAGCTGGTTTTACAGGCTGGTGAAAATTTTAAGTTATATTTGTGCAAGTAATATCAGAAATTTTTTATCAAGTGGAACAAATTTTTAAAACACAGTTAGTTTTGTATTCCTTTCGTATTTCATACATTTTTCTTGTGGGAACATTTAGTATTGTGTTGTTTTGTGCATTTATCCAAAGTTGTTGTGTATTTTGAAAATAAATTTTTACTTTCGTGTGGCTATTTTCCTCTTTCTTTTATTACATTGTTGCACTTAAGCATTTGTTATGTGTTGTGATAATGGTAAATTATTTTTGTCTAATGTGGATACTTCATGTGGCATTCCTCATTACACTGCAGCATTGTTGTACATCATGGTATACCATTTTATCAGATGTGGATATTTTCACTAGCATTCCTCATAACACAAGATACCTTAATGCAGGGTGCTCAACAAAAACATTTTAACACCTGTGGGAATATTTATATAGCATTTTATCACAGCCTCAGTACCACCACAGATGTGGCACAGTCTCTAGAATGGACTTGGGGGATGTTCCCGACCCCCGTGGACATTAATAAAGAACAAGTTGAATATTTTTTAAACACCCCTTTTTCGTTATCTAATTCAAATCAAAATTGTTATTAATACAAAATATTTTAATGGGAGTTTTGGCTTGTGTTGGCCAGGCTCGCCCCTTTCAACTTAGACACAATGTCTGTCACTTATATTAGAGCTTATATTGAAACATTTAAGGTCTTGTATTTATATATTTAAAATAAATGAATATAAGTCTTAACATTTGTTAAACACCCTGTTTGTTTTTTTTTGTGAGACTTTTCTTTAGTATGACGTGTAAGTTACATCTCACTTTGAAAGAACTATGGAGATTTGCAAGTTTACCTTATTGAAATATGTACTGCGTGTTGTTTCTTGGTTTGACTGAGGAAAGAATTTAACCACTGTTCTCCCAGGTATGCAATAACAGCTGAATATTGTCCATGGGGCTGGCAACCACATCATGTGAAACCAATTGGTACAGACACCACCACTGCTAGCACTGGTTGTCTGCTCATAAAGGAATGTAAAAGAAGAAAAATATTGGTGAAATTTCTTTAAAATATGTTTCTTACTTTAAATCAGTGGTTCCTAAAGTGGGCATTTGGAGGGTCCAGGGATGGGGGGGGGGGGGGGCGATAAGGAAAAATTTTGGAAGGTGACAGCCAGTGTTAAATAGTGTTTACTATTTTAATATTGGTGAGTGTCCGCAGGCAACATGTGTCCAAATGTACTTTCTGCTGACAGCTGATGAAAGCTAGATATCTGCTGGTGTTTCAAAAAGGACCAACTTTGATGATAATGTGCTATCTGCTATACATTAATAAACAAGAGGGAAGTATCAACAGGCCATGTGTATAACCAGCACTGCTATTTATAGCCAAAGTTTTCATGTGCTGCCACAGCTGTGGTTTCTGTAGCACTTTGTTTTGTCCTCATTCACTTTCAGACGTCGTCGACTTGAATATGTTCAAAGAAAGCAGTGGGTCAGCTTGAGGCTATTGGTATCTTCCAGGAATGGTACTGGTGATGGCTATATGTGCTTTCTCTGTGTTGCAGATTTCATTGTCTCAGTAGGTATCAACAGATGTCGCCCAAACATCACATTTTAAAAGTAGCATAAAATCTCCCAAAATGTGTTCAAACATAGCCAAAGCTGCCCAAAATTTGTTCACAAATAGCCTAAAGTTCAAAAATAGCTCAAAGCTGCCCAAATTATGTTCAAAAATAGCTCAGCCGCCCAAAATATATTCAAAAATAGCCTAAAGCTGCCCAAAATGTGTTAAGAAATAGCCCAAAGTTGTCAGAAATATGTTCAAAAATAGCTCAAAGCTGCCCAAAATGTGTTCAAAAATAGCCCAGAGTTGTCTGAAATTCAAAAATAGCCCAAAGCTGCCCAAATTATGTTCAAAAATAACTCAGTCACCCAAAATATGTTCAAAAATAGCCTAAAGCTGCCCAAAATGTTTTCAAAAATAGCCCAAAGTTGTCTGAAATATGTTCAAAAATAGCCCAAAGCTGCCCAAAATATGTTCAAAAATAGCCCAAAGCTGCCCAAAATATGTTCAAAAATAGCCTAAAGCTGCCCAAAATATGTTAAAAAATAACCCAAAGCTGCCCAAACTATGTTCAAAAATAGCCCAAAGCCATCCAAAATATGTTCAAAAATAACCCAAAGCTGCCCAAAATGTGTTCAAACATAGCCCAAAGCTGCCCAAAATGTGTTCAAAAATAGCCCAGTTGTCCAAAATATGTTCAAAAATAGCCCAAAGCCGTCCAAATTATGTTCAAAAATAGCTCAGCCGCCCAAAATATATTCAAAAATAGCCTAAAGCTGCCCAAAATGTGTTTAAAAATAGCCCAGTTGTCCGAAATATGTTCAAAAATAGCTCAAAGCTGCCCAAATTATGTTCAAGAATAGCTCAGCCGCCCAAAATATATTCAAAAATAGCCTAAAGCTGCCCAAAATGTGTTCAGAAATAGCCCAAAGTTGTCAGAAATATGTTCAAAAATAGCTCAAAGCTGCCCAAAATGTGTTCAAAAATAGCCCAGAGTTGTCTGAAATTCAAAAATAGCCCAAAGCTGGAGAATTATGATAGGTCTGCATATGTGGATTAAAATAGTGCTTATATCACAGCTAGGCGATGGCGAATCTAACCTAGAATCAACCAAACGGTGCCATCGCCTAGCTGTGACAGTACATCGTGATAGGGCGCTCAGACAATTGGGATGCAAAACTGGCTGAGTGTCCTTTCACGGTGTACTGTCACAGCTAGGCGATGGCGCCATTTGGTTGGTTCTAGGTTAGATTCCTGGTAAGCCTATCACTTATATTTTCTGTTTCTGTTGTCTAGTGTCATCCTTTATGTCCAATGAGTACTTATTTATTTACTATTCACAGGGCTCAGGTTTCCTCCATTATTTGCTTATATCTACAAGTCTTAGAAAATATGGTTTATCTGAATTATGATATAGATAGGGTTAATGAATGCTTCTTAGATATACAAGTCTTAGAAAATATGGTTGATATAATTGGCGCTAAGAAATAGTTAGACAGTTTACTAAACTGGGTCTCAGCTTTGATCAGGTCAGGTGACCAGTTCCCTTCCTCAATGCCTTTACCTTCCCTAACTCAAGAGCAGGACAGGTATCTAATTACAGCTGGGTAGACTGGAACATGATACTACCAGATTTTGAACCTGGTAACTTTGTTTCAAGAAGCAAGCATTCTGACAGCTGAGCTACTCAAAGCTGTTGTATTATTAGTACGTCTTTTATACAGTTATTTATCATGTTGCTTGCCTATCGCTGCTTTTTTCTGTCTATAAAATGTTGATAAACATGTTTATTATGAAAATACAAGTGGAATTTAATTTATTTTTATGTGAATGTGTAGTTATGCTTTATATTATCTTAGGGGATTCAATTTATTTGTGGTATATTGTGAAAGATACACCGAAAATATTTTTTAATGCAGATACTATACGCTTTGTGAGTTGTAAATAGTTCTAATTGTGATGTGGATTTTTTATTCAGATTTTTAAAAAAAACAAACAATTTAAGATTACATATATATTCTTTTATTTCACATGTCCTTGTATGGTATGTTAACATGCAGTATTGTTGTTAGTGATAAAACTCATATCAAGTCATTAACTCTTACTATACGGGAGCTAAAACCGCGTTTTTACGCGCTAGTTTAGCTATCGTTACCGTCGCGTGATTCTTCATTATTTATTGTGGACGCCACAGTGACAAAATGGTTACGCGAATATGTAGACACATCAAACAGTCATTATCACAGCAACATTCAATACAGCAATAGACGGTAGACAGCATTACAATGATGAGTCAGATGCATGTTATATTTCATAGTGCTGTAAATGTAGTCAGGTGAAAAAACTCCATCCTTTTCTATAACAGCCAGGAGATAACCAGATGTATGAGATCAGTTCACTCTCCTTAATCTGACTTCAGCAAGACGGACACGTCTGCCGAAGTATAACTAATGTCCTCAAAAATATCCTCTAGATAACAAAGGTTTTTCAAACCTAGTTCAGGTAACCAAGTAGCAAGTAATAGTCCTTGGGACCTGCATCAACCGATGCAGCACAATACAGCGACATGTGAGCTAGGAAAACATCTCGTGACGACGACTTTCGAAGACAGGCTATGAACCAGAAATCGTTCACGACCAAAAATCGATAGAGTTAATGAAAAAGTCAATTTACCTTGCTTTCATGAAATACACAGAAATATCACGCCTCCCGGCATGTGCAAATACACTAGAGGTATTATCTCGAATAAACGAAATATCCATAAGAGGACTCTCACATTCCTGACAGAACAAAAAATAGCGGAGATCCCCTCTTCAACGAGACATCTCTTTCGCCATTCCAAATCGCTCACTCCACTAGTGGTGGGCGGAAACCGATCGACCAAGAAGCAAGACAAGTCATGCGCAGTCCAGCGCAAAATGACCACAGCTCAAACTTAACTGCATTCGATACCAACGCGAGAAGACAAATGCTTACCGAGAAAAGTAACTATAAATTTCAAGCAGTTGTTGCCCTTGCGTTATAAAATAGATATTGTAAAAAACGATGTTGCGAGAATTTATCACGCAACACCCGCGCCACTTCACGGGGCTTGCCGGATACTAAGAGTTAAGCCATTATACATTTGTCATGATTTTATGTACTTTAAAACTGTCATGGGCTGTGATTTGTATGATCCTGACTCTTGTTATGGTCATCCAACTAGTTTTAACAATAATTTGTAACTTTTATGGTCCAGTTACTTAGATTTCACAATACGTCACCTCTGTTACAGTCCAGTTACTTAGATTTCACAATACGTCACCTCTGTTACAGTCCAGTTACTTAGATTTCACAATACGTCACCTCTGTTACAGTCCAGTTACTTTGATTTGACCACATCTCACTACTTTTATGGTTCTTTTTTTTTTTTAAGCCATAATTCACAACCTTTATGGTTCATTTTACTTAGGGTGGCGGGTATGTATGCAAATATAATTGACCCAAGTAATTAGCTGTGGCGTGTTCAAAATTATGTGGCCATATCAACAATAATAAACAGTGAAGTATAGAACAATGTGGATTTCAAACAAAGACACATTTATTTACAATTCTTAGCATACATTGCCATATTCATATAATTAATGTTCAGTCGGAGCTGTCAGTATTTTTGACCCAGTTGATTCATCTCACATCTAGTTATATTTATATATAGAGTCCTCAGGAAATATCTTATTCATGTTAATCCACACTTAGAAAGATCCCTGGCTGAATCCGCCAGACAAACATACCTCAATAATACTGCACAATTCGTCTTTATCAAGACACATATTATATATCAATAATTCATGCATAGTTTAGTTCCAATGGAACATATATTGAGATGATGGGTCACCAAAAATCATGTCCAAACACCTGCTGAAATACACAGCGGAATCCCCTATTACGAAACAAAACCAAAGGCCCATCATATGCAGATTACGCATAGCAACAAAATCTCTTGTGAGCACCACATGTACTTTAAATATAAAACCCCCATGCGGTGTGCAAAAGGTGCTCACAAGACTTCGACTTTAACATATTACAAGACTGTTGTGGTCTACTTAGATTTGACCACACCTCATTATCCTAATGGTCCAGTTACTTAGATTTGATCATACCTCACCATCCTAATGGTCCAGTTACTTAGATTTGACCATACTTCACCATCCTAATGGTCCAGTTACTTAGATTTGACCATACTTCACCATCCTAATGGTCCAGTTACTTAGATTTGACCATACTTCACCATCCTAATGGTCCAGTTACTTAGATTTGACCATATCCTAATGGTCCAGTTACTTAGATTTGACCATATCCTAATGGTCCAGTTACTTAGATTTGACCATATCCTAATGGTCCAGTTACTTAGATTTGACCATACTTTACCATCCTAATGGTCCAGTTACTTAGTTTTGACCATATCCTAATGGTCCAGTTACTTAGATTTGACCATATCCTAATGGTCCAGTTACTTTGATTTGACCATATCCCAATGGTCCAGTTACTTAGATTTGACCATACTTCACCATCCTAATGGTCCAGTTACTTAGATTTGACCATATCCTAATGGTCCAGTTACTTAGATTTGACCATACTTCACCATCCTAATGGTCCAGTTACTTAGATTTGACCATACTTCACCATCCTAATGGTCCAGTTACTTAGATTTGACCATATCCTAATGGTCCAGTTACTTAGATTTGACCATATCCTAATGGTCCAGTTACTTAGATTTGACCATATCCTAATGGTCCAGTTACTTAGATTTGACCATATCCTAATGGTCCAGTTACTTAGATTTGACCATATCCTAATGGTCCAGTTACTTAGATTTGACCATACTTCACCATCCTAATGGTCCAGTTACTTAGATTTGACCATACTTCACCATCCTAATGGTCCAATTACTTAGATTTGACCATATCCTAATGGTCTAGTTACTTAGATTTGACCATATCCTAATGGTCTAGTTACTTAGATTTGACCATATCCTAATGGTCCAGTTACTTAGATTTGACCATATCCTAATGGTCTAGTTACTAAGATTTGACCATATCCTAATGATACAATTGGGTATAAAATGGACAAATGGAAAATTCCTGGGGGACCTGGATTTCGCAGATGATGTAGCATTCTTAAGTTCAACACCAAGACAATCCCAAGAAGCAATAAATAATTTGTGTCATCTCTCGGTTAAAATAGGTCTCCAAATAAATGCCTCTAAAACTAAAGCTATGAACTTTTCTAACGAGACCTTTGATATCATCTTGAACGGGGAAAAACTACAGAAAGTTGAAAGTTTCAATTATTTAGGCAGTAAAATGACTCAGGATGGTGACACAACAAGAGAAATCCATACTAGAATTGCTTTGGCAGCTAGCGCCTTCAATAGATCTAACATTTGGAAATTACGATCATTGAATATACATACCAAGCTTCGTCTGTTTAATTCAAATGTTATCTCAGTGTTAACATACGGCTGTGAGAGTTGGAAAATAACAAAATCATTGGAGAACAAGCTGAATACATTCGAGAACAAATGTCTTAGAAAACTCATGAACATCAGTTGGAAAGAATTCAAGACTAATCGACAAATAAGAGAAGACTCTAGGCAGAAATATGTCTCCGACTATATAATGAAAAGACGATGGTCATATATCGGTCATGTCCTACGAATGCAAAACAACAGAATACCACTACAGGCGCTCACTTGGGTTCCTGAGGGTAAGCGGAAAAAAGGAAGACCAAAAGAAACACTCAGAAGAACAATAATAAGAGAAGGAAGAACGTTGGGCCTAAATACTGTGCAAGAGCTAAGAGGAGTGGCGTCACAACGAACAACCTGGAGAGCACTGGTTTCTGCCTTATGCGCCGTGTTTGGTGCTTAAAGAATTTATTATTATTATTATTAATGGTCCAGTTACTTAGATTTGACCATATCCTAATGGTCTAGTTACTAAGATTTGACCATATCCTAATGGTCTAGTTACTTAGATTTGACCATATCCTAATGGTCCAGTTACTTAGATTTGACCATACTTCACCCTAAGAAAAGGTTGTACATGAGGCTGGTAGCCTCATCATGTCAAACAAACAGCTACAGAAACCACCGCTATGAGAACTTGTTCTTTGGCATAGGCTTCCTCAAGAGGTCATCTGCTATGATGGCCCCCCATCTGTATAAGGAGAAAAAAACAAAGGAGAGGAGGATGATAAATACACCACAAATGATGAATGCGAAGTTTTATTAAGAACTCTTCAAACAACTCATTTCTACTGAGAACTCTACTGGATAACAATCCAGTTCTGTTGAGAACTCCACTGGATATGAATAGAGTTGTAAAATGTGCCAAATCACTCCCTTAGAGCGTCCGTAAGTGCCTGTTCACTCCCTTAGAGTGTAGATAAGTACTAATTCACTCCCTTCGAGTATCGACAGTGTATGAAGAACGAACGAACAAACTTTATTTTGGAAGGGTTAAGAATTGGGCGCGCAGGCCCGTCTAACATTCTGCCCTTCCACTCTCATTAATCATGCATACTATATCCTTTCATTCCCACGTTACTTTAAGCATTAATTTAAAGGCATGCAAGATGAGTCAACATGCTTTCTGCGACTGAATCTAGTACATATGCAGGTAAAGGCAATGGTGGGTGGGGGTTTCAGTGTAATAACCTCGTCAGAGAAACTGCACAAGAAACCAGCAGAAGTGAACAAATTGAAATATTAACTAACTCTACAGACACAACTAAAGATGTATTTTTTTTAAATAATCCCTAATATAAGGGGGTGGAGTGGCTAAGAGGTATGGCGTTCGCCTCGAATTCTAGAGGTACTGTGTTCGATTCCCAATTGAGGGAATACAATTTATGGATTTTTCAGTATATCACCACAGCCTCCAGAATTTTCCCATATCCAGGTCTAATTTACATGATATGGAACACCGCACAACTAATTTTGCTGTGATTCCGCAGTCAGAAAACTTAGGCGCCAGAATGCAGTAATGTGATGGTACTTTTGAATAGCACACCAAATATACTACATTACTGTAGAAATGTAATGTATCTTTTACATTTTGGTTCAACATTATCATGAGATTTACTATAGAAACTGAATGTATTTTTTTTTTAAATTTGATTCAACATTGTCATGAGATATTACTGTATAAATTTCATATATTTTTAAATTTTGATTCAACATTGTTATGAGATATTATGACAGAATAATGTAATGCATCTTTTAAATTTTCATTCAACATTGTCATGTAGAAGTTTAATGCATCTTTTAAATTTTGATTCAGATGTCAAAGTTACCATGAGATACTACTGAAAAAAGGCGGGACATTTTATTTTACTGTCATTGTGAAGTAGGCATCAAGCAGGAAGTAACTTGGTGCTAACTGAGCTTCATATCCTTGACCTCTTGTGATATTATATATGATTGCAAAGTGTTGTACAGTGTGATCTTCAATAAAACGTGCAAGCCTGGTTGTCAATATCATTTCTTCAGGTCTTTGTTGGTTTACTAGTTTATCTTGTTTGTTTGTTGAAGTTGTCAGCATAGTTTTGTGATAACACTTATCTATTAACATCTGATGCCATCACACGAACAGCTATGCTTTGGACCCCTGAAGGAAAACGAAAGAGAGGCCGACCAAAAACAACCTGGCGGAGGACTGTGGAGGCTGAGATGCAAAGAATGAACCAGAGTTGGGGCACTGTACGAAGGATGGCCGCCGACCAAACAATGTGGAAGCAGTTTGTTGCTGCCATACAAGACGCCAATAGGCCTGATGGCCACTGACTGCTTTGACGGCGGCTAAGTATCAAAGACGAAGAAGAATCTATCAGCAATGCACTTTCCACTAGCGATACACCATTAATTACCAAATAAAACGGTATTGAATCAGTTTTACAAATTAACGGTACACAGGAAACACGGGACGTTTCGGGTTTCACCCTTCGTCAGCCACAGTTACAAGCAGGCAACAAGGACAAGAAATATAGACGTGTTAAAGAAAAATTCTATAGACATTGCAAACACGTAATATATATTAACACAGGTGAAGAGCAATAATAAAGCAAACTACACAACCGAAAAGAATTAATCAATACAAGAAATTCAACAATCAACGAAAATCAAAAGCAGAAAATGGAATTAAAAAACAAGAAGTCCTGCTATGAAACACTACGCTGAAAGAATCTGGCAAGTAATGAATAATAGTCACAATGGCGTCCAACAGCGATGAATAAATATATATATATTTCCTTACCAGTTTTACAGCAGCCCCTTAATTTATTTACTTACACCATTAGTGTGGTTGTTCCTGTCCCTTTGGTTTGACAGCCTATACGCTTGACTTCCTCCTTTCGTGTTGATGGCTTAACAAAGCCGCCAGCGGGTTGCAAATTGGTGAATGTTTGTTTCCCCTTGTGTTGTTTGTTTCCTTCCCAAGCTTGGGAATAAGAAGTGACGCTTTGGGAAACTGATTTGACAAGACTCGACGACAGTACAATAAGGGGAGAGACTAGTCTCGTCTAGATTTGTTGACCTTGATAACAAGTGTCAGAAAAATGTTTGCATGTTTGTTATAGAAGTTTTATCAGCCTGCGCAAAAGTCCTGCCCGCACTCTTGCAGTGGGTGTTTCTAACATATTAAAATATATACTGAAGCACATTAAAAACGCACCACCTGTATAATCCAGTAACAGAGTGTGAAATGTAAATATAAGTGTTTACAAGTTTACATATTTGGAATCTTTATTCATTTTCCTATGAATCCATGCTGGTCATTAATTTGTACATTTGATTGTTATGAAATTAATTGCATTCTGTGCAGGCAAGGGAGAAAAGCAAAAATACAAAAAAATGCACGTGCGTTATCCTGCTGGAGAAGCTGCAAGTCTGGATAAATTGTGAACGCAGGAGCAACCAGTGCATCCAGAACCTCATCTCGATATGTCACAGCATTAACATTTCCACGGAAGACGTGAAGAGGCAAGCGATGGTGAAAACTGAATCATCCCCAAATGTGAATACTGCCACCTCCAAATCGGTTGACACAGCAATCTGCAAAGCGCTCTCCACACCGTCGCCAAATCCGCATACGTCCATCAGCAAAGGATATGTTGAATCTGCTGTCGTCTGTGAATAGGACAGCATTCCACTGCATTCTAGTCCATCTGACATGTTGCTCTGCCCATTGCAGGCGCTGCTGACGATGTCTGTGAGTCAAGTTTGGCCCAACATAAGGTCGTCTAGCAGTAAGGCCTGTATCTCTGAGTCTTCGTATGACTGTCATTCAAGAGACTTGCCCATGTCTACCCACTATTGCTCTTGCTGTTTGACTTGCCGGGAGAGTACGATTCCTTAGGTAACTCAGCACAATATGACGATCTTGCGCAGGGGTAGTAACTCGTGGTTGGCCACTCCGAAGTCTATCCCGGGCACTGCCAGTGGTTCCGTAACGTTCATTGAGACGTACAATAGTGCTGTGGTGGCAATTCATCCTTCTGGCAATGGCCCGCGAGCTCATTCCGGTCTCCAACTTACCAATGGCTCGTTGGCGGTCGTTTTCAGATAGTCGTGGCATTTCAAGCACATGTACTGGGTGTTTTGTCTCAACGGCCTTTTTATACCGAGTATACTGCCACAACGTGTACACATTTTCAGGGTCATAGCTGTTGGGAATCGTGTTGCACGTGTAACTTTCATCGTTTTCATGTAGTCTGTACACAAACCCGTGGGTTGAATCATGCACTTTCCATTCCAGCAGCCATTCGCTCTCTACCTCATGGCAAACACGGGGAAAATCCATTCCCACACTTTTTTTTCCAGCTTCTCGGCATCAGTATATATAATAGTGGTGCGTTTTTAATGTGCTTCAGTATATAATGAGATAACCAGATTTACGTACATCCCGCCGTGGTAGCCTAGTAGGACATGCTTGGAATACGCAGTGGGCCAATATTTGCTCCCCAATATTCACGTGACCACATGTAGTTCCCGGAAGCCTCTGGAGAGACAAGAAAGAATAAGCCTACTGCACTGTCAGGCGACTAATACATGGGGCTGGTTACCTCATCATGTCAAACAAATGGTCACATAAACCACTGCTGCAAGAGCACGTGAATGATTGGTGCAGGCTTCCTGTAAAGGGACCAGCTACAGTGGTCGCTCCTGGCTCCGTCAGGGGCGCAAAGGAAAATGATGACGAATATTCGTGTCTCTCTCGCGCGCTCTCTCTCTCACTCTCTCTCTCTCTCTCTCTCTCTCTCTCTCTCTCTCTCTCTCTCTCTCTCTCTCTCTCTCTCTCTCTCTCTCTCTCTCTCTCTCTCTCTCTCTCTCTCTCTCTTTGTATCTGCTTTAACTTCTAAGACAAAATTCTGAATTTTCTCGATCAAGCCTGGCGCTCCTTAAAAATATTTTAAAGCGAAGTTAATATTTTGGAAAATTGTGACCTAAATTCATTCTCGGGTAAGCTTGGAGTCGATAATATGTGCTCAAGACAAGTAAGAATACGCACGCGGAGCACCATTCATAGTACTGCGCTTGCTATCTTTGGTAAGAAAAAAGCGAAGACAAATGACTGGTTTGCTGCTTCATCAGATGTGATAACACCTATCATTAAAGCTAAGTGCAGTGCTGCGATTGAATACAAACGTTCACTGAGTACTAGAACCCTACAGGTCCTGAAGGCTACGAGAAGCAAAGTTCAACAAACGGCTCGACGTTGTGCAAAAGAATATTAGCTCAGCGAGAGCATCCACACAGCAGCGCAAACAGGCAACACTAGACAACTGTATGACGGTATAAAGAAAGCCCTTCACCTCCAAAAAAAGTAAGACGGCACCATTAAAAACCATCAGCGGAGAGAAACTAACCATTAAAGCCCGGGTTCCCAACCTGTGGGTCGCGACCCCCAAGGGGGTCGCAAAGTGTTTTCTGGGGGTCGCCGCGGTTATTTTTAGTTGCAATTATTTTTAAAGGAAACATTCAGAAGACTATCTAAAATTTCGCTTTACCACCTTGATCAGCAGTGTCATAGAGAAGCCACAATGTGTTTTGTGTAATTGTAGCGAAAGGTTTTCCTAGAATAATAATAGTGGTAGAGTAGAAGTAGAATCTCTCTCCAGAAAGTATGAAGTTCCAGTGCCCGAGAAGTACACTGGTATCACAAATGAGTTACAGCTGTGAATACTCTGAGCTGGACAATAGATTTAGGCTTCAGAAGTATAAGTTGCTACTTTCGCTATAGTAACCCTATGTGATAATATAATTAAATTTGAAAAGGTAACTCAAAATTTAACAGTTTAAAATTTAACAAGTCAAATGAGTACAATTTCATAATTTATTATGTACATCTATATATTCTTGTAATGAGAAATGGGTGTTGGAAGATGGTAAAATGTATGATTATTTATAGTTACAAATTAAAATAAGTAATAGAAAAAGTCTTGGATTTATCTTCCACTGAAATTACAACAAAAGGATTGTCACATTATCTCTTGCCATCTAGTTGTCATCATTAGACAGTCGTTTTAGAAACTGCTCACAGTGTTTGTTGGATGGATACACATATAACTCATCTTATGTTATTAGCCACGTCTGCTCGAGGTTCCTGAGACACACTTGAATATGGAAGACTTTCCTTCAGCCCGCCCTATAACTACGGTGGACTAAGGTGTTGAAGATTGGTTGACCTCTAGGCTTCAGTTAGCTGGATCAACGATCCTCAAGTCTTTAGTTTCTCGATCAGGAATGATCATAAACATTGATCATAAAACCTGGAACAAAAGGTAATAGGTGGCCATGGTGTTCCAACAATCTCACCACCAACTGCTGTTCATGATGCGACCATGTCTTCAGTGTTTGTACATAAATGAATGAATCATGGTAGTATGTTACAGAGATAGCATGATAAGATAATGTATACTGTGCAGAATTAACAAAATACATGAATAATCACATGTTATGTTACATGGGTACGATATAACCTTTGCCTTCCACTTATGGATGTCAAGTCACTTATGTACTTGCTGGTATGTCGTAAGCTTCCAGGCAAGAACTAGCCATGATATATTTGGCTAACCAATTAATGGTTATGCTTCCTGACAATGCCGGTGAAGGTTATCTCTGGTTAGCGTCATTCCCTTTTTTATTATATCTGATACAATCAATCAGAAATAAAATCTGAAATAAAATGATATTAGTAATACATATATCTTTAATAAACTTACATACCCTCTTAGGATTTATAAGCTCACGGTGAGACTGTATTGGCTTAATTTAATCTGCCCTGCATGCAGCGTGAAAATAGAACTTTTCTTGCAGATGCTGTCTTCCAGTTTTTCACTCTGGCTTCTGGATTTGGTGTGTGTGATTTCCAGCGCACCGCTCTGTCCTTATATTTCAGTCTCTCGCCCGTACGAGAAAGCACCTCTAAAAATCCCAAAAGATTTTCGTTTAATCTCTCGGTTTGAGGCGATTTGAGGCGATCTGTGCTTTTCCTGTACTTGTTTTTTTCTTCTGTTCACTACACACTTATATCCTTCCTTCCTTCCTAGGTATCATTTCCTTTTCCCCATATGAGGCTTCCATTCTATCCAATTTATATTTAAATCCGTTTAGGTATGCAGTTATAATAAATTTTTAAAGATTATTAGCTAACTTTTAGCAGATGTGATGAAGGTGAAAAATATTAATTATCTTTAAAACTATTTATATTTGAATAATATCATTTTGGATATAATTCCTAGTCTATCTCCTTTGTTGAATTATTTTTATTTAATTGTATTCCAACCAGGCGTTCTCTTATAGTTAATAATTTAATGTCCAGTAAATGCAAACTTTTAAAGTCCGCCATACATTCCTATATAGCTATTTCCTCATTCTTCAGTAATATTGTCTGGATTTAACCGTAATTCACATTTCCCGTCCTCAAACTTCAAAGAAAGACCCGCCAAGCCGACCTTGCGCTGTGTGTGTGTGGGTGTCGCGCTACACATTTTTTCCACAACAAAGCAAGAGGAACCAAATTTCGCTACAGTAATGTTGTTCTCAGTGCTGAATCTATGAAACCTTCAAAACTCAAACGCCACTTAGAGACAAAGCATTCAGAACATACTAAAAAGGATTTGGAGTTCTTTCGACGCCATGAAACTGGTCTCAGACGTCAGAGACGTGATCCTATAGGAAGTTTTCAGCAACAGAGCACAGCAGCAGTGCAAGCATCATATGAAGTCGCATTGGAAATTGCCAAACAAAAAAAAAACCTTACACGATTGGAGAAACGCTCATCAAAACCTGCATGTTGAAGATGACGAAGTTAATTCTTAGGGAAGCCAGCGAGATAAAGATGCGACAAATATCTATGTCCAATACCACAATTCAGAGTAAGTAAATATTAGACAAACATAAAGGTATGTTTTCAGGCACTCGTAAGAAATAAAGAAGTAGAACACTAGACAATAGAAAAACAACAGACGTGAGTGGCTTACACAGGACTCGAACCCAGGACCTTCCGTGCGACAACCCCGCCTAGCTTTGCAAGCGAATCACACTATCTCCATGCCATCTAGGCATCACCAAAAAAAAAATCCCGTCATCGAAGCATCATGGGTTTATTTTGTTCCAGGTTCAATCAGTGTGTAACACATGCCATTAGAAAAGGGTGGAACGTGAAACAGTGGACCATCACTGCTAACTGGCCTTAGCATTGTGACTTCGAGGACCAGAAGTCTTATCAACGTGACACCAGTTCAACCAGTGTGTAACACGTGACACTAGAAAACGACCATCACTGCTAACTGACCTTAGCATTGTGACTTGGAGGACTACGAGTCTTATCAACGTGACAACCAGTTAAGTCCATCTAAGTGAGGACATACCGCATATTTAGACATATGTGTGTGATGACACAGCCTCTTTACAGACATCCCATTATAAAATTTTGTTTTTGTAAATTGTACCAGATGCCATTATTTTCGTAAATATACATTTAATTAATCATTAAAGTACCCTGATTTAATTTTATACCTGGAGTTTTTTAATCTATTTTCAATTTTCGGAATTTTAAAGTAATCTTAAAGTGGTAGTGATTAATTCTGAGCTACATCCACATCCCCTAGGAGCATAGGAAAGGTCCAGGGAGAAGGTGACTTCATGGAGAACCTGCCAGTTCTCGTCTCTACAACTGAACTGTGAGGTTGACTATCTGACGTTATCTTGTGCTACCCTTACCACGAGTTCACCATTTCTGGGAACTACTATACTATCTCAACAATTCTACATCCATTTCGCCACATACCAGTTATCACTATCGATACCTATGAATTAGTAACGGTGCACCACTTTGTATACCTGGGGCCTACCATCAACGACAAACTCTCTCTGGACAAAGAAACTGATAGCCGCATTGGCAAAGCTGCAGCCACATTTGCCTGCCTCACAACGCCTGTTTGGGGAAACTCCAAATACACAATGAAGACCAAAGCTGCGGTATTTAGCGCCTACGTCACCAGCACACCTCTATATGGCAGCGAGACATGGTCAGTAATGCTAAGCAAGAAAGAATGTTCAACACCTTCCTTCCATGGTATCTACGCCATTTCGGTATTTCGTGGAAGGACAAAATGACAATTGTTGAAGTGATGTCACGTGCTGACCTTCAGAGCATGTATACGCTTCTTAGACAGCGCAGACTACGCTGGCTTGGCCATGTTCCCCGAATGGAAGATGGTCACATCCCGAAAGATATCTTCTACGGACAACTAGCAGATGGCAAAAGAACAGTTGGGCGACCACAGCTGAGGTTCAAAGATGTGTGCAAGAGAGACATGAGGGCACCGGACATAAATCGAGCAACCTAGGAGGATTAGGCTGCCGATCGCACCAAGTGGCGATGCTCTCTACGGCGCCACCTCAGATTGGGCTAAAAGAAGCTCTAATGGCAAACAGAAGAGAGGTAAAAAAAAAAGGCGAAAGGAACACCAGGAAAATAAGCAGCTGAGGGTTGTCACCTCCGGGGCGCATTCCAATAGTCAGTTATGACTGAAGGAGCTATTATAAGCCTGCTGTTGCCTCGGGCTTGTCGTAAAAGGTGAATAATGTGAGGATGTGCGTAGGGCGTGGAGCCGCATCATGTAAAAACATTGTCACAGAAACTACAGCTGCAAACACAAACGAATAATTTATTGCAGACTTCCTGCCAGGGACACGCTGCAGTGATGGTACCATGCTCTATAGGGAACGAAAAGATAATGATGATGATGCTGGATTATGATGATGATGGTGATGACGATGATGATGAATATGTATTAATGGTTTTAGATCAATCGCAAGGGTGACTGTAAAAGTCTGTTTACTGTCTGTTTGAGGCTGGAGATGTAGAGATGTAACGTTCTATTCTCTCCAGATGTATAACTGCCCGCTTGTGTTCGTGTGTTGTAAAGATGACAGAGTGGGCGTGTCACAATGATGCGGTGTATCTAGGTCACCGGCATGAGGTGCCGCCAGGGTATAGTAGAGACACACATAGTATCAGCATACATGTAAATACAGACGTGTAGTGCTTGTATAAGACTGTGGTTGATCGTGTAGGTGAGTGAATAGTAGTGCTGACAACACGAAGGCCGTATAGGCTCTTGGACGACTTCACATAGACTCACACAACCACAAGTAGAAGTCAGTGAAGTAGGGAATGCTGCTGACGTTTACAATATTTATTCGTGACGTACGATAATATGATGATGGACGAAACAGTCAATAGTACAAGATCATGGACATTATATGTGTAGTTATGAAGGTTAACATCAGGCATCACAGATCCTGAACAGCTTAGACATGTAACAATGTCTTGACCAATAATTACTGTTCATGCAATAGCTCTAATCCCTGACTGAGCCCCGTCAGGTAAGCCCTAGCAAATATATTGCCTAGTACGGGCGATATCAGTTATTTAACAAAGTCAATGCTATTGTCCTACAACTAGCCAAAGACTTCATTCTGGCCTCACATGCCAGGTACTTCATTCTGGTGAAGAAGATTGGCCGTAAACATGGACCAATATAATGACGACGAAATCAGGCCGCAGGTCGCAGGCCTCGATAATCAGGTGACTCTCAGTTTACATAAACTTCTGAGAATAAATATATTTATGCCAAACAATATTCCGCCTGCATTGCGGATCCATAAAGTTGATTCTTAGGCTTATATGTATAACAGGTCAACTTAGACCTAGTCTTTCAAATATGTAGCCATACTGGGGTACAGTATATTAACTCCTCGTGAGCTTCGCTCACTATGTCGCCATCAGCGATAAATGTACCTTTAAGATCTAATCGAGACGAAAAAGATCGAATAATGTTTCAGTTACCTTCTCAAAGAATCCTTACACTCTAAGGTAACACAACACAGCCAATACTGGCATAAAAAATCACTCAGGGAAGGAAGAATGACAAATCAGTCATTCCCAGAATTTCCAAATCCCTATCGAAACTTGGCAGAGAGAAATCTACGGATCGGTACATCCGTTCTAAGCCTCAGGTACACTCTGATTGAATTATCAGTCTCTCGGTCTTCGCGCCAAGACCTGCGCATGCCCAAAGAGCATAGACCAGATCGAGGCTAAACCAGACCAGGCGTTTCCGCCCAAACGGGTGGTAAAGATACTCCGTATATGGTCCTATAAATAGACTTAAGACATGTCAACTACAAAACATTGCCTGAGACAGGACAACATAAGACAGGGGAAGATAATCACCAGTCAAACCTGTCACAGAAAGATAATAAACATTTATCTCTCTTTGATCACATTAAACCAAACATAAATTAGGTTGGTGTTTTTCTCACCGTCAAAAATGACAGCAACAGTGACTCCAAATGCTGTGAATTAGATACCAGCAACTGGCGCCCTACGTGAACTATGTAATAATTCTCTGATACCCACCCATTAGGTAGATTTTTCTGTATATAGTTTTAGTTGAAATTGCACGCCATTCAACTTGCTGCCCTCGGTAATCGTATTGCCTGATTACGCTTAAGTCGCCAGCCGCCCTGGCTAACATCAAAAAGGGGTAAAGCGAAGTGTCGTCGGTTTGTGATCAGAACTCAATGTCAAGACAATATCAGTAAGTAACACTAGCCTAAACTAGTTAAAGAAGCAAACTTCTAAGACATTCTTAATATTGTAAAAGTACTCATAAGTACTCATGTCACTTAAGTTCACCCTGACTGTCTTTTGTAACTAATCTAAAATAATGTCAGGGATATTATATTATATCCAGTTATTAATTATTAGAAAACATATAACTGATAAACGCGGATACATATCGGCGATACAAATACAGTTAGACTGTACTCATCATCATGTGACGTATTCTTTCCAGAACGTTGTCTCCATTACAGCTGCTCTGAACGCATCACAATTCTGGGCAAGTCGACCTGCATCAGCCAAAGACAAGTTCAGACTCTCTGTGATGTCCTGGGTCCACCGTCGTCTAGGTCGACCCCTTCCCCTTTTTCCAGGGACCATGCCTTCCATCACTGTTTTTTCCAGACTATTATGTCTTTTTATATGACCGAAAAATTTCAGCTTCCTTATTGCGATGGTATTTAGGAGCCAATGTTCCTGTACGTTTAGTGAGTGCAGTACTTCTCTGTTGGTCTTTTTTTCTGTCCAGGGTATTCTCAACATCCTTCTGTAGCATTTCATTTCGAATGAATCTTTTTTGCAACTGTTTTATTGAGTGTCCAAGTCTCGCAGCCGTATGTTGCTACTGGGAATATACATGCTCTGATCAGTTGTAACTTTGTTTCTTTGCTTGTGCCTTGCCATAGGTTTTTCATCTGTGTTAGTTTATGTGAAGCAATTGCAAGTCTTCTTTTAATTTCTACTGCACAGTCGCCAGAGCTGTTGATGATTGATCCTAAGTATTCGAATTCATTAACACTTTCCAGTTCTTCGTTATCAATTTCAATTTCTGGTTTGGTCTTTACTTTGTCTGTTGTCAATACTTTGGTCTTCTTGGTGTTTAGGTATAGATTCTGGGCCTCGCTGTGTTTTTTGGTGGACAGAATTAATTGTTCAAGTCCTTCTGGGTTGGTCGATAGGAGGACTGTGTTGTCAGCATATCTGATTTCCGGGATCTGGTACCCGCCGATGTTAAATGAGTCAAACTCTGTGTGTTCTTGGTCATCTCTTACGTTTCTCATGATATTCTCGGCATAAATGTTAAACAGGTAAGGGGAAAGGGTACAGCCTTGTCTTACTCCTTTCTGTACTTCAAACCATTCTGATGTTTCCCCCTCGATTCTTACGGCTGCCTGTTGTTCTTGGTACAGCAGTGCGATGAGTTGTATAAGGTGGTTTGGAAATCCCATATTTTTCATAATAGCCCATAACTGCTGATGTTGTACACAATCGAAAGCTTTGGTGTAATCAATGAAACAAGTATGTAGGTCAACTGTACTAAGTTGATATAATCATCTTTCATCACGTGTTTTTTTTCTTTCTCCTTTTGGGGCATGTATTCTTGCAGGAGTGGTTTCTGCAGCCACACGGTGGAAAATGCTAAATGACTCAGTTCAACAAACAGAAAAGACAATTACAACAATAAAAGCAAGCAACTGCGAAAAAGAAGAGAAAAACGGAAGAAGTTACCGGCTTTAATAAATGGTTGATTGAGTAGAATAGAAGGATTGGAATGGGATGACAAGATCACTAATGTGAAACTGATGACGAAAACAAGGCAAGGGGCCTTTCACAAATTATGTAATACAATTGTTGACATTCTCAGCTCCCCTTCCCCCCTTCCCCTGTAACATGTGAGTAACAACCCCCCCACCTTTTTTTAAATTACGTAACACCATGGCCGACCCCCTTTCTGTGGCGGTAAAGCTTTATAACAACTTATCTGCACTTGTGTTTTAATTAGGCCTAACTATCTCACCTTGTCTACAACTAATATGTAGGCTTGATTAAAACTCCACGTAAACAGATTTACAAATTACCAGTTCTGGACAGCTAAATTGTTACAGTATATCCGCAATTTAATCAAATGCACACACAAAATCACCCGTGTGTTACCGGGGCCCGAAAGGGGAGCAAAGAATAGTAACACTGCACCCTACCACGCATGTCGTAAAAAGCGACTAAGGAGGGTATGGGCATGGGGCTGTTTACCCCATCCCGTAAAAACTTCGCACAGTAGGCTGATCACCTGCTTGCCAACCAATCTGATTACGGAAACAATGATAGATTGTTTGGTCTGTTTTTGTTCCACAAAGACGCCACTAGGCGTGGTGGAAACAGCGATAGATTGATCAATTTGTTGTTGCCCTAAGACGCCACTAGGCGTACTGGCCACATACTGCTTTGCCGGTTGATGGCTAAGGATGGAAGAGAAGAGAGACACACAAAATACAAGACTGACAAAAATACTGACGTAAGCGCCATAGATATAACACTATAAATCACAGACTGACTTCCATATCTATAGAAATTCTATGCTGACATCATAAACTAAACAAATAAGCAGCCTCTGTGCACTGAATGTTCGCTCTTTGTCACTGTCTAACACAGTCTTATGTACGAAAAGCAAAACTTTGTATAGCCTGTTTCTTATGAAATATTAATTAATTTTTCCTGCGCAATTTAACACTATTTCAGAACACCCCCACCCCTTGTAACAAAGCGTAACATCTCAGCAAAGCCCCCTCCCCCTCTTTGCGTTACTTAATTTGTGAAAGCCCCCAAGTGCCAGTGGAACTAGAGATAAGAAGAGGACGCTGACATGTATTGGAGGAACCTAAAGTAACAGGCACTCAATGGTCTGGAATCCTCAGAACAACAAAAGTAGAGGGAAACGGTAAAACGCCGGAAGAAAACTGGATACAGAAACGAAAATGTTGAGAAAGACACTGACCGGATGGCACGAGACACGAGAACATGGCATGAGTTTATTGAAGACCTATGCTCCTTGCGGAACTAAAGTGTTATTCGTGAATTAATGAACAACAGAATGAACAGTGAAAACACAAAAAAGTGTACAAAATGACAAATAAAGTAATAAAAAGCAGATACTGCACTGCACTAGAAATATGACTCAACAAGATATGCCAACAAACAGACAAGTATCATATTAATGATTAAACAACTGCTCATAAAACAGTTCGTGTAACTAGCAGATAAGACAGAGCACTTCTACACAAGATGTTTCAAATTAAAGTAAGGCAGAATTATTAATGGAGAAAAGTTAGCGTATCTGAAAGATGGGCTCAGCACCTAGGGCATCGAGAAGATTTAACAAAGGGAAGTAACCAGGAAGACTACCAATCATCATTATTTTCCTTTACGCCTCCTACAAAGCATGGAACCACAACTGCAGCTTTGTTCCCTTTTAGCACCGGTGTGTGTGTGTGTGTGTGTGTGTGACAATTTATTGTACACAATGAGCTTGTCAGCCTCATGCACAGAATCATATTAGTGGCTTCTACGACATGCCTGAGGGTACAGTAGTTCTATTCTTGACTTATTTCTTCAAAGACCCCCCGGGCACCACACTGGGCAAGACCCCCAAGACTTGAGGAAAACGCCAAAGATCAATCATTACTTTTGTTATACAGTATTTTTATTCCAGACTCGTCCAATGACAAGAGTAAAAAGACAACAATGCACAAGTCGATATCACGATCGATAACTATGAATTGGCAGTGGTACACCATGTCACGGGATTGCCTCCCCTGCTCTGCGGTGATGGTCCAACAATGGCCAAAATTAAGAGTATACATTGAGGGTCTTTAAAGGTACCTACCTTCGCTCAAGATTACTGTTGGCAAAATTTAAATAGAAGCATAGTGCTTCTATTTAGTCTTCATATAATTTTTAAGAAATCAAGCACAACGCTGAATTTATCGAAGCACAGTATAGGAATTAGAAGCAGCAGGCAAGTTTCCAATACAAATAATAACAAAACTACTGAATGGCATATACTGTATGACAGTGGTCACATACCAGACGACAACTAAAATCCAGATTTATACCTTTACCAACCAAGTTAAGAACCAAACTTTAACAAATAAACTAACAGATATTGGTTTGGTTTGGTTATCTTCATTTCACACGGACTACTCCACCAGAGCTCCGATCTCCTCCCTTAGATCACACAAGGAGGATCTAAGCACAGTGCACGAACTTCGTAGCACCGGCGAGAAGCCCAATGTGTGTATATAGGAATCACACATTCTATAAATTAAAATTAAGATTAATTAAATTTAATTAAAATTAAAGTTAAGAGCCAATGAAAGCAAAGGTTGCCGGATCAATAACCTTACGAGCCAAAAAGCCAAAATGTTATTTAAAATTAAAATAAAGAAAATAAGACATACAAATAAAATGAAATCGTCTTTCCCTTTCCCGTCTCTATAGTCGTCATTGATGAAGTCTTTACACGAAATAGAGAAAGTCCTGAGTTAGGTCCATTTCATACTTACTTAGTCGTTCCCCTTCTACCGTGAGGTGTAGAGGTTTGGAAGAGAGAGCGCCAGACTATTCTAACATCTGTCTTCTTCCTGGCCTGGTTCCATTCTAGTCCTCGGTCCTTCAAAGATTGTCTAATGTTGTCCTCCCAGCGGACTCTGGGTCGTCCTGGAGGTCTGGATCCTTGGCTCTTTGTTTCCCATGCTTGTCGTGGTAGCCGATCTTCTCCCATTCTGCAGACATGGCCAAACCATCTTAGTTGGGACTCAATTTCTCGTTGAACAATTATACTACTGGACAAAAGTTAAGGGCCACCATTCAGTTTAGACAAGGTTTATATAATTGATTGGCAAACTGTAAAGACAAGTGAAAATGTCATTAAAACTGAGCTCAGAGAAATGTGTATACATTTCTGTGTGCACTAGGTTAATTTTTTTTAAATGTCCAAAAACTGGGTCACTTTAACCCGCACGTGAAAATTGCCATTGTTGCTGCAAAAACTCGTGGTTTTTGCAACACGCCCCACTAGTTAAAAAGATGAAAAAGTGAGTTGAATTTGAATGCACGTGGAAAATGATCATCGGTAAAGAGTGTTCACCGTTGGTATGCAATAAATCAGTATGCCAAGTGGTCGAAATGATCACTGCATTAGCCATACCACCAAGGAGAAGTCTCAGCACTGTAGACCGTGGTCGAGCCATGGCATTGATTCAGGATGGTCAATCTGTTCGTCATGTTGCAAGACGTTTAGCAGTGTCCCACTCTACCATTCAGAGACTTCTTGAGAGATTTCAAGCTACCGGACATTTGGAAAATCGACCTTGCTCACGAAGAATTATATAAACTTTGTCTAAACTGAATGGCGGCCCTTAACTTTTGTCCAGTAGTATATTATGATTATTATTATTATTATATCTCTTCGTTGTGTGTGTGTGTGTGTTTTTTTTTCTCCTTGCTTTTTTTACTGCTAACTTTGCTTCTGCTGCAAGGAGATTTAGAATGACAAGAGCACATTTGTTTTGCGACATCATAAACTCGTGCATTTGGAAAATGATTGTTTATCGCGGTTTATTTTATCGTGGTCATATTTAGTAACTTCTTTCTGAAAGAGGTGCAACGCGTCGCGTGAAAACAGACACATGCAAATAAAGTAGTCCTGGAAGTTCTAGGAATTAAAAAAAAAAAAATCATAGAAGATATGAAAAGGAAATAAAAAAGTTTGATGTAAAAAACAGACATAATACCTTGATGATAATGATTATAGATGGAACGATTGCAGGACAAAATTCACGAGGATTATAGCGTTATAACTGGGAAGGAAATTGCAAGAGGTGGGCACCTATCAAAGCAGGAGATAGAAACTGTTGAAAATCCATTATTACAGGAAAACTTTGACGTGGAGACGGCACTAATCTGATATTCTGACATGACATCATTTCATTCATGAAAAATATAACATTGTGTGCGAAATTAAAGCGACACCGTATTGTCCACAGTTTGCGTGAACAATGCATATCAAACCTTACCTGTTCACCGTCTGGCGCGAATTTTGGTTAGAACTAACTACTCAGGGAATTTGTTTTATTGTGAGTAAGTTTATACGCGTATAATTAATACAGGTACTATGACGATCTTATACCTTTTTTCCTGCCATAATTTTATTATATCAATGCGCTTTCTGATTTAACTTCGGACAGGTATAATGTACGACCTACTTCGAGTGACACACCCCTTTATCTTTTATCGTGTGTGTATGGCACGGCGTTGTTTCCAATATTTAAACACACTGGCTTGATGAGTGACCGCCATTGTGATAATGATGCTGCATGCGGACATTAAAAAGAGTTTGTGAATGTGTTATATTCATTACTTTTAAATGTAAATAAAAGAATAATATTTTCTTTGCATTAGGCCTATAAGTATAGCGGTGCCCAAAATTGTATTTGCGTAGCCTTCCATGGTGTAGGAAACTAGAACCCATTTCCAGATTAAAATTTAAAAAAAAACAAAAACTCTTTACAATGGCAGGCACAAGACAGCTGAGGGTGCTACTTTTTGTCAGTATCTGTGCCACTTTATGAACCTACGGATGAAACTTCATAAATGATTTTCCAATATGACTGCCCAGAACTGTCGCTAAAAACAGGGGAATGGACTAATGTTGCCCGTTGAGTCTGTGGCAGCGGTGCCAAAATACAACAGGTTGCTAAGTGCTAGGACATTATCTAACATGTTCATTTACTTTTTATTTAAATTTTTGGTAAGATTTTGTCACAGTCCTACGTTTGTTTTATGAAGTCCTATGTGACAAAACGGGGGAGGCCCCTATCGATCTTTGTTCCACTCCAGCAGTATCGGTACATTTGTGGTACTGATTTTTATTATTTGCTCTCAATTGTCCCACTTTTCTTTCTTTCTTTGCTTGTGTGGTAAATATTTTGTAGGTACAAACATTTGTTGATACTCCTCTCTGTGATGTCACCTGTTTGTTACCCTGTCACCCTAGCTTGCGGTGAGCAACTGAGATAAGATAGTCGCCAGCGTGTTTAGATTGAACCGCTGATAAGAATCAGATGTCCATATATGGTAATACGTGAATTTTGCAGGCACGCACCTTATTTCACGTGGGACTATTTTGAAAATATCACACCCGCCCGGCATGATTTGAAATGATTGGATCTTTCTGATTTGTTTCATAACAACATTGAGGGGGAATATAACCAGGCGTTTGTTCAAACCCACTTCACTGTGCAAAAACTGCTGTGAGACACGCTCGCCAGAAGAACCCAGACTTGCCAAGTTAGAATTCAAGAATTCCTTTTATCGGACTGGACCTTTTATTAGAGTATTCCAAAAGGACTTACCAAAAAAAAAAAAAAAAAAAAAGCCCAGGAAATCTCTAGCATTGCAACAAGGAAAACCAGGATTAAAGAAAACTGAAACACATGGAGTCAGAGAGGGAATCTATTGTCAAATTAAAGACACCCCAGACGCGTATAAGAGACTGACTCGTCTCTTTTTATTCATCTGAGCAACAAGTCTATAGCCAAGATTTGCGTAAGTGTGCATTTTTTTTCATTCTATAGGTGTTTCATTTACTAACATGTGAACTAATATGTATGCATTACCGTGTGAATATTTATATGTGTGAAAATCGCTGGTGGATGTCCCGGTCGTTTGAGGCTGGCAACCTCAGCTTATAGTATGATGATTTCATGAACTACCACTGCAAGGGCTGGTGATTGTTTTATTGCTAGTTTCGTAAAGAGAACTAAAAGCATAAAGTAGTCTCAGGTTCCATATGGAGCAGAGAGGGAAAGATGAAAGAAATGATGTACATTGTTGGTATAATACTTACATTCTCAAAGCAGTGTAAATGTCCCTATAAACATATTCACATTAAAATTAATGTAAGTTTTCAAGCTTTAAACCAGTGTAAATGTCTATGTGAAAATATCCATTTTAAAGTAATGGAAGTGTCACAGAGGTTTTATGATCATTAAATTGCCTATATCCTCTTCTTTTTCTTTCACCCGTATCCTCTATTTTTATTATCACTCTTTACCTTTTTCCTGTATTTTTCGCATTCATTCGTTTGCGAAAAATATTTTCTTTTCCATTCTCAATTTTACCGGTTTCTTTCTCATACTGGTAAACGCATTTATGACATAACGTGTCAGAGAGAGAGAGCGCGTTTAAATGCATTCTATTGCATTAGATGTCAGTGGACGATAGAACGTGTGAATACTCGTCTGGGCAGACAGAGATAGCAGACATGCGTCTGTACTTTTCTCATGTCGCGGGCGTTTCGTCAGGCTAGGTGTCATACCGTCTAGCATTTTCACCTGACACTAACGTTTCTCTCGGAGTGAAGTGTGATATGACACTCACGCAGCGCTCGGGAATGAGACATATAGTCTGGGTTTTTCCATGACACGCACGCTTCTCGGTCAGTTTGTTAACGTGGGTGTGAAGACGCACCGGTGGCACTTACGGCATGCGTCTAAGTAACATAAGTGTTAGGAAAGACGAGAGATTGCGTGGTTTTGGAAATAGGGCACATTCTTTGTGTGTTTCATATATCTTAAACGAGAGTTTGAGACTTAATTCACTCAGTAACTTCGCAGTCAAGAATAGAACAAGCCTTCTTTCGATTCCTAAGAATCTCTGTTAATAGAGATGGCATTTAGTTTGGTCGAAGTGGTTTAAGTTCTTAGTAGTTCTGTGTTGAGGTAAATATTATATATATTATATTCTAGTATTTTGTGAAGTGTTTAAAGTGTTAAATCGCTTATTTTATTTCACTAGTTAGATTTGGTGCAGAGCGCTTAATTTATATAGTCTGTATTATTTTTAGTGACGAGTTACAGTGGAAAACAGAAATTATATTTCTAGCTTAAACTCAGTCGGCTATTAAGGAATTTAACTTTACTGCTAAAATAATCAGACGAGAATAAACTTTCTAAACTAACTTTATTAATGCTAGATGCTTCATGAGTGGTGACGGAACACGTAGGTATTCCTAATTCATGATGATTGATTTTATGTATATAACTTATTTCACAGGAAGGTTTAAATGATAAGTCAAGCGGTACGCTTGCAGTTTTAAAAAAAAAATGTAAGTTATATTGAGTACATAATATGTAAAATATTTCATATGTGTTTTTCTTTATTCAGTGAATACTGGGTAACCCAAATTTTGCCGGCGTTTAGTACAGAGACATACCTGTGAGAAACATAAACATTTTTATCTTTTAACCACGTGGGTTTACAAGTTAACACCTGTCTGACAGTGCGTGTGTCTTCATAAATAGACAGAGTACAACTCTCACTAACGGGTTTTATTAAAGACTAAATGTTTTATACTCAGCCTTTGAGCCAGATCAGATTTTCTGCACAAACTCTATGTACAAATTTAGCCGTTGTGGCAAGTAACATATTAACGTCAGTAACATTCCGACGGAGTTTCGACTAGTGGTGTGGTGACCAAATCTAGTCCTTTCCTGAAAGTAGACACCGATCTGACATTCCTCAATTCTAGAAACCTAAGCTATTGACACTGTGCTCGTTGTTAATGTTTCGTGCCTGGACAATTTTAATGTGACCTAAGCAGACATCCGAAAAATAAGAACACCCAAGGAGTCGTTCCCGGAAGCAGAGAATTCATCCTGTCTTTTTGGAACTGGGGATTTCTTGGTCAAAGACTGCCCTTGACGAGTCTGTAGGTGAATGTCCTAAAAATTGTATTACCAGAAGTGGCTATCTAAGCTGTGAGTATGAACATGTGCACGTGTGCTCGGCTGAATGAATAAAGTGAATGCAGGACGGAGTGATTTTTTTTTTTATTGTTGTAATTGGGCACCCATTTTGCTATCTTAACTTTCTGTATGCAAGTATTGCTAATCATATTTCCCTTAAAATAGAGCAGAGATATCAAGTCTGTCCATACCTTAAGAAGGGGAAATATTAGGCCTAATCCTATGTATCCTTGTTTCCTCGGGGCTATCACTTTCTTCTAACAGGACTGTGGGCATACCTCGAGGGATAAGATCTAACTGTGGGTCTATCATTTCTGGTAGCAATTCCTGGATTTTTTTTTTGACTATGTGTATATGCTTTGATGTAATTTCTATGTGTTGTGAAGAAATTTTAGATGATAATTAAAATTTCTCTTGAAATTAATCAGCGTGTTGGTCAGCTCGTTCTAGAATATTTATATAATCATTTGTTATAGTTTTCCCACGTCTGTACGTCCAACTGTCATCATATATGTGCGTGCACGTGAGTGGTTATATATATATATATATATATATATATATATATATATATATATATATATATATATATATATATATATATATATATATATATATATATATGTGTGTGTGTGTGTGTGTTTAGACTGTCTGACTCCTCGAAAGCTGTCGTAGAAGATAGGTGAGAGAGAGAGAAGATTTCTCGATCTCAGAGACAGCCTCTTAATCACATTCTACCATCTCACTCGTGGAAACCTATTGCTATTACTACTTCTCACTGTGACTATCACTTATTCAAATCTATTCAGAAGGGACCAACCCAAGTCTTAATTCCCCTATCAAAAATCTACGACAGGAAGTTTCAAACTTTTCAATCAGTGTAAAACATAAATGAAAACATATTCAATTTATACTGTGAACACTTTCAATCAGTGGGGATGTATATGTAAACAGACTCTATCTGTATTATTAACCTTTCCATTTAAATATAAAGTACACTGCGCTGGCGACCGGGTGACCCAGGATCAAACCCGGGCGTGGAAATTTGAAGATTTTTCGTCGACCGGGATTTGGACTGGATTAACTCGAGCCCTGGCGAGTACATTTGAAGAAGTATCGTCGTCCAGGGACTGGCGGCTCCTGAGCCGACCCAGCTCTAATGGGTACCTCCGAAATCGGCGAGTATCTGCCTGAATGGCGAGGGACACCTGTCTCTGTGCAAGAAAAAAAGGGATACTCACGTAAAATCAGTCTCATGTTAGACATAATAACCTGAGATTTCGCCTCGAGTAATAGCGGGCGTACGGGGAAAAAAAAAAAAAAAAATATATATATATATATATATATATATATATATATATATATATATATATATATATATATATATATATATATATATATATATATATATATATATATATATATATATATATATATATATATATATATATATATATATATAAAGTAACTATGAAAGCTATTCTATTTGAATGTAAAGAAAGTTTTATCTCGAGGTATTAAATTTAATTCTCATCGAGGGTAAAGTCTGAGTAATTGGGATAGTGGTATGGGAAGATAGGAACCCATAACTATGGGGTGGAAAACGCCATACTCAGAAGATCGTTTCGTTCTATTCTTTTACCATAGTTATTGGTGGTACCAGCAGAAAGTATTATCTCTGGAACAAGAAGGGAGCAATGGCCTAAACTTTAAGACGAAGGACCCACGTGGTAGACTTTCTTTGACGTTTCTGGGAAACGAGCTACCCCCGACAACCTTGATCAGAGACGAGCGTGAGCAGAGTGAAAAGAACCAACCCAAAAGAAGGAGCAGAATCGTCATTGGCAACTAAGTTCAAATATATGCTGCCACTTGAACTTCTTGTAACATCCCACATTCCCTAAAGACTGGGATGATAACTTTTCTTGATCCATAACTATTCAAATTATTTTCCAACTGTTAAAACCTAAAGTGATTTTTAAATTTTGTTATTTGTAATGTTACAAATTTAACTTCGATTTAATCATTTTAAAGTTACTGCATGTTTGTCTCAGTCAATGTACTACATACACTCTAAACAGAGCTATACTAGAATAATTGAATTCCACTGAGTAAATCAGGGGTGGAGCTTTAACGAGCTAGAATAAACCATTGCGTAACCTCTTCACAAAAGTGTCGGCAGATTCCAGAATTAACGTGCTCAGCAAATGCCAGCATTGTTTTCGCTTATCTGAATATCTTGTGAATACTCCTTTGTGGTAGAAGTGTAATTAACCTTCTATCTACACATCTGCCAAGAGTAATCTTGTGAGCAGGTAGATATCTTAGAAGCCACTATTAGATACTCTTGAGTTGTGGCCACTGTTGGACCACTACTGCAAAGCAGGGGAGGCAATACCGTCACAGCCTATATTATTTTTAAAGGCTGTGTCCCAATTTGGCTTTTGTTTGATTTATATTTGTAGTTGAAATAAACAATAGTGGGACGTGTGTTCGATTTCTTTCAAATGACTATCGATCCGGAGCTCAATTAAGTCGCCCCCAACGATACGGCCTGAAATAAGAATTCAGAGACGCAGTAATTCGGGGGTTAGGTTTAGGAATCTCAGATATCTCAGCAAGTGCTGGATCCATTAACGGTTCTGGGCTGTTCTTTGGCAATAACCGCTCGTATCCAAATAGGTCACTGTCAAACATAAAGTAGCACAGAGCAACTCACGCATTCCCAGGGGTCTCAAAGGAGGCAAAACAAGAATTGAACTACTTCTGTCTCAGGCATGGTGTATGATATAAATAGATATCAATCAATACCCTTTAGCTCCCCAAGGAGCATAGACCTTCAACAAACACATGCCAAGTCTTCCTGTCCTGTGCCATCCGCTCAAGTTCTTTCCATATAACTAGATATAGGTCATGTATAAGACTGGCAACCTCATCATGCAAAACCGATTGCTACAACAACAACAACAACAACAACTGCTGCAAGAGCACATGGATACTTTAGTGTTGGCTTCTTGTAAGGAGGTCAGCTGCAGTTGTGGTTCCTTGTTCCATAACAACTGAAAAAGGAACAAGACATTAAACATAAGTTTAGGTTTGTTAAGTTTTCAATCCATAAGATAAGTACAATAGAAGTTAACAGTTTTTATTCTTAACAAACCAGAGATAAAAAATTATTAAACTTAACTAAAACATCAGGGTGAGGTTATTAAACTTGGTCAATCAGCATATGATGCAACAAAAACAAACAAGAAAGTATTTAGTTCAAGACTGTTATTTTTAATGAGCTGTTCTTCCTTTCATGTTTTTCCTTTCTGCTTTCAGGTAGACAACATTTGGACTTAACAGAACACTACCACTTTTAGGAACAAAAACCTGGAGAGAAAATGACTACAGCGAACCCACCAACTTTCTGCATGAACCCACCAACTTTCTGCATGAACCCACCAACTTTCGACATGAACCCACCAACTTTCTTCATGAACCCACCAACTTTCGGCATGAACCCACCAACTTTCAGCATGAACCCACCAACTTTCGGCATGAACCCACCAACTTTCGGCGTGAACATACCACTTTCGGCATGAACCCACCAACTTTCGGCATGAACCCACCAACAACATTATAGATACCTGTAATTTGACTACAGATAACACAAGGAGCTACACAGCCAAGTGGTTTAAATGTATCCCCTATATAGAGACCTAGCTTCCTGCAATTAAAGATGATATGGACTCCCCAAGAAAGTTCACATATTCTGTTGAGATTTAAAATATGTGTAATTTCTGGGAGTCTTTTATGAGATGAAGAAAGCATGGGACTACTGATCACTCAGGTATGTTGTACAAGGCAACTAACACAAGGTTGACCTGCAACATCATCATGTCAAAGAAATTGCTACATAAACCAGACTGCAAGATCATGTGAATGAGTTGTTCAGGCTTCCCTCAAAAGGGCTAGTGGCTAAGTTGGCTTCATGCATTACAGGAAGCAGAAAGGAAAACTACAATGATGAGGATGAAATATTCAAAGACAGCAGGGAAATTCACAACTGATAACATGTGAAGAGTTTAAGTTCTTTGGGCCACAACAACCAGGAAGTGAAGACAGAGCCATCATCTTTTCTGTACAAATCACACTTCTGAACTTTGACTCTTGGCGGTCAAACCATTGGATTGTTGCAGCATCAAGTACAGTTATTGAGTTCGTGCCAAGATATTTTTAACTTCTCACATCTGCAAAGGGCCAGGTAAGTCTTGCATTGTTGTCTCCAGTGCTTGGAGTATTTGTTGTGTTTCGTCATGTCAGATTAACTCCCAGTATTAAGTGTCTGTAAAATCAATTTAGCATTATCCATTGCCAGGTTTTAGGTTATAATCATGCCTCATGTATTTTCCTCGGGGTCTCTGAAAAGGCAACGATAGAACTGGACTGCTGCACACTCAAGCATGCCATACAAGGTGACTATCATGAAGCTGCACACTCAAGCATGCCATACAAGATGACTATCATGAAGCTGCACACTCAAGCATGCCATACAAGGTGACTATCATGAAGCTGCACACTCAAGCATGCCATACAAGATGACTATCATGAAGCTGCACACTCAAGCATGCCATACAAGGTGACTATCATGAAGCTGCACACTCAAGCATGCCATACAAGATGACTATCATGAAGCTGCACACTCAAGCATGCCATACAAGGTGACTATCATGAAGCTGCACACTCAAGCATGCCATACAAGGTGACTATCATGAAGCTGCACACTCAAGCATGCCATACAAGGTGACTATCATGAAGCTGCACACTCAAGCATGCCATACAAGGTGACTATCATGAAGCTGCACACTCAAGTATGCCATACAAGGTGACTATCATGAAGCTGCACACTCAAGCATGCCATACAAGGTGACTATCATGAAGCTGCACACTCAAGCATGCCATACAAGGTGACTATCATGAAGCTGCGCATGAGGCTGGCAATCTCATCATGTAAAACAAATTGCCATATAAACTAATGTTGCAAGAGCATGTCACAAACATCCTGTCAGGGAACCAGCTTGTACTGGTGGCTCCATGTTCCATAAGGAGCACAAAGAAAAATGGTGATCAAGTTAAAATCATTAACAGATATCAAGCTGGGTGGTTTGTGGGATGGTTGCTCTCCATGGTCTCTATGTTTGTGGTGTTCCTCACGACTTCTTCTTTTGGGTCTCCTCCAGTTTACACACTATCACCTTATATAGTATATTTTCTTCTGTTATTATCTGTCCCTGCTTCCTTCAAACTTTCTCATTATATGTTCCAGTTTTCTCATCATGTTTAGCTCCTCATTCAGCATAGACCTTCAACAAATACATGCCAAGTCCTCCGGTCACGTGCCATCAAGTTTTTTCCATGCTTTCTCACCCCTTTCACTTCTGTCTCCAGTTCTCATCTCCATGATTATTTTGGTCTCCCTTTAACTCTCTAACAAGTACAACCTTCTAATGCTATCAGAAGACTTCCTCAACATGTGTCCTATCTATCACCAGTATCTTCTTCTCAGTGTTTTGCTCCAGTGACATTTGTCTAGTTCTTGCCATCCGTTTGACACTGGTAATCTTATTGTACCATTTCAGTCCTTCTATTCTGCACGAGCCCTCATTTATGAAAGACTAACTTTTATTCCTTTATAATATGTCCTTTAAATCTGTATTGCTGTCTTCTTATCTTTACAGTGAATTGTTGCTGTTCCCCAGCCTTCCTCAGGACCTCCTCTTTAGGGTAAAAAAAAGGTATAGGTAGTCTCATAGCGAATACTGCCGCAGGGGAGGGAAGTGTTAGAGACGTCCCCATACTAAGTCCAGCATTGAGAGGTGAGGTGACGTTCCCTTCTTTGCTGCCTTTCCTTCCCTAACCCAAAGAGCAAAGTCAGGTACCCATTTACACCGGGGAAACTGGAGCGTGTCAGTACCGTGATTCGAACTTGGCACCTTTGCTGTAAGAGACCAGCACTCTAACCACTCTGCCAGTCAGACGCTCCTCCTTAGGGTATACATTGATCATTTCTTCTATGTAACAGTTATTCGGCTTGTCTCCGCACCTTCTCTTCTTTGATTTAGTCCATGATTTATATTTACTTACCTTGTGTCCTTTATTTGTCTGTATGGCTGACAAAGGATTGGTAACCCAAAAACATACTGTGTTGCTCTTAAGTTGTTCTTTTTTTTTAAATTATTATTGTATATCATATTATTTTGTGCGTAATTTGTTTGGACATACTTTCTTGACTAGAAGCAAATGCATGAAACAGAAGATACAGTTGTTTCTGTTTTAAACTGATTGATGGCTTGGCGACAAATGAAGAACATATCAGGCCATACTATTTTCTGCCATATATGCTTCCTCCTGAATCACGAAGGTATAGTCAGCCCTTGTCGGTGCTACGGAGTTTGTGCACTGTGCTGAGATCCTCCTTGTGTAATCTAAGGAAGGAGATCAGAGCACTGATGGAGTTGTTCATGTACAATGAAGATAGTCCTTAAAACCACACCATACCCTAGTGACTAGTCAGTCAACACTTGTTTCTTACCAGGTCCTGAAAGGGGAGCAAAGAATAATTACATTGTAATTTACCAAGCATGTCATAAAAAGTAACTATGGAAGGTTGGGCATGGGACCGACTACCCCATCCTTTAGCCACACAATCGTTAACAAATAATATGATCAGGTTTACTAAATAAAATTAAAACTCTGCCATCCAAGACAGACAAAGCTCCTCAGGTAGAGAGCTGTCCTCTGGTTGATAGCTGTCCTGTGTTAGAGAGCTGTCCTCTGGTTGATAGCTGTCCTGTGTTAGATAGTTGTCCTCTGGTAGAGAGCTGTCCTGTGTTAGAGAGCTGTCCTCTGGTAGAGGGCTGCCCTCTGGTAGAGAGCTGCCCTCTGGTAGATAGCTGCCCTCTGGTAGAGAGCTGTCCTGTGTTACAGAGCTGTCCTCTGGTAGAGAGCTGTCCTCTGGTAGAGAGCTGTCCTCTGGTAGATAGCTGTCCTCTGGTAGATAGCTGTCCTGTGTTAGAGAGCTGTCCTCTGGTAGATAGCTGTCCTCTGGTAGAGAGCTGTCCTCTGGTAGATAGCTGTCCTCTGGTAGATAGCTGTCCTGTGTTAGAGAGCTGTCCTCTGGTAGAGAGCTGTCCTCTGGTAGAGAGCTGTCCTCTGGTAGATAGCTGTCCTCTGGTAGATAGCTGTCCTCTGGTAGATAGCTGTCCTGTGTTAGAGAGCTGTCCTCTGGTAGAGAGCTGACCTCTGGTAGATAGCTGTCCTGTGTTAGAGAGCTGTCCTCTGGTAGAGAGCTGTCCTCTGGTAGATAGCTGTCCTCTGGTAGATAGCTGTCTGATAAGGGTGGATTTAGGCTGACTTCAATTACCACCCTTATCGACACCAGTTAAATTATAGTTGTAGTGTTGGGTGTCTTATCTGGTTTATGTTGTTGCTGTGTGTAAAGTAGTTAGCTAGTCCACAGAGTTACAGCACAGGCAAAGTGACATGCGAAGTCATAAAGGAGGTAACTGCTCTTGACGTTTTCATCATTTATTTCACGCCACAACGACAGTTACTTCACATACATCATAAACGTCACAGTTCAATAGTTTTCAGCATTCAAAAATGATATTGGTGCCAACTGTTAGACATGTAGGATCCAATCCTCATCAGCCATAGCGTAAACAACAGTTCAAGGTTCACAGTGTCATAAAGTTATTATTCATAAATCTGTCTAAATAATATGGCACAGAGCTGGATGCATTAATATTCATTACTATCAATAGTGTAACAGTGTCAGCTGCATTTCATCAGTACACCTACATAATAATCATTACTCCTCTCCTGATGCTGGCAGATCAGGTGTAATAAATAAGTCCGTTATCGTTTGCACAAGAAATAGCATTGAGGAGTACAGGTCGAACTGACCTTTATCACATTCCTAAGTCTAACCCTTTGACTTAGGCGTAATCGCTGGCATAGCGAATCCTGGAAAACAGACAATAGTCCTGTTGGTCTAAAGCGACCCATATATGTAAATTGTTCAGGTATAAAGATACCGGTGGCGAAATCCTAATCAAAGTACCTCTCCATTTTGAATCACACAGGCGAGCAGAGAGCAACAAAATGTCGAACTACTAGATGGTATCGTAAAGTTCAATAAAGAGGTATTACCTTTCTTCGGAATCAACCACTAAAACATATGCCTCCAGGCGGCTTGAATAATACTGGGAAAAGTCTAGTTAGATAACTAACTCACAAAGACTATATATTTCCCTATGAAAAATCCTCTGCTCAGTACATCATCTCGAATCCCCGCTGGGCGGAAGACGATTCTAACCCCTGAAAGTCAGACATGCGCAGAAAAGCCACCACCTGAGTGAAATTCAACGAGACGATGGTTGAAGACCTTCTAGAAAGATTTTAGTAAGAAATCGCGCCTTATATGGACAGCAAAAGAATCCTCAACACTGGTTTCAATCATTCGAAGAAACGGTAGCCCGATACTACCATACAAGGAGAATGACCAACACATCGCTAAAAAAAGTGGACCTGGAGTCCCGTCACAAGAGGAAGTAATCATCCTTGTAAAATGATTCACAGTAAAACAAGAGTTATTTATCTTAGACTGTGCGAAAAATCAAGGTGTACAATTCAGACAAGTTAATGTCTTTAGACAAAATTATACTATGTCTTTAGACAAAATTACACAATGTTTTTTTTTTTTAAATCATACAATGTCTTTTGAAAAATTCTGTGCGTAACACTGTCCTGTGTTAGAGAGCTGTCCTCTGGTAGAGAGCTGTCCTGTGTTAGAGGTCCTGTGATAGAGAGCTGTCCTGTGTTAGAGAGCTGTCCTCTGGTAGAGAGCTGTCCTCTGGTAGATAGCTGTCCTCTGGTAGATAGCTGTCCTCTGGTAGAGAGCTGTCCTCTGGTAGAGAGCTGCCCTCTGGTAGATAGCTGTCCTCTGGTAGAGAGCTGTCCTCTGGTAGAGAGCTGTCCTCTGGTAGAGAGCTGTCCTCTGGTAGATAGCTGTCCTGTGTTAGAGAGCTGTCCTCTGGTAGAGAGCTGTCCTCTGGTAGAGAGCTGTCCTCTGGTAGAGAGCTGTCCTCTGGTAGATAGCTGTCCTCTGGTAGGTCTGGTAGAGAGCTGTCATCTGGTAGAGAGTTGTCATCTGGTAGAAAGCTGTCATCTGGTAGAGAGCTGTCTTCTGGTAGGTCTGGTAGAAAGCTGTCATCTGGTAGAGAGCTGTCCTCTGATAAGTCTGGTAGAGAGCTGTCATCTGGTAGAGAGCTGTCATCTGTTAGAGAGCTGTCTTCTGGTAGAGAGCTGTCATCTGGTAGAGAGATATCTTCTGGTATAGAGCTGTTGTCTGGTAGAGAGCTGTCATCTGGTAGAGAGCTGTCTTCTGGTAGAGAGCTGTTGTCTGGTAGAGAGCTGTCATCTGGTAGAGAGCTGTCTTCTGGTAGAGAGCTGTCGTCTGGTAGAGAGCAGTCATCTGGTAGAGAGCTGTCTTCTGGTAGAGAGCTGTCCTCTGGTAGAGAGCTGTCTTCTGGTAGAGAGCTGTTGTCTGGTAGAGAGCTGTCTTCTGGTAGAGAGCTGTCCTCTGGTAGAGAGCTGTCTTCTGGTAGAGAGCTGTCATCTGGTAGAGAGCTGTCTTCTGGTAGAGAGCTGTCCTCTGGTAGAGAGCTGTCCTCTGGTAGAGAGCTGTTGTCTGGTAGAGAGCTGGTAGAGAGCTGTCTTCTGGTAGAGAGCTGTCTTCTGGTAGAGAGCTGTCATCTGGTAGAGAGCTGTCTTCTGGTAGAGAGCTGTCCTCTGGTAGAGAGCTGTCCTCTGGTAGAGAGCTGTTGTCTGGTAGAGAGCTGGTAGAGAGCTGTCTTCTGGTAGAGAGCTGTTGTCTGGTAGAGAGCTGTTGTCTAGTAGAGAGCTGTCATCTGGTAGAGAGCTGTCATCTGGTAGAGAGCTGTTGTCTTGTAGAGAGCTGTCCTCTGGTAGAACTGAGGCAAAGAACTGTGCTCTGGTGGATAGCTGTCCTCTGGTGGATAGCTGTTCACTGGTAGAGAGCTGTCCAATGGTAGAGAGCTGTCCTCTGGTGGATAGCTGTTCACTGGTATAGAGCTGTCCACTGGTAGAGAGCTGTCCACTGGTAGAGAGCTGTCCACTGTTAGAGAACTGTCCACTGGTAGAGAGCTGTCCTCTGGTAGAGAGCTGACCACTGGTAGAGAGCTGTCCACTGGTAGAGAGCTGTCCACTGGTAGAGAGCTGTCCTCTGTTAGAGAGCTGTCCTCTGGTAGAGCAAAGACTGCAGGGAAGTGCTACCAAGAAGTTTCCTCAGTGTGTATCGCCAATGTCTTCTTCTTCTGATCTCTTTCTTCACTGGTACTTGTCTAGTTCTTGTCATCACCTTCACTGGTACTTGTCTAGTTCTTGTCATCACCTTCACTGGTACTTGTCTAGTTCTTGTCATCACCTCCACATTCAACGTCATCGTTTTCCTTTCAGCTCCTTACAGAGCATGGAGCCACCACTGCAACACGATGAGGTTGCCAGCCCCATGCACAACCTCATATTACCCAGAAGCCAGTTCCACGTTCTTCATCACCTTTCAACTCCTCAAGGACATAGGCCTTTAACAAACTTGTGCCAGGTGTGCCAGGTGTCCCTGTCTTAATGAGAACGTCTACATTCGTGTTCAGGTATTACGTAGCTACCAAGCGGCAGTTTGTACATAAGAAATTTAGCTCAAGGACTCACAGTTTCTACACAAATAATTTAGTTCAGTACACATAATGCAGTTGAATCTTGCAAACTAACTTATAACTTGTTAAATAAAGAAGTGAAGACAAAAACTCGAAGAGATAAAAGACATTTCATCAATGAACTGGCCGTAGAAGCTGAAAATGCTGCAAGAACTGGTAATAGTAGGTGCCTTTATCAAATTACAAAACAACTATGTCACCAGCCTACTGCTATGGAAACACCTGTTAAAAGTAAATTAGGGAATTCAATACCAACAGAAAAAGAACAAATGAAGAGATGGGCTGAGCACTTCATGGAGGTGCTAAACAGACCACCACCAACAGTAACACCTGATTTTAATAATGAAATACCCACAACCACCTTGCCAATAACTTGCGATGAATTCACGCTGGACGAGATCAAACAAGCCGTTAAAAGATTAAAAAATTTTTAAGCTGCTGGAGTTGACGAAATTTCAGGGGAAATGATTAAAGCAGTTAATGACAACAACCTCTTGAGAATTTTAGATATTATAAATGAAGTATGGAGAGAAGAACAACCACCACAACAATGGAAAGACAGTATTATTGTAAAGTTACCGAAGAAAGGTGATCTATCAGACTGTAATAACTGGCGTGGTATATCTCTATTATCAGTACCTGGAAAATTATTATGTTGCATGATGTTAGAAAGACTTAAATTGCATGCTGACGAAAAGATCAGAGAAGAACAAGCGGGTTTCAGGCCGAAACGATCATGTATTGATCAAATATTCACACTAAGAACAATTATAGAAGAATCAGTGGAAAGACAATCGCCACTTATTATCACCTTCGTCGATTTTCAAAAAGCCTTTGATAGTCTACACCGCCCATCATTGTGGAAGATACTTACAATCTATGGTTTTCCAACAAAATATGTGAATATAATCAAAGCGCTATATGACAATGCAAGATGTTGTGTTAGAACAAATAAAGGGAATACAGAATGGTTTACAGTAGAAACAGGGGTGAAACAAGGCTGTATTATGTCACCACTACTTTTTGGAATAGCTATTGATTGGGTTATGAGAAACTATACCCACAATGAACAATTAGGTATAAAATGGACAAATGGAAAATTCCTGGGGGACCTGGATTTCGCAGATGATGTAGCATTCTTAAGTTCAACACCAAGACAATCCCAAGAAGCAATAAATAATTTGTGTCATCTCTCGGTTAAAATAGGTCTCCAAATAAATGCCTCTAAAACTAAAGCTATGAACTTTTCTAACGAGACCTTTGATATCATCTTGAACGGGGAAAAACTACAGAAAGTTGAAAGTTTCAATTATTTAGGCAGTAAAATGACTCAGGATGGTGACACAACAAGAGAAATCCATACTAGAATTGCTTTGGCAGCTAGCGCCTTCAATAGATTATCTAACATTTGGAAATTACGATCATTGAAAATACATACCAAGCTTCGTCTATTTAATTCAAATGTTATCTCAGTGTTAACATACGGCTGTGAGAGTTGGAAAATAACAAAATCATTGGAGAACAAGCTGAATACATTCGAGAACAAATGTCTTAGAAAACTCATGAACATCAGTTGGAAAGAATTCAAGACTAATCGACAAATAAGAGAAGACTCTAGGCAGAAATATGTCTCCGACTATATAAGGAAAAGACGATGGTCATATATCGGTCATGTCCTACGAATGCAAAACAACAGAATACCACTACAGGCGCTCACTTGGGTTCCTGAGGGTAAGAGGAAAAAAGGAAGACCAAAAGAAACACTCAGAAGAACAATAATAAGAGAAGGAAGAACGTTGGGCCTAAATAATGTGCAAGAGCTAAGAGGAGTGGCGTCACAACGAACAACCTGGAGAGCACTGGTTTCTGCCTTATGCGCCGTGTTTGGTGCTTAAAGAATTTATTATTATTTATTATTAATTTAGTTCAGGGACTCACAGTTTCTACACAAGTAATTTAGTTCAGGGACTCACAGTTTGTACACAAGTAATTTTTGTTCAGGAACTCACAGTTTGTTCACAAGTAATTTAGTTCAGGGGCTTACAGTTTGTGCACAAGTAATTTAATTCAAGGACTCACAGTTTGTACATAAGTAATTTGGTCCAGAGACTCACTAACTAGTCGTATAGTCTTACATGCTTAACTGACAGGTGCTATGTCCACATTGTTATATTTATCGTCTCTGTAATCAGTACGGTCTACATCAAAGTGACTGCCTAATGCAAAACGTCAGTCATTTTTCTAGAGTTTAATCTGGTGTATTGAACCATAAACAGTCAGCAGTGATTGCTTCGTTGTGCCGGGAATGTCTCTAATTGACCTTTGACATCATCAACATGAAGACTATTGGACACTGCAGCTTCTTACGTTTTAGCTAGCACCAGGGGCGGACTGAACATTGGGAATTTCGGGCGCTGCCTACAGCAGCAGAGGGGTTCACGCTCCCCAAACCCCTCAACGTGGAATCAATAATCAGGGGCCAGTGATCCTTTTTTACCCCAGGGCCCCATTACTGTCAGTCCGCCTCTGGTTAGCACTATCCACCTACTCTTTTCTCTTAGTCGTTATCGTTATCATCAATGCCACTCATGGCAGAGCACATTACTTTCATCATCGTATTCTCTTTTTACGTTTTTCTGCCTCTCTTCATTCACATTGCACTAATCCTTTATGATTCCTTCAGCTGCCTCTTGCTGTGTCATTACTGGTGTACGGCTGTGTATTTCTCTCGTGTTGCCTTTTTCAAAACAGCATTCCGTAAGTTTAAGAACATGTGTAATAAATCCTTGTTATTGAGCACACGAAAAGGGGTTCTGAAGTGTTATGTAGAACCAATATTACTGTACGGACGTGAGTCCTGGACATTGAGCAAACAAACAAAATTAATTAATTAATGAGAAAAAATCTTGGGAGGAATAGAGATGTGGTTTTTCAGAAGAATGTTACGAATTACGTGGAGAACTAAGGTAACGAAGAATGCTTTAGAAGAACAATGAAAAAACAAATATAAGGGGAAGTCATTCATTTTTGATTAGACGTGATAGAAAAGCACTCGAAAGCATCACATAAATCCAACAACCTGGGAGGTTGAAGCTGCCGATCGCACCATTTGGCGATGCTCTCTACGGCGCCACGTCAGATTGGGCGAAAAGAAGCTCTCATGGCAAGCAGAGGAGAGTAGAAAACGTTGAAAGGAACAACAGAAACAAAGCAGCTGAGGCCCACCACCTCAAGGGCGCATTTTCAATGTCAGTTATGACTGAAGGGGTTACTATTATTATATTATTTCCCATTTTCTTCCCCTGTCTTTTGTTTTATACGTTTTGAACTCGACCAGAAGACAGTGGATAAAAGAGGAACGACTAAGTAAGTTCTTTTTAAAAACTGACTGACTTTTAGTATTCTTGAAGTACACATTCTAGCTGGCGTAGGTTATCATGTATCTCCACAACTTCCTGCCTCTAGTGATGTTTCTCAATTCTGTTGTTGACTTCCTTCCATGCCACGATGGCAAACTGGCCAGGATCATCTCACGTTTTCGTTCTTTATCTATTTTGTCTTCAATCGGCCATGTTGTCACAGTTGTTAGCTTTCCTTTCCTCGTATCATGCCCGAAGTCAGTGAATTACCTCCTTCTAAGTAATAAGCTTCCTTTGGGGGTCGTCCACATGTGACGTCACGCAACATTAACCATTTTTTAACCCCCTTCCCCCCCCCCCCCCTCCCCTGTCACTCTTCGTCACAAAACACCAGACCCCCTCTTATGTGACGTCACAACTCTTTACCCCTTCCCCTTTTTTCTAGCCCAATTTTTTTTTTTTTTTTTTTTTTTTTTTTTGTAATACCGGAAAGAGAGAATTAAATCGAATGTTAATTAACCAGTATAATAATAATAAATTCTTTAAGCACCAAACACGGCGCATAAGGCAGAAACCAGTGCTCTCCAGGTTGTTCGTTGTGACGCCACTCCTCTTAGCTCTTGCACATTGTTTAATCCCAACGTTCTTCCTTCTCTTATTATTGTTCTTCTGAGTGTTTCTTTTGGTCTTCCTTTTTTCCTCTTACCCTCAGGAACCCAAGTGAGTGCCTGCAATGATATTCTGTTGTTTTGCATTCGTAGGACATGACCGATATATGACCATCGTCTTTTCCTTATATAGTTGGAGACATATTTCTGCCTAGAGTCTTCTCTTATTTGTCGATTAGTCTTGAATTCTTTCCAACTGATGTTCATGAGTTTTCTAAGACATTTGTTCTCGAATGTATTCAGCTTGTTCTCCAATGATTTTGTTATTTTCCAACTCTCACAGCCATATGTTAACACTGAGATAACATTTGAATTAAACAGACGAAGCTTGGTATGTATATTCAATGATCGTAATTTCCAAATGTTAAATAATCTATTGAAGGCGCTAGCTGCCAAAGCAATTCTAGTATGAATTTCTCTTGTTGTGTCACCACCCTGAGTCATTTTACTGCCTAAATAATTGAAACTTTCAACTTTCTGTAGTTTTTACCCGTTCAGGATGATATTAAAGGTCTCGTTAGAAAAGTTCATAGCTTTAGTTTTAGAGGCATTTATTTGGAGACCTATTTTAACCGAGAGATGACACAAATTATTTATTGCTTCTTGGGATTGTCTGGGTGTTGAACTTAAGAATGCTAAATCATACCAATACCCAACGGCAATTTTACTTATTCAAAAATATTTTTAAAAACCACTGTGCATCACCACAGTACACGAACTACGTAGCAGCAGCGAGGATCCCAATGTGTGTATACGGGATCACACGTTCTATAAATATATTTTTTTGCACACCGTCATTTGCGCACTTTTCTTTGTCGAGTGTTACTATTTTCGGGAGAGTACATATAAGGGAAACAATACAATTAATGTCTAACTTTCAACCAAAGTTGCATCCCTTAGGGTTACTGACAGAAAAATCTGGGATTTGATATATATATATTGATTTTCTTTCCTTATAGAGCAAGGAGCCCCACCGTGTAGCTGACCTCCTTACAGGAAGCCTGCATCAAGCATTCACATATTGTTGCAGGATTGGTTCATGTGGCAATATGTTTTACATGGTTATGTTGCCAGCAGCCCCATATAAAACCTCATATTAGTTGCCTTGTACACCTTGCCTGCAGGGCTATTACCGTATTACCCACAGACAATCGTGCATCGAAACTACTTCTATAAAATAACAATGCCAACAACATTCGTCCAACAGCACAAGATCGTTTATATTAGGACATACGTATTAATACGACAAATACAGGAACTGCCAGGACTGAACAGCGGTGGAAAATCAACAAACAACCTTAGATACGTGGAGGCTATAGTACTGTTAGCTGTAAGTGAACAGGAGTTGCAAGAGATAGTGAATCAAGTAAACAATACAAATCACGAATATGGATTAGATATTAACGTTGAGAAAACGAAAACTATGATAATTAGCAAAGCAGACAATCAGCCAACATTAAAGATAAAAATAAATGGAAAAATCATGGAACAAGTCAAGAGTTCTCATATTTTGCTCATATAATAACAGAAGATGGCAGATGTGATACAGAAATCAAGATAAGAATAGGAATGGCCAAAACTTCATTCAAAAACATGAGACAGATACTATCCTCTAAACAGGTACCTCACAAATTCAAACTGACAATCATCAAATGCTATATATATTCTTCATTGCCATATGGTGTGGAAACAAGGACAATGAACACGCAATTAGAAGAATTGGGGCCCCTGAGATGTGGATATATAGAAGAATGGGGCACGTCTCATGGACAGAGAAGAAAGCACATAAAGAGGTCTGTTAAACTCTGTGTAGTTGTTAACTCATACTGGCTACTAGTTGTTGAATCACGCTTTATTTGTTAAATGACGTGAATGTCCACCAGTTGATAAATGTGGATGTTGGGACTGGTGTAGTAAAGTATAACGATTGTCAACTCATTAAACCCAGCACAGTTTTGGTCATACAGGTCATCTTGTCCTGGAACGTGATGAGGCTTCGACAAGAATGTGAGTGTAGACAATGAGTGTGTATATGAATGTCAGAACGCGAATGGTAGAATGATTCGATAGAGTTGACAGGTTGGTAGTACATCACTCATACTCACACTGTTCGAATTCAAGAAGTACTGGAACTACGGTGGTCTTTTTATAACATTTAATGAGACGCACACTTGGACAGTACGTGTATGGTTACAGGAACAAATGTCGACATAGACAGCATAATGTTGATCACAGGAATATCATCTTAAGTTAGCATTCATGCTTGGCAAATATCATAATGGAGCATTCGTAAATAAGCATTCAGAGTTCCATCATGTAAATCATCTGGCTTTACTGACTGGGCACGTCAGACCATAACCAATATATAGGAAGGCTCCTAGACCTAACCTCGTCTAGCGAATATCCCTTCACGTAAAGTTCAATATATATATTTTCCATAAAGATATAGGAATCCCAGACATGGGTTCTCACATGTAGCAGTGATCTCTTGGTTCATCGAGCGATAGTACAGGCATCCCTTTTTCTCACTCGATAAATACAAAGTATATGAATTTCAACATGGCTGTGCTTCTCTCGTGAGCTTCACTCACTATTGGATACAGACCAAAATTGGTCATTCGTTAAATGTCCTCATTTCTTCATAGCTTCTCTCATAGAGGTAATTGAATAATATCATACAATCTAGTGCGGATACATAGGAATGTCATCTTCCTTTGAATAAATATTCTTTTCAAAAGTACCACTGTGCATCTGCTTATCGACAACGATGGCGAAGCCCAAGTTCATAATAAATTGTGGTTTTACCTTTCTATGCGAAATATAACTTTGCCATTCCTTGGCAAAAGAGAATAAACACTGGGGTAAAGTACATACAACATGTCTAAATGACTATCACTTTTCCCCATCTACTTATAGATCACTTTTCGGCGATAAGCCTGCTACAACAAAATTCGACATCTCGACAGGATGGCAGCCATGAATCACACCCCTTGCTAGCGATACTTCCGCTGCATAGCCTTTGACCTTTTCTAGCGACAACCAACATAGTTCGACTTAGAAATGTAAAGATATCCATATATAAGACAGACTCGTCCTACTCATACAAACACTACGTATAAATTCAGGCCATAGATATACTGAAGCAAGAACAATCTATTCCTACCCAGCCAAAGAATAAATCGCAGTAGGCCTAGACTCGTCCGCGGAGTCCGATCGAAGATGACGGAACTACTTTCAAGGGAAGTAACTCAAAAATGACTTCTCCTTAAGCACTTAAAAAGGAAATACTTTGTTTACAAAATATTTGCGAACATAATAAGTATATAAATGTATCATATTACAAGATAGTAAAGATTGCACTTTACAGTCTTACCACACCTCCCGGGAAAAAAAAAAAAATTTTTTTTTTTAAATACATCTAGGAGCAACGTAGAATAGGCTCACAACGCAAGAATACTGCGCAGATGAAAATATCAGGAATAACTATAATTCCTAATATGACCGGTGAGAATATATCTCAAAATCTGAGAGAAATTGTTTCTCTACGAATAAATGTTTCCAGGAAGGTGTGATGTACGTATAATACAATTCTGGTAATTATACAATGCATACCAAAAATTCACACTATAATCTTAAATTTATGATTTATGAAGAAACAATCATCAAAGAACAGCGGTGAATAAACATCAATAAACCGCTAAGTAGAGATACCATTATTCTATTATTAAATTACAAATGTGTATCTTGGTATAGGAACAAAAAATAACTGTTGTAAAGTTATACATATTAAAAAAAACCAATATTTAACAGTTAAGTGGCATCATGTGGGCATCTGGACAGAATGTCCGCCATCACATTTTCTGAACCACGGATAGCTCGTACCGAGAAATGAAAAGGTTGAAGAGCGATTGCGTATCGAGTTGATCTCGAGCTCTTCAAGTTCTTACTTTGGATAGCCGTAAGAGCTTTTTGGTCAGTTTCCACTACGAAATGCGCGCCCAGAAGGAATCTTTGGAGTTTGAGAATTGACCAAACCATTGCCAATAATTCACGGTCTAAAACCGAGTAATTCCTTTCTGCCGCATTAAGTTTTCTGGATATATACATTACAGGATGCAGAGTTCCAGAGTACTCTTGCATTAGTGCCGCTCCAATCCCAGTGGATGAAGCGTCACTACGAAGAACAAATGTCTTATCTGTTGTAGGTAACACTAAAATAGGTGGTGATGAAAACATAGTTTTGATCTTCTCTAGTGAAGATTGGCATTCATGAGACCAGTGAACCATGTTAGGCGACCCTTTCTTTAATAGTGTAGAGAGAGGTGCCATGATAGAGGACAGATTCGGAATGAAACGTCCATAAAATTGTATGAGACCTAAAAGACTTCGCACTTGCTTTTTAGTCCTAGGGATAGAGATGTTAAGTATCTTAGTGATATTATGGTCTTCTGTCTTCAAGAAACCGTGACCTACTCGATGGCCTAAGAAAGCAATTTCGCTAAAGCCAATACAAGCTTTGGATGGTTTTGCTGTCAGGTTATACTCACGCAGAGTTGATAATAATTCAACTAACCCTGAATAGTGATCTTCCCAAGTATCGCTGAAAAGACAGATGTCGTCTAGATAAGCAATGACATCTGACCGATACGATAGGATTCGACGCATCATGCGTACAAATGTAGCTGGTGCGTTCATAAGGCCGAAAGGCATAAAATTCCATTGGAAAAGGCCTCTGGGAGTAGAGAAAGCGGTAAGAGGTTTGGCGCGTTCGGATAATGGAACTTGCCAATATCCTTTAGACAAATCAAGTTTAGTGAAAAAATGCGATTTAGAAAGACGAGTAAGTAGCTCTTCTAGTAAAGGCATAGGTTCAGCATCGAACTTCGTAACTTGATTCAATTTGCGATAGTCAACGCAAAGACGTATGTTATTGTCTTTTTTTCGAACAATAACCATCGGCGAAGAATATGCAGAAGTGGATGGTTCGATTATTTGTAAATCTATCATTTCATCCAACTCCTTTTCAACCTGTGTTTGGAAATGTATAGGGATAGGATAAGATCTAACCCTAATTGGAGTATGTTCAGTTAGAACAATGTCATGCTCAATGACATGAGTTTGCCCAGGGATGTCAGTGAGGACATCCTGAAATGTTTGTAACATAGACGAAACTTGTCGCCGTTCTCCTAGAGACAAATCAGGAGAAACAGTAACGTCTTTCCATGATTCACTAGAATGAAGTGGGATCATTGGAAGCGGAAGATTAACATCCGAAAAACTTGTTTCCTCATCCTGTATTACAGACAGTGATGAGTAATGACCATGTTTGACATGAGAATCGTCCGTTGCCTGGAAAATAGGCTGTAGATAGTCAGGACGTTCATGGAACTCCGTAAGCATATTGATGTGGAAGGTTTTATGCTTCCCGTTAATATCGACGATGTAGTCAACATCTGAAATTTTCGATATTATATCGTACGGACCTTTCCAACTAATAAGGAGTCTATTTTCACGACAAGGTAGCAAAACAAATGCTTTGTCACCAGGACAAAGTTGTCGTAAAGTTCTCTTCTTATTAGCAAATTGTCTTGCCTTCTGCTTAGCAAATTCAGAAGAGGACGTTGCCAATTTGCATGCTTCGATAATCTTTTGTCTCAGCGCGATGACATACTCGTAAGAAGATTTTGTGTCATCGTCAATATTGTCAGCTGTTATAAGATCATGCAGCAAAGACATTGGGCCGCGCGGTCGCGCGCCAAAGACAAGTTCAAAGGGCGAAAACCCTGTATGTTCATTGGGGACCTCTCTGTACGCGAAGAGGGCCGCGGGTAAAACCCTATCCCAATCTTGAGGATGATCCTCAGTTATCTTCCCTAATAAGTTCTTAAGTGTTCTATTTAGTCGCTCGACCATCCCATTGGACATAGGATGATAGATGCTACTCAAAGATCTCTCTATCTGTAGAGTAGACATTACTTGAGACATGGTATCCGATATCAGTTGGGTGCCATGATCTGATAATATTTCTCCGGGGAATCCCAGCCGAGAAAATATAAGCCAAAGAGCATCTGCAATGTCAGCGGTAGTAATGCTCTTTAGAGGGATAGCCTCTGGCCAACGTGTGCACATGTCTACACACGTTAAGATAAACTGATGTCCTCTAGCAGATTTGATCTTGAATGGACCAATGATGTCTATCGCCATTTTCTGGAATGGACGAATAGGAATATCTGCAGCCTGAATAGGCGCAGCATGACGAGGACCTTTGGATTTGACTTCTTGACATACTTTACAGGATCGACAATAGATCCGTATGTCCTTGTTCACAAAAGGCCAAAAGAAAGCCGCAAGAACTCTTGACTTTGTACGGGAAAAACCCATGTGACCAGCACACTGAGAGTCGTGTGCATGTTGTAAGATCTTAACTCTCAAATTCTTGGGTACAAGAATCTGAGAATGACTTGACTTAGTGGAGTCTTGCACCATACGTACAAGTACGCCATTCTTCATTGTAATCCAAGATTTACAATTTGAATCTTTATTCGGATCACCTTTCGTTACAAGAGTGAAGAATTTCTTAAGAGTCGGATCTTCTTCTTGTTGTTTTATAAACGAGTCACGAGAAATTACCAAGGGATCATCTTGGTTATGCACTTCATTATCTTCAACAGATGAAGTTTCAGGCATATTGAGAGCTTGAGCTCTAGTGACTACCGCATTAGCAGATTGCATATTTTGATTTTCCCAAACGGAAATTTGCTCCGGAGTGCATTCTTTGACTCCGTGAATGCGACCGATGATAAGATCAGCGATCGGATTCGGCAAAAGACATGCGTGTACATCTCCTGTGAAGAAAGGAGTAGCAATCCTAATGATAGCGGTAGAGTATTTCTCTATGGTGCCGCCAAATGTTACGCATTTGACTACTTTGCCTGTAGAATGAGAAGGATCTATGAGTGACTGCCTAACCCCAATAGTTGTGCATCCAGAATCAAAAAGTACTGAGACTGGATTGTCATTTACTAAACCTTTGTGTAAGACAAGAGAACCTCTCCCATCATGCGCGATTGACGCAGGAAGAGCGGGAAGAGGATGCCCACAGCTTAAAGTAGACACTGTGGTTGGCTCAAATAATGTTTTGCATTGGGGGCACTGAGATGCTCTCCCAAAATCAAAAGCGGCACATGCCATATTATTAGAGTCATCATTATCTTTATTTTGTTTATAGGCTTCGTGGGACTCTTGCTGTGCAGAGTTCGCCTGGTAATGAGCTTTATGTTTTTTGAATTGTGCTCTACCTCTGTTATTATTGCCTCTGTACTTATCATTGTTTCCACTATTATAACCCCTACTCGGGTTTGAATCATAGCTCCTTTGGTTACTATCATCATATTCATTATAATGAGTATCTCGGTAATTATGATCCTGTTGTCTCCATGAAGGAAAACTTGGATAGTTTCTAGAATGACTTCCTTTGCGAAAGTTCCTGTAATTATGACCACCCCTGAATCGAGGGCTGTCAGCTCTTCTCCAGGTATTCGAAGAAGAACCCTGAAATGATTGGTTACCTTGGTTCTGATAACTGTAATAGTTACCTTTTTTATTAAACTTATTTTGAGGTCCTTGGAATTTGTGAGAGTGATTAGGGTTGTATGGTGTTGCAGAAGCAACTGGCATACCTTCTTTAACCTTACTGTTGCTAATAGCTATGTCCGGATGTGCAGTGACGTATTGGGTACAATACTGTTCCATTTCTTTTAGAGACTTAGGTTTACGCTCATGTAAGAATTCGAGGAAAGGTTTATTTATACTTGACATAATCTTGTCTCTGAGTATCAAGTCCATAAGGGCTTCATAAGTCTTTTCTGTTTTGGATAGCTCAATCCAACGATCAAATGTAAGACGTGTCCTTGCAATGAATTCTGAGAATTCTACACCTGCCTCAGGCACCATTGTCTTAAACAACTTCCGATAACCCTCTTCAGACAACTGATACTTCTTTAATAAGGCTGCCCTAATAACATCATAGTTATCTTTGTCAGCCTCTTCAACCAAACTTAAACTAGTCAGAGAATCACCTTTCAGATTTTCTGATAACTGGTTAGCATATTGTGATTTGTCCACATTATGGGCTCGACACGAGCGTTCAAATCTATTTAGCCAGAATGTTATGTCATCACTGGAAGGGTTGAACGCTGGTACCTTGACTTTGTAAGTAAAGGGTTTACCATTACCACCAGATGCTTGATTACCATCACTTATGTTTGTTAACTTTAACTTTTCTAACTCAAATGCTAAAAGTTCTTTTTGGTGTTCATGTTCTCTTATTGCTTTTTTCTCTTGAGCTTCAGCTTGTAATTTTCTCTCTTCTGCAGCAGCTTCATCCTTTCTTTTCTCTTTTTTCCATTTCCATCTGTAATCTTTTTTTATCAGTCTTTTTCTGCATTTTCCTTTTTTCTTCCTCCCTTTGTAATTTTTTTTCCTCAGCTGCTAATTTTTTCACCTCAATCAATGCTTTTCTTTCTTCAGCAGCAGCAGCAAGTTTTCTCTCTTCTGCAGCTAATGCTTTGTCATATTGAGCAACTGCCCATTCTTCTAATTGCTGACCAGTCTTATCAAGAGCCCTGCCTTGTGTGATAAAATAATCTAATGTAGACATCTTGTCTAATAAGATCAGTAATTTGCAAAAGTAAATAAATTCACTTTCTTAGTCTTAATCAAAGACCTTGTATGATAACTTTGTAACCTGTGGAAAATAGTACTTAACTATACCAATCACTGTGTGAAACAAGCCTTACAAAGGTCTTGTATAAATCCTTATATAATAACAGCTATAAGTTGCTGGTTCACTCTATAATATAAGTGCAGTGCACCAGAAATAGTGTTTAATATCATCAACTGTGTACCTTTAGTAATAGCAATTAACTATCAGTTGATTCTTGTACATCAATTTATATGATCAACTATATTTAAAATAGTGTATGTCGATCAGGCACAAAACAAAACAGTTATACAGAAGAACATGAAAACATTTGCGGAAATGAAATAAATCAAATGGGAAAAAACAATAAAAGATAAACCGCAAGAGGATAACAAATACAAATAACGCCACAGTATATAAATATAAATTGAGAATAGAACTGAAAGATAGAATAGGGTAGACCAAACAAATTACAAACAAATCAAAACAAACTAAAGAACAGAGGAATATTACAAAAACAACAATGAGTACAGTCTTCACAGCTAACACTAATAGCAACAGCTGTCGCAGCAAATTTTCAATCAAGAAAATTGCAACCTATAGAAACGCACACAGACCCTCTTTTTATTATCACAACCTCTATTTATACGTACGTGGGATACTCTGTTGTGTGACACCGCCCAACCAAAACAACAACCCGCTGGATACAAACAAATATCACATATAAATATTTAAACATAAATACATAAAATCCATAAATAGTATGGCAATATTGATGTAAATAGAGTGTTGCAGGAAAAATGTATAAGAAGGCTCAGTTACACTGCCTAATAGTACAGTACTGTGGTACTTTATTAAACAAATACTTCTGGTCTAATTATTTTAAATTCAACACAGAAATAGAAGCTCCATCGTTGATGTGAATGATAACAATCGATGTAGGACTTCTCAGTTCAATAACATTTCCTTTCGCAAACACTGTCCAAATATTCATTCCAGTCCTGAATGTGTAATGTTCTATGTTTCAACCAAGCTTGCTGTGTAACACTGTCAGTTGTATGGCAAAATGTCCAACGAACCAAATGTCAACAAACGCTGTGATCTAGTTACTGCATACTGTCGACAGGACAGGTCACGCTGACTTCACTGTAGAGTTGTACTGTTGATGTATTTGTGTGTCGTAACAGACCCCAAGGAACGTACTGGTCTCAGTAGTTTACACTTCTCAATATGGTCACTGTGCAGGTTTGACCATCCATTAAGTCACTATAGTCACAATATACCAGTTTTGTTTGCGCAATCCCTTTGTTAGTTTGTTAACGTCATACATGTGGCCTAATTAAGTTGTTGAATCACGCTTTTATTTGTTAAAGACGTGAATGACCACCATTTGATAAATGACGATGTTTGTGACAGGTGTAGTAAAGTATATACAAATTAACAACTTCATTATCAATCCCAGCACCGTTTTTACGGTCTCATACCGGTTAATTCTCTAGTCACATAAACATCTGATAGACCTTCGACCGACAAACCTAATGCTCTACAGTCCAGAAACAATGATTGTGTATATAATGGTACACATTTACTAATAACACTCCGCGAATCTAGTAAAAACAATGCATTCAGATACAAAGCTTGAAATATTCTCTGGTAGTACATCTCACTCAATACCCAACACACTTCATATTCAAGTAAGTACTCAAAGGAATCTATCTAGGAGTCACCAAAACCCTCAACATAACATCCTATAACATGATACACCCAAGGCAGATCCACACCTTTTCTCAATCTAAACCCCAACCACAACACAAGAAAACATGAGCGCATCATACTCCTAGGCACACACCAAATGTCGACATCATAGCAAACACACAAATCAAAAAAAGTTATGATACACTAGACCATCAGGAATAATCATCCTTAAGCTACAGTATGCATTCAATGCTGAGGAAAATTTATATATAATGGGACGCATAACTGTAAATAATCATTCACAACCAGTTCCATCGATAGTCAACGTAACTTACAAATGCATGGCTTTACTAGATAAATAGACTGTGTGTCAATCGTCATCCATAAAATAATAAAAAAATCAATCTAACTTTTCAAAATCGAGAACTTTTTCTAGACACAGATAACCTAACTGCTTCTTCTGTACTAATGCGAAATATCCCCTAAAAAACGTAAATAAAGTATCACATTCACATATCAATAAATTTTTATAATAACCATACAATAACAGTACCCATATTACAACAGGAAATCCCAGACATGCTTAATATGGTAATTCCTCCAACACACATCGTACAAGTCAGTTAGAATAATACTCTAATTAACAATAGACGATACATATCAGTAACTCAACCCCATTTAAAATATGTATAAAGAGCCCCAATTACCTTCACACTATTATGATAAATACACATACAGTTATATGCAAATATTCCACTGCACCAATTTATAATCAATGTATATGATTGCTTCTCGTACGTGTAAGACATTCAACTCACTAAATAAATCACAATACAGACCAAACAACATTGTGAGCTCTACATCATCGTTAATGGCGTCCATCAATTTCTATAGCACACTATGCAACTCTTCAGCAACATACGCGCGATTAATAGACGGTTTAGAGTATTTCTAACTATCATCCACATTTCATACCAAATTATCTCACAATCGATGACATGATGACCCAAAACGAACTAAAACATATATTGAGAAATATCTTTCATCACTCCTATTACTCTCAGACTCAATACATCCATAAATGAATTTACTATTACCAACATCAAAAAGTACCCAACATTTAAAACTGATAACCTGACTTATCGCGACAAACGATCAGGATTTTATAAAGACAAAGTTCATAAATATACAATCATTGAGTGGATTTACCTTATCTAAACGACCCATAATCAAACCTAATATCGTGGTAAATATAACTTTTTGGGCCATAACAGTCCTTTGGACAAATCTCTATAGAATAGCTGAACACCTCAAGATATGGTCCTCCAGTTACATACTCATAAACAAAGAGAAAAATCCACTACTATACATGTAACTAAATCATTACACACTTTTATAAAATCTACAGTATACAAATCCATCTTTACCTATTCAATCAAATCAATTATCACGCGCGAGGATAGTGCCGAGATTATCACTACAAAACAAAAATTCTAACCTCACAAAAACGAAGCCCTACAACATGGATACAGCCATGAATAGCAAAAACCCATTTACATCCATACTAACCCTATGCTAGTGCGATAACTAATCCGCTGCATAGGCTCTTTTGACCTTAAAACCATCTAGCGACACCCCCAATCCATAAGTTCAAAACCACTTTAGCGAAATGTCCCTAATTTCGATCATCCATAAATAACAACGTACAGACTCGTCCTATACATCAATACGAAAAAACTAAACTTCTATACTAAATTCCAAAGGCACATAGATATTCACAGCGACACTTAACCCAAGGAACAATACTATACTCCTAGAACCTCTAGACCCCCAACCAAGAATAAATCGCAGTATACGGAGCCTATAATCTTCGTCCTCGCGAGAAAGTCTTTCGAAATCGTGAAGATGACAGAGACAACTGCCCAAGGAACAGGGAATAACTACCAAAAATGAACTTCTCCTTAAGCACTATTAAAAAGAGGAAATACTATTTTCTTACATATTACAACATTATTTGGCGAGAGACGCACACATAAATAAGTATCACAAACATCAAACTTTATCATAAAACAAATACATACAAGTAATCACAAAAAATTCGCCAACTGACCTTTCTATCTTACATGGATGAGCTTCCCACATCAACAGAACCTATGTGCTAATTAGCATACTAAATGTGCGCTCTCTTCAAATTTACCACTGTATTAACATCCCTATGCCCCACAGTACCAAAGCTAGCCAAGCAGAGATCAATCCTTACACTCATCAAACGCGTTTAAGCCATCTCAGACTACGTATCACATCTTGAATCCCTCGAGGCGAAAAAACAGCTCGCGCCATGCAATCCAACTTCCGTAAATTCTGAAACATCCAGCGGCAAAATAATCCACACCTATTAATTATCAATACAACACAGATAACATCATATCTACATTCACTGACATATGCCAACAGTTACTTCACGGTAAAGAGACATAACATTTACACAAACCGTATTTCTAAAAGAAACTTGGATATAGTCCAGACACGACTGTGTTAATGCGCCTCCAATTATATCTCCAATTTTTCAATAAAGATTTCTTAAACTTATGACAATCATTTGCACGACCCCCACCTCCTTCCTAACTAGCCCATCCCCCCAGCCTAGCCACCACAAACCCATAAATCGCGCGGACCTCCCCCCAGTGGACCCACATGAGACATAGCAAAGCGAAGGGAGTTGGCATCTATACTGGATTTCTATTGCGCGTTGGTTGTGGTACAGCCCGGTCATCCTAATGGCTCTAGTTTTTTTGATGCTTCCAATAAACGTCTTAATACCAGACAAGCTGCAGGACAAATTTGAAAACATTATCTGAACTCGCGACCGAGCAGTACTAGCATCAACAGTTAGCGAATGAAAACCGGTACCAAAACGCAAAATAAGAGCACAGTCTAGCGAGTCCAATTGGACAACTCTGACATAAAAGAAACATGCATAAAACTTAATGAAGAAACACAACATAAATGCCAGTAAATACACTTTTAATAGTACCCGGTCACTCAATATGAAAACCAAAGACAATTATAATGGACAGGAAAATCTCCACCCTTCCGCTATACATATGACATGCTAAAAATTATTTACGACAATATATACTTGGCATATATAGACAAGATTGAGATAATGTTGATAACGACATAGCGGATATCAAAATAAGAATACAGCAATGATAAGCAGTCATTGCATTCGGAAATACCATACCTATAAGCAACTGGTAGCATAAATCATCATGCAACTTTCCACAGGCCACGAAACGGTTTTTATGTGTGTTTAGTCGCGGCACACAGCGTACTAAAAAGTTAACGAAAGTTCTCACATCATCTCATAAATGCAACGGCGTAGGGAACGTTCTGATAATACGGAGGTTACAACATATAGAGATTTTCGATTCCGCCCAAAACAGTGATATCGAGCGGATCAACGCATCTTCTCTCGCTCTCTCATAAACAATCAGTCTGCTATTCTGCTAGAACTAGAGGAGGATTACCAAAATTGAGGAGTAAACAAAACAGGTTACCACCTGACTATTAGTCACTGAAAGTCAAGAACATGTGAACCACTGTAAAAATACACAGAAGGCTGAATTAACTCTTCGCTCTTGAAAATCATCCAACAGCTTCATGGTGCGATCCTTGTAGTGAAAATGGTGAGAATCCAGATGACTAAGTTGAAGAAGTATTGATCCAGTCGTAACTTGCGCTTTAATTTGCCGTGTGTGACTGCAAAGGAGGCTTCCTATGGACCCAGTGAAAGGCAGGGGGGAGTGAAAGCATCTCTAGTTTCTCTTGTGTCGAGAGACATGAGAATTTCTGGAGAGCAAGAACCAGAGCACAGTATTTTAGCCTGATATTCCGAGAGAGCTCCCTTGGATGGGTGGGGAATATCAGTATGCAATGCTTTTCCTCCTAGTTGGGACCTGATGTGTGATATTTACCCAGATGCAAGCTCGAGCCTTAATGGACATGTTTCATAAGATGGAGCAAGCACTTAACAGGACTAATCTATGATCTCCTCAAGGAGTTTATTGACTCTGCTGTCAATAATGGGAGTGACCAAAGCTTCAGAGCTAGTCGAAAGAAAAAAAAAAAAAAAGGGGTAAAAAAAAGATGAATGGCTGATGTTGATTAAAATAATTAATGATATTTATTAACTTTACACACTTGATGTGTATAAGAAAATCTTGATTGCGATATTAGTTCATTTATGCGGGCTCTGTATATGGATCTAATATAGGTTAAGAACCATAAATACAAAAACAAAATTTAAGGAAAATGCATAAGTCATGTGTGTTAAGATGGGTCACAAAATTTGGCAACTCAAGTGGTAGAGATGAAACCGCGCACATGAGAACAATAAAAGTCCAAGGTACATAGTATATTTTGTTTATGGGAACAACATGAGAGCAAAAACGTTCCTGGGGGACCGTGGAAGTTGTCGCATAGTATATATAACGGCACCTCTGGAGTAGAAGTGTGTATCCATAAGCCCATTGTGTCGCAGGGGTGAGTGACAACTGTACTATGTTCTACAGAGATATACAGAGTTGCTAACAAAAGCAAACATGTTAAAGGATCCAACTTACATCATGGCAAGATCCCAATCTCGTAACTTGGATGTTCCTGAAAGAGCAAAATTAACGTGCTTTTACCAAAATAAACAATCACAACAGGTAAAAAAAGCGCCTTGTTGATAGGTAAGAAGATTTGACGTAAGACACAACAAACTAATGCTTCTACAACTATAGCGTGTCTTAGAGCTTGGGAGGGGGGGAGGGGGCGAAGGGGCGCGAGGGCGGAGGGGGACAATCAAAATCATTCATACAGCAAATAGGACTAAACACACAGTGCGAGGGTACAAGATACAATGACACAGCGGCGTAGACCAGACAAGGATTGTACCACTAGCAGCACTGAGATGAAGAGAGAGAGATGAAGGGGATGAACGCAATAGGCGTCAGCGAGTATCATAATTCTCTTTATCCACCTAGTACAGACTAAAACTGGAAATATAATACAAACAGCACTTGCAACAAAACAACACGAGAACACGAAGAGTTTTAAGGGTGGACCTTAAAAACGCTTTCTTCTACCGCCTGTCTGAATAGTACGTGACACATGATGATGATGATAAAACATACATCACACTTGATGTCTATCAACTTCATCCTCCCTCTTTCATCCTCTCTTTCAACCTTCGCAGGTGAGTTTGGTACGTAACTTGTTCATCCAAGGATGTGTGAAGTACATCTCTTCTCGTGCGGATGTCTTTCGTTGTAGGACTGTCTGCATGTTGGTATGTTTTCCTTTTGGTACCTTTAATTTTTATTGGTGCACATATTATTGGAAATAATCTTAAATCAGTTACGCTACACATGGCCATTCTTAACACTTGTAAATCTAGCGTTACGTTGTCAGTTCATCTCTTTGGTGGTGGACCTTTAAGTTCATCTCTTTGGTGGTGGACCTTTAAGTTCATCTCTTTGGTGGTGGACCTTTAAGTTCATCTCTTTGGTGGTGGACCTTTAAGTTCATCTCTTTGGTGGTGGACCTTTAAGATTTGCGTCTTCCACCTTATACTTGTACGATCCTGTAATATCTTTTATTTCGTCTGTTACTTCTTTTCTTCCAGCATTACCAAATCATTAGACTCTTTAATTTTAGTGTGCTAGTTACGGGAAAGAGTGAGGGAAGATAAGGATCGTCGTCTCCTTTATTTTGTGATGCGCCGAGTGGCAGTAGTAAGAACCTCTTTAACGAGCATTACCACAGGAAATATTATGATCATCAGAAGGTCCCCCCCCCCCCCACAAGACAAGCGTATTGGCCTTTTTTTATCTTCATAATGCTCTGGGGTGGGGGGAACACGCCTGGGTCATGACTCCTATATGTCATCGTTCTGCTGTTGTATTTGATTAAATTTTTTTCCCCTTGCACTGGGATTTGAACTTGTTCACAGTTCCTAAATGGCCAACCTGGGGCGGTTATGAAAGTAAACATTTTGTTGCACCTAAACTTAATGTCCTGAAGTCCAGTGCCCGTTGTGGGTGTTCCAAAGCTAGTAAGAGGCCTTTTCATTTCATTCGCTTAGTCGTTTAAGTGCCTTGATCCTTGACTGTCCCTCTAAACCCAATTGTTTCCGTCTTCTTGGATCCTTAGCCCCAGAATTGTTTCAGTAGATTATAGGCCTATATATCTACTGTGGCAACCACAAGACCTCGTCTGCCTACTTCTAGAGCTCTATTAATATTCTTTCCGTTCTACTATATATTGTTTATTCATCAAATTCTGCATAACATGCAACGATCAGGTATAGGTAAGTTTGGTAAACCTAATCAGTAAATACCCTTTAGCTTCCCAAGGAACATAGGCCTTCAACAAACACATGCCAAGTTTTCTTGTCGCGCACCAATATCAAAATTTCTTTTTTGTGTGTATTGCTCATCATTTTCATTTCCGTCTCTAAATTTCTTCTCCGTGTGTTTTTGTACTACCACTACCTCTCTAGCCCTGCAGATTCCAGAACAATCACTGTCTTGTAATGATATCAGCTGGTGTCCTTGGTGTGTGTCCTAACCATCGCCAACGTCTTCTTCTGTTGTTCTATTGGCTCTTGTCTGGTTCTTGTCATCAGTTCTACATTGATAGCTTTGTCGTACCATTTCAATTCTTCTGTTCTACGCAACCACCCATTTATAAAATGATGTATCTTTTTTGGTTGCATTTTGTTGTTCCTGTTCTTCTCCATGTTTCAAAGTCATACGACGCACGTGACATTTGAGTAGAAGATTCTTATTTTTGTATTGTACTTGATTTCTCGTGATCACCATATATCTCCCAATGCAATGAAAGCTCCTCTTGCTTTTTTTATTCTTATTTTGAAATCATTGTCTGTCTCGCCAACTTTGTTTGTATTGTTGATTACTTAGGCCTTACCCATATTCTTATTCGTTGTGTGTTTCTCTTGGATCTTGTTGAACCACGAGCGGGCCGCTTTCGCAGTTCATTCAGCTGTGCTGATTGTTCTGGAATACTTTACAACTACATCTACAAAGTCTCATACCTGTACCACGTTCAAGAAATATGTCCTTCTGTTATATTCATTACAAACTTGACTATGCGCACTTTCCCCTAGTGCTTGATGATACCCTCTCATGGCATGTCACAGTCGGTATCTGAACACTCTTCTAATATCAAATCCGCTATTTCTTAGAGCACTTACAATTTATTACTATATCACCAGTTTCAATATTTATTTTAGTTCGTTAATATCAAAGTTAATGTATTGTTGTTGTTTAACTAGGGATGCTGAGCTTTTTGCTCTTTTACAGCCAATACCAAGTCTTAGACTCATTGGTATTACCTACACAGTAGATCTAGCCTTTTCCTGTGGCTTTTCTACCATTCCGAAACGTGTTGAGTTGAAGTCATGAGCTCCAGTTTCTCCAGCTTGGCTTGCATTTAAAGGATCGTCACATCTGGTCCCAATCTGTGCATTCCCCGCCATCTAAGGGGGCTCTCCAAATATGCAGAGTTAAAATACCGTGCTCTGGTTCTGGACTGTCCCAAGGAATTGTTACGTCCTGTACAGGGCCACTTCTCAGCTCCCCCTGCCTATCATAGGGTCCATAGTGAGAACCTCCTGCATGCAGGCAACCAGGCAAAAGTCATAGTTATGTCTGGGGCTCAAGTGACTCCTCCAAGCTTAGTGTGCAATGCTGGGTTCTCAACAAGTTTCACCACAGGAAGAATCCCTGGAAGTGTGTGGTTGATGTCAAGAGTCAATGAGAGTGTAAATAGTCTCAGAGACAGAGGTTCATATCCAAATACTGTATACATATGACTCCAGATATGCCTCCATGTATACAATAAACCATATTAATTGGGTTTATATATATATATATATATATATATATATATATATATATATATATATATATATATATATATATATATATATATATATATATATATATATATATATATATATATATATATATATATATATATAATACATTAAGAGCGTCAAACGGCAACGTTTTCGGATTGTATTAGTCACAGTTTGTTGTAACAGTCATACCCAATGTCACAGTTTGTGTAACAGTTTAACTATTGTCACAGATTGTTGTAACAGCCATACCCATTGTCACAGTTGTAACAATCTTACCCATTGTCACAGTTTGTTGTAACAACCATACCCATTGTCACAGTTTTTTGTAACAGTTTTAATCATTGTCAAAGATTGTTGTTAACAAAATTACATTTCTGGATGACTTTGCAAGACAGGCAGAAGAGGCAGCACTGAGAAATGAACAAAGCACAGTATACAAAATAACTAAAATCATCAGTGGAAAACGAGGTGCAAACAATATTACATTAGTAAGAGATAAGCAAGGAAATCTCATCACAACAGTAGAGGGACAGGAAACAAGATGGGCAGAGCATTTCAGAGAAACTCTGAATAAGGAACCACCAGAGACACAATTGAATGTTCCTGAGGCTGAAAATGATCTAGATGTTAATACAGACATCCCACGAAAAGAAGAAATCATCACAGCAATCAAAGGGTTAAAGAATTGAAAAGCTCCTGGTCATGATAACTTAAATGCAGAGCTATTTAAGACAGACCCAGAGCTAGCAGCAGAACTATTAGAACCACTATTTGCACAAGTCTGGAAAACAGGGACAACACCAACAGAGTGGAGAAAAGGAATAATTGTCAAATTTCCCAAGAAGGGAGATCTTGCAGACTGCAATAATTGGAGAGGAATAACTCTTCTCTCAGTTCCCAGCAAAATACTAGGCAGGATAATTATACAGAGAATCTCAAAAGCAGTAGACCACAAACTGAGGAAAGAACAAGCAGGATTTAGAAAGAACAGAAGATGTGTAGATCATATATTTACCCTCAGGAACATTATAGAGCAGAGCTCAGAATGGCAAAGACAGTTGTACATTAATTTCGTTGATTTTGAAAAGGCTTTTGACAGTATACATAGGGACAGTTTATGGAAAATACTGAGGGCTTATGGAATTCCAAGCTGCATAGTGTCAATCATAAAAAAGCCTTTATGCCAACTTTACGTGCAGCATTGGGCAGAGCAACCTAACCTTTGAAGTGAAGACAGGAGTACGACAGGGATGCCCCTTATCAACCACTCTATTTTTAACAGTCATAGACTGGGTGATGCGCCAGACAACAGAGGGCAATCCAAGAGGAATAAGATGGACTACATTTTCTACATTGGAAGATCTGGAATATGCAGATGACTTTGCACTGCTAGCACATTCACATCAACACATCCAGGAAAAAACGGATAGACTTAATAAGTATAGCCAGCTAGTGGGCTTGAACATCAACCTAAAGAAGACAGAGGTCATGACGCTCAATGTGAGCAACCCTGAGCCCATATCAGTAAGGAATCAGCAACTGGAACAGACAGATGCCTTCACATACCTAGGATGCATAGTAACACCAGACGGCGGAGCAAGCAAAGACATCAAAAACAGAATGAACAAAGCAATAACAGCCTTTTTTAGTCTAAACAACATCTGGAAGTCCTCTCAGTACAGCACAAGCGCAAAATTAGGATTATATCAGAGCTGTGTGCTTTCTGTGCTTCTCTATGGCGCGGAGAGCTGGAGAGTTACAGAGAAGGACATGTCGAAATTGTCCTCTTTTCACACAACATGCCTAAGAAAAATTCTCCGAATCTTTTGGTCGAATATCATCACCAACCAAGATCTGCTTACTCGGAGCAAGCAAGAGGACATGCACACCATCATAGCTGGCAGACGCTGGAGCTGGGTAGGCCATGTCCTCAGAAGAGACCCCGATGCCATCACAAGAACAGCTATGCTATGGACCCCTGAAGGAAAACGAAAGAGAGGCCGACCAAAAACAACTTGGCGGAGGACTGTGGAGGCTGAGATGCAAAGAATGAACCAGAGTTGGGGCACTGTTCGAAGGATGGCCGCCGACCGAGCAAAGTGGAATCAATTTGTTGTTGCCCTACAAGACGCCACCAGGCGTAATGGCCACTAACTGCTTTGACGGTCGGCGGCTAAGGATCAAAGAAGAAGAAGAAGAAAGATTGTTGTGACAGCCATACCCATTGTCACAGTTTTTTGTAACAATCTTACCTATTGTCACAGTTTTTCGTAACAATCTAACATGTTGTCACCGTTTGCTGTAACAATCTAACCTATTGTCACAGTTTGTCGTAACAACCTTACCCATTGTCACAGTTTGTCGTAACAATCTAACCTACTGTCGCATTTTGTCGTAACAATCTAACATGTTGTCACCATTTGCTGTAACAATGTAACCTACTGTCACAGTTTTTCGTAACAATCTAACCTACTGTCACGTTTTGTCGTAACAATCTAACATGTTGTCACCATTTGCTGTAACAATCTAACCTATTGTTACAGTTTGTCGTAACAATCTAACATGTTGTCACCATTTTCTGTAACAATGTAACCTACAATCACAGTTTTCGTAACAATCTAACCTACTATCGCGTTTTGTTGTAACAATCTAACATGTTGTCACCATTTGTTGTAACAATCTAACCTATTGTTACAGTTTGTCGTAACAATCTTACCCATTATCATAGTTTTTCCTAACAATCTAACCTACTGTCGGGTTTTGTCGTAACAATCTAACATGTTGTCACCATTTGCTGTAACAATCTAACCTATTGTTACAGTTTGTCGTAACAATCTTACCCATTATCACAGTTTGTCGTAACAATCTTACCCATTGTCACAGACTGTTGTAACATTCTTCTTGTAATATGCCTGATATTTAAAACAGGTAGACTATTTCTTTCTTGTGTGATTAGAAAGCTTCCATTGTGCATTGACTTTCTCTGGGCAATATTATTTCAGAGAAAAATATATAATTTGAACATGTGTGCCTGCCTCTTCTTCACATATCATGCCTTTTGGCGTAAGCGATCATGTATTACCACAACATCTTGTCCTCAGTTTTGTTTATCGGTTCTGTTGTTGACTTCCTGCTAAGCCACGATGTTATTTCTCTTCAATGTTTTCTCTAATTTTCATTCTGTGACTCTTTCTCCTGAAATGTTTGCTGCTGTCGCAAGATATTCCATCTTTCCTCTTCTCATAACATACCCAAAGAAAGTGGATCATCTCTGATGGCAACAATGTTAATTACAATTCATCCGAGATCAAAGACGGCGTACATTATATCATGTTTGTTTGTTTGTTTTACTTTCGTGGATATTCAAGATTTCATTGAATTTATATGATAGTGTCCAGTTTTATCGTTATATCATTATATTTGTAATTTCGATAATCAAGTGTATTGTTGTGTATTTGACTTCGTTGAAGTTTCACATTAACAGATTAACGCAGTGGCCACAGAGAAGGAAGGGTTACGACAGGTTTGGGAGCACCTGAAAGGCCAACATAATGCTCTTTGTAGAGCTGAAAGGTTGTGCAGAAAGAGAAGGAAGACAGAGGGATAGGGAAAGATTCTTCAGGTAGCCCTTCAAGTTCGCCAAAGAACTGTTTGAGCAACCACGGTTGTGAACGCTAAACATCAGGAAAGAAGACCTGGAAGAACACATTAGACTGACCTATTCAGATGGTCGCAAAGATGAGCCGCTCAGCAGCATAGCAGGCCTTAAATGGCCTAGTAAGCCAGGAGTTGAATTTAACACCAAGCCCCCAACGATGCAAGAAGTATAAAGCATTGTCCAGAAAGCTCGGTGCAAGTCAGCTCCAGGTCCTAATGGTGTTCCATACGTTGTGTATAAAAGATGCCCTGAGGAGCTCAAACGACTGCTCCGTTTACTGAAAAATGCGTTTAAACCCAGCTTGTAAGCAAGGAATGGAGAAAGGCGAACGGAGTCTACATCCCGAAGGAACAAAATTCCACAGACATCATTCAGTTCACGCCAATCTTACTACTTAAATGTGTAAGGGAAGATATTCTTCTCAGTGATGGCGAAAAGGCTCACTACATACCTTCTGGCAAATGGGTACATTGACACTATCATTCAGAAAGGAGGTATCCCAGGTACACCAGGTTGTCTAGAACATGCCACAATGATCTGGGAAGCAATTCAAAAGGCAAAGTCTGACAGAGCAAACCTCCATGTAATCTGGTTGGATCTAGCAAATGCTTATGGATCCGTTCCAAACCAGATGTTGTAACAGGCCTCAGAAATGTATCATGTTCCACAAGAGATTGCAGCAATGCCGAAGCTGTATTTCGCAGGGTTCTCTGTCAGATTTTCAAACAGAGAGTACACAACGAAGTGGATTGGCCTTGAAGTTGGAAATGCGAAGGGATGTACCATCTCTCCGATACTATTCGTGTTGGCTATGCAGGTGATCCTCAGTGTGGCTGAAGGAATGGCTATAGGTTCAAAGCTCAGTGGAATGTGTCACATGCCACTGCTCAGAGCATTCATGAATGACACAACAATTCTGATATCAGATGAACTTCAGGCCCGGAGGATGTTAGCACCCCTGGATGAACTAGTCAGCTGGTGCAGAATGAGCTTCAAACCCAAGAAGTCGAGAAGCCTATCAGTCAGGAAAGGGAAGATAGCGGAGATCATATTCGTGGTTTCCAGCCAAAGAATCCCTACTGTCATTGAGGAACCTGTTAAAAGTCTTGGCAGGGTGTACGATGCCTCAATAAAGACTCGAAGGCAGTGCAACAGACAATAGAAATGGCAGACCGAGGGCTACAGATCATAGACCAAAGCAGAGTCCTAGGAAAATTCTAACTGTGGTGCCTCCAGTTCATGTTGATACCTAAGTTGCTGTGGCCACTGCGTATATATGAAAGAAGCACCAGTACAGTGGAAGTTATAGAACAGAAGGTCAACAAGTTCATTAGGAAATGGCTAAGGGTACCACCAGGTCTGTCAGACGTAGCACTGTACTGCAAAAAGTCAAAACTTGTGCTTTCTTTCAAGTCAGTTGTTGAAGAGTATAAAGTGGGAAAGGCAAGGCTTGCAATGATGCTGCGCGAGTCAGCAGATGACGTGGTTAAGTCCATTTAGCCAACACTGAAAACGGGAAGGAAGTGGAGAGTGAAAGAAGCTGTTGATGCTGCCCAAGAGTCGCTCAAACTGAGGGAGGTAATCGGATACACACAGACAAATAGAGGGGTATTTGGCCATGGAGACATCCGCTGGTGGTCCAAGGCATCAAGCAGGGAGCGCAGAGACATGGTAGTTAAGGAAAATATGAGGAGCTGAGAATGATAAGAGGTTGCAAAAAGCAGTGCATCAGGCCCAACAAGGCTAATGAACTACATGGCAAGGGCGATACACATGGCGCCACAACAAAGTGCTAAGTGAGCTGGCTGCGACAATAGATCTAGCAAGGATGAAAGCGAATAGCAAAGTCAGGCCGAGCACCGCGAATATATACTTTCTGAGAGCAGGAATGTCAGTACACCCCAAACCGAGTAAATCAGGTAGCAGTTTACCATCTCTTCTTGACTGTGCAAATGACTGGGAGATGGCGGTAGACCTACCTGGACGAGGGGCATATCCAGAGAGTATCAGAAAATCTCGAAGACGGCCGGATATAGTGCTGCATTCCTCATCATCGCAGCAGGTTATAATGATTGAACTGACCGTGCCATTTGAATCCAGATTAGACGAGCAACATTCCTTCAAAGCAGCAAAGTAAAGTGATCTGAGACACGATGGGTTCACTGCAAGGGTCATGGCTGTTGAGGTGGGCGCAAGAGGGCTCGCGGCTGCGTCAGTGTATGATTTATTGAAACTGTTGGGTCTGAGAGGACAGTCGAGAACAAGGGCACTGAAGAAGCTTAGTGAAACTGCGGAAATGGCATCATGCTGGCTGTGGAACAACCGCAATGGGCTATGGAACTCGGGAAAGTAAAATCTAGCCCCACCTGCGGTATAGGAAACACCCAGAATTTTTTCTAAGTCCGCAATACATCGAGTTTTTCATTGTATTGGTGAAAGGACGGTTGCGTTACAAGAAATAGGCGATGCATTATATGGGGTGTCAGGCGAAGTTAGATTTCAGAGGCCGGCTCGCAAATAATTCACACCTCGTCGGCTTCATGCTGGTGTGTCAGTGGTGCGCTGCGGAACGACCGCAATAATTTGTCTTCACTTTGTTACTTTCACAATTGCCTCCTGCTGGCGGAATTTTGGATTTTAAAGCTGCATCCAAGGTGGAATGGGTTCATTTTCTACACAAGACAACAGGAGGCTGAGACACTTGGGAGTCATGACCCAGGTGGTCCCGCCTCCCTCCCCCTTAGAGTGTAAAAGAGAATAATGGGCCGAAACACTTGTTCGACGGGGGGCACCTTCTGATGATCAGATTGCTTCCTGCTGTATCGCACTGTATAGAGTTTCCTATCATAATTGAAATTTGATTTAATGTGCCGATTTAAGATATTATATTTGAAAAGTCGGTTAAACACCAATTGGTTTTTCTCGCGAGAATTTGAGAATCTCTATGTGAGAGCTGACACGCGTGAGCAACAATCAGGTATGGCAGAGATGATTGACTGCTTTAAAAACAGAAAAATAAATAAAAGATGAAAGCAAAGAAGACAGAGAAAATGAATTTCAGTTCACATATAATCAATTATGTCCAGTAATAATAATAATAATAAATTCTTTAAGCGCCAAACACGGCGCATAAGGCAGAAACCAGTGCTCTCCAGGTTGTTCGTTGTGACGCCACTCCTCTTAGCTCTTGCACATTATTTAGGCCCAACGTTCTTCCTTCTCTTATTATTGTTCTTCTGAGTGTTTCTTTTGGTCTTCCTTGTTTCCGCTTACCCTCAGGAACCCAAGTGAGCGCCTGTAGTGGTATTCTGTTGTTTTGCATTCGTAGGACATGACCGATATATGACCATCGTCTTTTCCTTATATAGTCGGAGACATATTTCTGCCTAGAGTATTCTCTTATTTGTCGATTAGTCTTGAATTCTTTCCAACTGATGTTCATGAGTTTTCTAAGACATTTGTTCTCGAATGTATTCAGCTTGTTCTCCAATGATTTTGTTATTTTCCAACTCTCACAGCCGTATGTTAACACTGAGATAACATTTGAATTAAACAGACGAAGCTTGGTATGTATATTCAATGATCGTAATTTCCAAATGTTAGATAATCTATCGAAGGCGCTAGCTGCCAAAGCAATTCTAGTATGGATTTCTCTTGTTGTGTCACCATCCTGAGTCATTTTACTGCCTAAATAATTGAAACTTTCAACTTTCTGTAGTTTTTTCCCCGTTCAAGATGATATCAAAGGTCTCGTTAGAAAAGTTCATAGCTTTAGTTTTAGAGGCATTTATTTGGAGACCAATTTTAACCGAGAGATGACACAAATTATTTATTGCTTCTTGGGTTTGTCTTGGTGTTGAACTTAAGAATGCTACATCATCTGCGAAATCCAGGTCCCCCAGGAATTTTCCATTTGTCCATTTTATACCCTATTGTTCATTGTGGGTATAGTTTCTCATAACCCAATCAATAGCTATTCCAAAAAGTAGTGGTGACATAATACAGCCTTGTTTCACCCCTGTTCCTACTGTAAACCATTCTGTATTCCCTTTATTTGTTCTAACACAACATCTTGCATTGTCATATAGCGCTTTGATTATATTCACATATTTTGTTGGAAAACCATAGATTGTAAGTATCTTCCACAATGATGGGCGGTGTAGACTATCAAAGGCTTTTTGAAAATCGACGAAGGTGATAATAAGTGGCGATTGCCTTTCCACTGATTCTTCTATAATTGTTCTTAGTGTGAATATTTGATCAATACATGATCGTTTCGGCCTGAAACCCGCTTGTTCTTCTCTGATCTTTTCGTCAGCATGCAATTTAAGTCTTTCTAACATCATGCAACATAATAATTTTCCAGGTACTGATAATAGAGATATACCACGCCAGTTATTACAGTCTGATAGATCACCTTTCTTCGGTAACTTTACAATAATACTGTCTTTCCATTGTTGTGGTGGTTGTTCTTCTCTCCATACTTCATTTATAATATCTAAAATTCTCAAGAGGTTGTTGTCATTAACTGCTTTAATCATTTCCCCTGAAATTTCGTCAACTCCAGCAGCTTTAAAATTTTTTAATCTTTTAACGGCTTGTTTGATCTCGTCCAGCGTGAATTCATCGCAAGTTATTGGCAAGGTGGTTGTGGATGTTCCATTATTAAAATCAGGTGTTACTGTTGGTGGTGGTCTGTTTAGCACCTCCATGAAGTGCTCAGCCCATCTCTTCATTTGTTCTTTTTCTGTTGGTATTGAATTCCCTAATTTACCTTTAACAGGTGTTTCCATAGCAGTAGGCTGGTGACATAGTTGTTTTGTAATTTGATAAAGGCACCTACTATTACCAGTTCTTGCAGCATTTTCAGCTTCTACGGCCAGTTCATTGATGAAATGTCTTTTATCTCTTCGAGTTTTTTGTCTTCACTTCTTTATTTAACAAGTTATAAGTTAGTTTGCAAGATTCAACTGCATTATGTGTACTTGCCGCTAGCAGTTTAAGTTTTGCTGTTTTCCTTTCTTGTATTTTATCCCAAGTATCTGCTCTCATCCATTTTTTCTTTTTATGTACTAGGTATCCGGTGGTCGCTACAGCTGCTTCTGTCATTGCTGTTCTCAGTTGTTCCCATTTAGTATCGATTGTCTTGGTGGTGATATCGTTGTCAATTTTGCCTAAAGCATCGAAATAGTTGTTCATTTTGACATTATATTCCTTCTTTATATCATTTGATTGCAGTCTGTGTACATCTATTCTTCTATTTTTATTCGGTTGGTATAACTTCTTCAGTTTAATTCTCATTTTAGCTATGCAGAGGTTATGATCGCTTCCGATCTCTGCACCTCTGTATGCTCTGACGTCTTGAACTGATGAGCGAAATTTTAGCGCTTATGCAGAAGTGATCTATCTGGTTCTTAGTTCTGCCATCAGGTGAATGAAGTGTTATCTTGTGGATATTCTTATGTGGAAAGATGGTGTCTGCCACAACCGAAGCCTATCAGATCTAAGGTGTCCTCACCAGTGGCGGATCTACTATGAAACTAATGAAGCTTACGCTTCAGGGCCCCTAATCCCGGAGGGGCCCCAAAAGCGGCTTTAGTCCACATTGCTTAAACATTTTGGGTCTACTGTATGAGAAGGGGTTTTAAAAAAATAATAATATTAATAACATAGTGTAATTCAATACAGGGCCATCGTAACAGCATAGTAGGCCCAGGGCAAAGCAGTACACTGGGCCCCTACCTTATCCACTCTGCCAAGAGATGTCTTATGCACAATATGGCAGCATCCCAGCTTGGGGCCCCTAGAATCAATTGGCCCCTGGGCACTGCCCAATGTGCCCATGCCTTAAGACGGCACTGATTCAATACAACATAATAGTTAAAATACAAATTAAAAGGTTATTAAAGTATCATGTAGGCTAGCCGTAAACGAAAAACACGCTTTCTCAGAAAGTAGACCTAAATTTTTTCCGTTCAAAGCATGCGACAATAGTCGCACGACTCAAATTGATTAATTTTTGTTGTATATATTTCAACAATCCCAAAGTTTGAGAGTCGGTAGCACAGATATTGTAAAGGTGGAGTGTCGCGGTAAGTTGGCTGTTCTGCTGTGGCTAATGTAATTTTTTTCCCTTTTTAACAGAAGTCAAGACCCTAGAGGAATAACAATGAGTTTCACGAAAGTACTTAAGTGGATACCAAAAACGTAAACTCAAGGAAAAGCGATCTGACGAAATCTCTAAATGTCAAAAACTAACAAACTATTTGACAATGCCCATCACGAGCTGTGACACAGAAAGGAATTTTTCAAAGCTATCCTTTATTTTAAAAAAACAAATTTCGGTCTACCATGACTGAAGAGCGCTTAAATTCTTTATGCATATTGTCTCTAGAAAATGACATTGCAAGGAAGCTCTCATATGACAAAACTGTACGTGAATATGTTGCTAGAAAAAAAAAAAACAGAAATAAGAGTATTTTGTAAAATGTGCTTCATGTAGGATGTTCTGGTAAGTTTAACTTTTCCTTCTGAGCACAAATCTCTTTTGGATACACCTTGTCAGCCTTGTTTTTTAACAAATGTATTAAAATATTTTATATTTTCCTCATTGCTAATTTTCTTATCTTATAATTTTTTGGTATGTCTTCAACGAACTAATTCTAAATGATGGAGGCAATCATTAAAATAGTTCAGATTTAAAAAATCACATATACCAGGGTGGAAAGTGGTTTAGTGATCAGAACATATGCCTTCCAAGCAAATGTTCTGCATTCAACTCCCAGCAGAGTTGTTTCTTCAGGTCCATCAAGTCCATTTATCTCTATAATACATTTCTTTCCAATTCTCACAATTTTTTTTTTTTTTAAATAAAAGGGGCCCCTCCAAGAGTTCAAGCTTCGGGGCCCCCAAAATGTAGATTCGCCACTGGTCCTCACTATCGAAGGTTGTGATACAGTGGACCTTCATTATTTGATGTCCCTTGCCATGGTGGTACACTCTGATGGACCGTTTGACTTTCTACTTCTTCAACTTTCAACTCCCCAGGGAGCAACCGTATGCCGAGTCTTCCTGTCACGTGCCATCATCTCACGTTCTTACCGTGCCTTCTTCATCCCCTACATGTCTGTCTCCAGTTCTCTTCTCCGTCTATTATTTGGTCTTTCTCTACCTCTCTTACCCTGGAGATTCCAGAACAAAGACTGCCTAGTAATGCTATCAACAGGTTTTTTCAATGTGTGTCCTATCCATCTCTTGCTTCACTGGCGCTTGTATAGTTCTTGTCCTCGGTATCGTTTGACTTTATCCCTTAATATTTCCCTCTCTTTGTGAATTTCAGGTTTATGTTATGACTGTGGACTGTGTCTGTCCAAAATACTTTTTTTTTTGCAAAATGTCATCCCATTCATGATTTCCATGTTCATTCCAGATTTTCTTTATTTTCTTTCTGTTTTTCCTTCTGTTTTATGAAATGTGATACGGTCATGTACATAATGGAATGGCCTGATCTACACTCGACGACGTGTGGCAGATATTAACATTCAAATAACTGACAAAGTAATAATTAAAAGTGAGTGCTGCCAAGTGTTATACATAATGTTTGTTTCTTCATGATGCGGAAATATTGGTAATAATCAAGCAGTTGCAAGAAAGAAGTGAGGCCCTTGATATGTGAATATTTATATAAGAGCGAGAAAGTGGTAAATCAAGAAATGACAAGAATAAATTATGGTGCGCATTTGCTGTCTCATGTCCTGAGGACGGTACCATTTCTTCTATATTCAGACTCCTCCTTTCCATTGTCCTTCATCTTCTTGTCCATTGCCCTCCATCTTCCACCCAGCAAGTAAACCTGCCAACACACACGTACTCTTGGAAACTGTAATTTTAATAAAACAAACAAACAAAAATAGCAAACACACTTTATGACATGATAACTGAAACTGTGAAATCGGTTTCATAATTTACTATAACAGCCACTCGGTATTGCTTTTCGTATAATTTTTAATTTTGTCTTAAAACGAAATACAGATGAATGAATTTTAAAAAAAAATTGTCATACCTCATCGGGTATCAAACGCAGATCGCTTGCTTGGAAGCGCAGCCTTTCTATCCGCTCGACCACAAACACGCCATGACACGTGTAGTTTTATTTAAACAATATTACTGTATTATTGGTAATCGACATATTTGTTTTAAAATGTCACAAGACATTGACCAATGAATCTTTCTTACTCAGAATAATGTACAATATTCAGCTGATCGCTGCTTTCTTCAAATACAAATGGACGTCTGAGGGAGTTTGAAAAGCAAATGAAGAATATTCACACCGAGTTCTAGTAGCTGGTTGTTTACCTGCATGCGTAATTATTTACATAAATAATTATTACACACATAAAGGTATGTTTTTTTTGCACTCGTGACAAATAAAGAATTAGAAAACTAGACAACAGAAAAACAACAGAAGTGAGTGGCTTACTGGAGAATGGAACCCAGGACCTTCCGACATGGAAAAATTTTGCAAAGGTCACGTCTCCCATATATGGTAATATGATGTCCGATGCCCTTGTGTACAAACTTACAGACAGATCGGGGAACTCACATGACAACATGTGTAAGCTGTAATACTTATTACTTTATTAAAAAGTAATGTTGTCATAAGATGTCGGCCCGGCAGCGGTTATGTCCTACTTGTCTGCCCACATGTGTCACACAGACAGTAATCTCGTTATCTGTCGTATGAGTACGCAAATCTCCGTGTCTGCCCATCTGGATTACCACACGAGTCGCTTATCAGCGGTTTTAATCTAAACACGCCGGCGCTCATCTTATCTAGTTGCTTCTTGCAGGTTGGGATAAACATTATCTGCCAGGAGTGTCACAAATGTTTGAACATACAAACTACTTGCTCCTTAGCCGATAATGAGAAGAAATTGATACTTTTAAAAGTACACAAATAAAAATCAGTACCACAAATGTACCGATACTGCCGGAGAGAAACAAAGATCGATAGGGGCCGCCCCGTTTTGTCACACACACACACACACACACACACGTGCGGTGCCATTTTGCTTAGAGCGAATATGATTGTCTAGTGTTTACAAACTATTATTTTCTGTATAGTTGTTGGGCCAAAGGGCTCTGAGCCCATGGCCGCTGGATCCATCAACAACAACAACTGTATAGTTGTTGTGAGCGTCCGATTGACAGAGTGGTTAGAGGCTGGTCTCTCATGGCAAAGGTGCCGGCGTGGAGTCACGATATTACCACGCTCCAGTCTACCCAGCTATAAATGGGTACCTGGCTTTTCTCTTGAGTTAGGGACAGAAAAGGCAGCGAGGAAGGGAACTGATCACCCCGCCTCTCGATGCTGGACCTAGTATAGTGAAACCTCTAACACTTCACTCCCCTACAGCAATATCTACTATGGGACTACCTTTACCATTTGACAGTTGTTGTGGCGTCCTTTCGTCTTCTAAAAGAAAGCTAAAATTTGTAAAAACTGAAGAGATTTTGAACACGTTATACAGGAGTATACTGGTCTTTGCTATCAAGGTTTTACAACTTTGGTAAGTCAGCCTAGCAGATGTTAAAAATAAGTAAAACACAAAGAAACGTGAGTCAAATGATAGACCTACTCATGGTGAGACATTCGGTGCGCTAATGATTGCGATGAATTGTTACGAGCCAAAAAAAAAAAAAAACGTAAATGCTCGCAACATCAACTAGTCTAGCTGAAAGTATCAAGAGACCTGTTAGCAAAGAAACAAGTTCGAAAATGGTGTGGTTAAAAGTTCCATTTGTCATTTTGCATTTGGAGCAAAAAAAAAATACGATAAGTATATAACTCAATGTTTTTATCACTAACCACCCCCCCCCCCCCCCCCCCCCCTTAAAAAAATTATTTAGGTTTAATTAAGTTGCCAGAACAATATTTTTGATCAGTTCAAACAATTAAAAACCCCTGACCTAAGGGTCTTTTATGTTTGGACATGCGCCCTAATATAACCGACTAGGTTAAACGGGACGCGCCTCGCCAAAACTTTAATTTTAAAAAAATATATATTATTGATCAGTTCGAAAAAAAAATCGGAAATAACCCCAGTCACAATTGGTTTGGATGATCGATGATGGAGGATCGATGCTATACCAAAGTCCTTATTTTGCGCTACCGTCATGTGATACTGTTTTAACCACTTAGGTCCTCACAGAGACAAGCTAGAACGAGTTGACAATATTGCAGACAAGCGGAGAGTTGTGGTATTTTTCCACTGGAGTCCATGAATGCAGACCCGTACTAGAATTTGTTTGTTGTTTTAAGAAGGGAATTTTGCGAGTGTATTTTTTTCTTTGTTTAGTTCATTATTTTGCCCCATTAGCCGATGTATACTATATTATTTTTAATGTGAATGACATTTTATTCAACATTCAGCGCCTCTGCTGTTATTATGAATGCACGAGTGGCACTTCTGAGTATAAACTCATATGTCACCTCCTGTCTTGACTTGATCAACGCCCAGCCCACGTGACAACCCTCTACTGCCTCTAGCGCTGTCCCGTCTCGTTGTTTTCGCCAGTCGGAGGGAATGTCACGTGACCCTTATTGCTAAACAGGTCATGGGAAACAGGAGGTCAGTTTCAACCGTAGGCGAATAAAATCATTTGATTTTTGTTGTTGTGTTTTTTTTGGGTTGTATTCTAAAAAAAAAAAAAAAAAAATCTCAGCGAGGCGACGTTGTGACCTGGATGAACTAGGTTCGAATATTGGGGTGCCTGTTACTTCTCTTGTTTTTTCTCTCTAGGCTCTGTTGTGTGTCGTATGTCTTCAGAGAATCTTGAGTCTACGAGTCAATGAGCGCCCTACTGGCATAGTGCTTAGAGCGCTTGCCTTTTGCGGCAAAGTTATCGGACTCCTGGTTGGAAATCTGGTAGCGTCGCGCTCAAGTCTACCAAGCTGTAAATGGCTACCTGTTTCCGCTCTTGAGTTAAGGAAGGCAAAGGCAGCGATAACGGGATCTAATCACCCTACATCATAAAGCTGGACTAAGTATAATTAAGTCTCTAACACTTTACTCCCATACGGCAAAATTTGCTATGAGACTACCTGTGGGCGTAAATGATAGTATAGATGAAAGTGTCGATAATCTACTCCAGATATACTTCTGAGAATCAGTATAGACTCGCAGAAAGACAGACAGTACCTCTTAATATCAAGAATTTAAAAGACAGACAGTACCTCTTAATATCAAGAATTTGATTGATAATGAGAAGGCAACCGCTATAGCTTGAAGAGAATTGAATTAGGTAAGCAAGGTTTGTTTCTCCGCCACCCTTCCTCAGAGTAGAAATTAGACTGACAAAATTAATTGGCCCGAAGAACGAACCCCCCCCCCCCCCCCCATTGAAATTATTAGTTCCTTGCTAAGCAAATATGAGAAAATTAACGTGTGAACGTAAATTATAAACTCGAACTCTTAATTTATATATACAAATATAGTATTCAGGTAAAGTGAGAGGTAAAAACACTTGAAAAAAATTAACGTTAATAAAAAGGATTACACATCAGTACCAGTAGAGGCCAGTTAAAATCAATGCATAAAATAATTGAGAGGAACAGAAATCTCTTCAGAATTTTAGAATGGCATTATTCACACCATCTATGAGGGTCTGAATATATTGTAGTGAAATTTAGATTTTTTCTGTGTAAACTTAGCTGCTTATCTTGGCTTGGTGATTCTAGTTTGCTGCAGGTGTATTGTTTATTTGTGTGGCCTTCGATGCTGCTAGGTTGTGACAGTGCGTTGACTACCTTCGTTTCAGTATCAAGTGAGGGCAGTTTCTCTCAGGATGGTGCATTATTACACCCAACCCTACTTTGGACGTCTCTTTGAACTGGGATGGGGACACTTTCTTATAAGGGGTTTACTTACCCACACAAAGTAGTCCTTCAATCCACTAAAAACTGGGGATATTAAAAAAAATGCATCTCCATTAACTATCTGTATAATGTCGGAGATTTACGGTATTATCTCACAGAGTCCTCCACTCTCCTCAGCATAACCAAGATCCCTATCTGTCAGATAAGCCTGTTAACTATCACTCATAATGAAGATGGGCTATCTGACAGACGAGTGCCGCGTTGTTACATAAACTTGTTGCATGCAGTTCACTTCACCGTTGGTCGGTTACGTCAGGATGAAGAGATGCGCTATCTGACAGACGAGGGCTGTGTTGTTACATAAACTTGTTGCATGCAGTTCACTTCACCGTTGGTCGGTTACGTCAGAATGAACAGTTCGTCTAGCGATTAAGAAAGAGTAAACATTCTCGAGATGGCCTCAGGGTTAGAGAATACTATACCCGGCCGCAGATATAGAACCAAGAACATATTGTGTGTATACGTATATATACTCGTATCATTCAGTACTTAATAGTTTACGTACTCTTCTTCCAATCAGTTTCACTTTCCCAGGATTTTTAATTCTTGTGGTCGAATGCCTTCTTGAGAAAGGCGTGTCTTTACGCTAACTTTTACGTTTAATTAAGCACTATGATTGCAGCCAGCAATTTCTTTTTTATGAAATAACGTTAGTACTTAAGCTTTAGCTGACTTTATGATAATCTGTTTGTGGCTTTATTCTTGTAGAAGAAATCTCTCAAAAACTATAGAAGGTCGACTCTTCTCTGCGTGCATTTCGGTGAGGATAGTGAAGTGGTGGTAAAAAAGTTAAAGCATTTATTGTTTACTTAAACAGGGCTCACGTTCCGCCTTAAGCCTATGAGAGGAGATTTGGAGGGATACCTGACTTCAAATTCTGGGACGTATAGGTAATCATTACCTACATCATATCTGATGCAACATTTTTACTGTTTTTCCAGACATATTGATTCATCACACCTGCATTTCTTTGCTCCTGTCAAACTGTTACGTTGGCGTTTTTAACGGGCTAAGACATTAAATATGCATGACTCGTGACTCCAAAGCTGAGAAATCTCTCTTTTCTTATAGCTGAAGTCATAACTTGTCTCGTTTCCAGGTAAATCTAATCCAGATCGTAATACTGGACCATTTCCAGAGGAAAATGAATGTAAGCTAATGCCAGTGAGTCTGGAAAATGAAGGATTTGCCCAACTGCACGTTGTAAAATAGTTGACAAACAATTAGCTGGCCTTTAGGTAGTTTAAAGAAATTGTTGGAGTACATGTTGGAAATCAAACTGTAAAGGCCGCCCCTGACACTTTCGAAATCATAGACATAAGACATTGAGTGATTTTACATGTCTGGCTGAATGTTCAGAGTAGAAATGATAGATTTAGGTAAGTTGTTTGGCATTGCCCAGAAATTTGGAGTTTATTTGATGAATTACTTCACAGAAAATTGACAATGAAGAAGGAATTTGGAGGTTGATTACTGAATTACTTCACATACAATTGACAAGGAGGACGAAATTTGGAGGTTGTTGCTGAATTACTTCACAGAAAATTGACAGGGTGGAAGAAACGTGGAAAAGAACGAAATGTTAGGCGGAAGTAAAATAAAGGCTGTAACGCCATGTAAAGAAAAAAACTAAGTATTACTAGTTAGCCGATGTAGTCGAAAAATTTAAATATCTGGCAATTCAGACCTGTTTTTATGTTACAAATAGGTAGTAAGCGGATGGCTGTTTTATCTTCTTTTAAAGTATGCTGAAGCTGTGGAAAAACACTAATATATGGCAAATAAAATTTGCATTTGTGTTACACGCAGACAATCAGAAAATTAAGAAAAGAAAAACAAAAACAAAAAAGCTAGCCAACAATAATTAAGTAGCAGGAAATTTGGGATCGGATTTAATGGACTGGCTAAAACATTGATACTTATAAAACCTTCGGTAGTTTTCTTCCGATTGCATTCGTAAAACAGATTATACGATTTATCGCTGTACAGTGGCAACAAATGTATATATAAATAAAGTCTTAGATTATTTTTGTACAGGATGAAATTATTTTTCTTGTTTAAATGAAATTGAAAACGTTTAGTTAGTATAGAGGTTAGCAGTCATTTTAAACGATATTCGATATTTTAAGTCTTTTTTTAACACTTGATGGTTGTGGTTTCAGCACTGTAGCCCAGTTACCATATTTATAATTCACGTAATATTTTTTCTTCATAAATGAAAGAAAAAAAATTATCAGATCGTCACAATGGGGGGTGGGATATTTAAGGCCGTGTTGATTGGTTGTTATTATTATTTTAAAGAACAATGACTCTTTTATATGCAAGCTTTCAGTAACTGAACATGATGTTAATGGGTGAGGGGTGGCTTGTGTGCGGCTAATGGTGATCGAGTTTTGGATGTCACACCTTCGTGTGGACGACAGCTTGGGTTGAGCAGCCTGAACGTTGATGACTGGCGAGGGGGTTTTAATCTAGAGCACTGGTTACACAACTTGTATCACAGGGGACCCCTTAATAACCTCCTGACATTTCCTGTCCTCCTTCCTAAAACACTTTTCTTTCCCTTCAGGGTTTGGCAAAGCATGGTCAGTTCAACCTAGACTGAAGTCCGTTGGTTATTTCAAAACGCAATTGTCAGTCAAAAATTAGTGAATTCTGTCAACTGAAGTATAGTATTGATAAAAACTAAGCCCCGAAAAGTGTTGTTCCTAAAAATGACTTATAGCTTATGCAGCTTTGACAAATATTATACTAAGTCCTGAAAGTGACTGATAACATCTACCAGGGGCGGACTGAAAATGGGGCCCCTGGGCGAAAAATGGTAATTCACTCTTGATTACTGATTCCACATTAATATATCATACATTGTAAAATAATTACTGCTGTAAGCCCTCGGGCAGCGCCCGAAATGCCCCTCGTGTCAACCTGCTAGCATGATGAAGCCCTGAAAAAGATTGCTAGCTATGCCAATGCTTCCCAGACCTCCTCAGTATCGGAGTGATGGTGTTTACAAGCCAAAAAAAAAAAAAAAAAAATTGAAAAGTGTCGCTGTCTAGGGCACATATCATCGTTTACCTTTTAGACCAGGGGTTTTCAACCGGGGTTTCACGGTACCTTAGGGTTTCGAGTGAGGTCGCTAGGGGTTCCGTGAGAGATCGGAATTGAAAAAAAACATAAACGTATTTTTTTTTTTTTTTTGCGCGCGCGCTGGGCGATGTTAGCGGACACAGTGGTGGGCAGTGACCGAGCAAGCTATATTTTTTTATTCATATTGCTTTTGATTATGGCTTTTCGTAGTTTACTATTCAACATTGTCAAAAAATTTCGAGTTGTAAATAAATTAATTAAAATCAATTTACAACGTTTATTTAAATTAAATCTACGGAGTCTACCTTAGAAAAATTAAATCCTATTTTAGCTTAAGCCAGTTATTCAACAGAAATGTATTATGTTTACCATATGAGTTTTTAAAATTATTGAAAGGGAAAGTTAGAGATTAATTTAAAGAAAAGTACGCTAAGCTTAACTACCTGGATTTTTTTTTCTGAAGAAATGTTGGGATAACAAGTCATTTATACTTGTATACGGTAAAATAAAAATCAATTAGGAAAAAAAACACAGGAAAAAATGAAGTTTCGTCTACCTACACAACTAGCTTGCACTATAGTTGATATCCTCTGTGGAGAGGAGGAACCACTCAAAAAGAGTAAGCTAATAAGTTGGCCAAAATAAACAGATTCACAGAAAAAAAATCATTCTCTATTCAAAAGAGCATTTATTAATAGTTAAAACTTACTGATCACGCTGACGTGCCGTGAGCTGTAGATACAATAATTTGTATGCAGGAGTTCCCTGTGGCCTGCAGGTTAAGTCAATGGTTACTCCAGGATAAAAAAGGTTGAGAATCACTGTCTTAGACCCTTTTTGAGCATGAGCTACCCCTTCCCGTGTGCAGGAAGCCTACGTCACAGCGCCCTTGCTTTTGTAGCAGTCAGTTCTGTAGCAATTAACCCCTTATACACTAATTGTCCTACTGAAACGTCTGTAATAAAAACAGAGAAGAAATCCCGTCAGCTTTTCGGGAAAATACAGGAAAGGCGCGCATTACACATTGAAAGCTCAATTGAACACATATTTAAAAGAATACGCACGCCTTTCAATCTTGTCATGGCGCCTTTTCTGGAAAATACGGAGTGGCACGCATTGCACTGCGAAAGCTAGATTCAACATCCATTAAAAGAGCACGCAGGTCTTTCAAGTTTTTTTTTAAAATGGTGCCTTGACCATGGACCATGATAAGTTTGACTACAAAGATCCAGTAAAGGCGAAGATAAATGGAAAAGGGTGAAATTACCACAGGAGAATTAGTGACGTCATCAGGACATGTAGCAGACAGAGCACAACATATAACGTTTTGGCGGGTTACTTGCTTATTTGACTTGATTAGTTTGTCAGCACCATGCAGAACCTCATTTTTTCTCGACATCTTCCACATACCCGAGGGAGCAGTTATCCTATTCTTTGTTCCCCTCCTCAGAGACCCCAGGGAGACCTAAGCGAGGCTAGCACACGTGTCTATATATTCATGATATGTTAGATTGGGGTGGGGGAGGCGGGGAGGGAACTAGTGAAGAAGGGAATAAAAGACGGATTTTCCGTGCTCGCTCAGCCAGCCTGCACTGCTGCAGACTGTTTCCAGGACCACCACGTGGAGGTGGAGCACGGTCTTGACCAGCTCTGGTTCGCTGGTCCTGACGCAGGCAGTCAAGCTATGATTCGCTGACTGCGGTCTCTATTGCTGCGTCTTCTGGTCCCTAAAAATAACTTGAAGGTATGAAAATATCTTGAATGGATGAAAATATCTTGAAGGTATGAAAATAACTTGAAGGTATGAAAGTAACTTGAAGGTATGAAAATAACTTGAATGGGTGAAAATATCTTAAAGGTATGAGAATAACTTGAAGGTATGAAAATATCTTGAAGTTGTGAAAATATCTTGAAGGTATGAGAATAACTTGAAGGTATGAAAATAACTTGAATGGATGAAAATATCTTAAAGGTATGAAAATATCTTGAAGGTATGAAAATAACTTTGGAGATGTCGGGAACCTTGAGTTGACTACTGCCTTTATTAGAGTCATAAATGTGGAAGTCTGTAGGCGAACGAGGAAGAAGAAGAAGAAGAAGAAAAATATCTCAAAGGTATGAAAATAACTTGAAGGTATGAAAATAACTTGAAGGTATGAAAATAACTTGAATGGATGGCACAAGAAATGGGGGGTGGGGGGGGGGGGGGGGGGTTGGCGGTTACTTATTGAAGGCCTATGCTGCATATAAAACTAAAGCGTATTGGATGAATGAAATCAACTGAGAAAATATTTAACGACGCCGATCGTTATCATTAACTTAGTGCCGCAGATGGCCTTTGGCGCCCCCACCGTCACTCAGTAATCAGGACCTTTGGTTCTTTGCAGTTAGAATCCTGGGTGGTAAGTAGTTTTAATGATAACTGGCTACCGTTCCGGCTGTGTAACCTAACAGCAACACTCGTCATAATAGAAATACATTAATTCATCATCATCATTATTACCTTTCAGCTTCCTAAGGAACATAGGCCATTAGATAACCCATGCGAAGTCATCAAGTCATGTGCTATATTTAGTTCAAGATTGTTCCATGTCTTCTGAATCAATGTCTGTCTACGGTTCCTTCTCCGTGTGTTTTTCAGTCTTACTCTTAGAATTCAAGAACAAGGGCTGCTGTGCAGAGCTATTACAGTTTTCCTTAGTCTGTATGCCCATTTCCAACGCCAGCGCTCTCTTGTTCCACCGAAACTTTTCTGGTTTTTGTCATTAATGTCACATTTATGTCATATTAATTCATTAATACAACAAAGTAGAAGACAAATGAGAATAGAAGAGACCAGGAAGCAGAAGAATCATGTCCGAAAACAGTTCAGGAACGCAGTGGACACAGAGAAGGAAGGATTACGACAGTTTTGGGAGCACCTGAAAGGCCAACATAATGCTCTTTTTATAGTTAAAGGTTGTGTGGGAAAAGAAGGAAAACACGGAGGGATAGGGAAAGAGTTTGGAAGGGAAGATATTCTTCTCAGTGATGGCTAAAAGGCTCACCACATACATCCTGGAGAATGGGTACATCGACACTACCATCCAGAAAGGAGGTATCCCAGGTACACCATGATGTCTAGAGCATGCCACAATGATCTGGAAAGCAATTCAAAAGGCAAAGTCTGACAGAACAAATCTCCATGCAATCTGGTTGGATCTAACTAATGCGTATGGATCCGTTCCACACCAGATGCTGTGGCAGGCCCTGGAAATGTACCATGTTCCACAAGAAATTGTAGCAATGCTGAAGCTGTATTTCTCAGGGTTCTCTGTTAGGATTTTCAGCCAGAGAGTACACACTGAATTGGATTGACCTACAAGTTGGAATTGCAATGGGGTGTACCATCTCTGCAATACTATTCATGTTGGTTATGCAGGTAATCCTCAAAGCGGCTGAAGCATTTGCAATATGTCCGAAGCTCAACGGAAGGTGTCACATTCCACCGCTTAAAGCATTCATGGAGGACACAACAATTCTGACATCAGATGAACACCAGGCCCGGAGAATGTTAGCACGCCTGGATGAGCTAATCAGCTGGTGCAGAATGAGCGTCAAACCTAAGAAGTCTAGAAGACTATCAGTCAGGAAAGGGAAGATATCTGAGGTCACATTCATAGTTTCAAACCAAAGAATCCCTATTGTCATTGAGGAACCTGTTAAAAGTCTTAGCAGGGTGTATGATGCCTCATTAAAAGACTCAAAGGCAATTCAACAGGCAATAGAAACGGCAGACAAATCATAGACCAAAGCATACTCCTAGGAAAGTTCAAACTGTCGTGCCGCCAGTTCATCACCGCATCAGATTATAATAATTGAGCTGACCGTGCCATTTGAATCCAAATTGGACTAGCAGCACCCGTTCAAAGTGGCCAAGTACAATGATATGGTCACGGATTTGAGACACGATGGGTTCATTGCAAGGGTCATGGCTGTTGAGGTAGGTGCAATAGGTCTCGTGGCTGCCTCAGTGGATGATCTACAGAAACTGTTGGGTTTAAAAGGACAGTCAAGAACAAAGGCACTTCAATTCTGAGAGAGAGAGAGAGAGAGAGAGAGAGAGAGAGAGAGAGAGAGAGAGAGAGAGAGAGAGAGAGAGAGAGAGAGAGAGAGAGAGAGAGGATTATGAAAGCACTTTCAATAGTGTACACACTTAGCTCTAGTTCTACACACTTGACCGAAGTAGCCGAGGTTACGAAGGTAGACAACATACAAGGGTAGACAACTCGTTCACCACAGCCCACTATGTTGTGTGATTACATCTATTCAAGCAGTACGAACCTTAATTGCTTCTGCCACCATCATAAACATAATGATAACAGCCACAGGTGCTAACATTCATCATACAATATAGCTAGCTTCTAACTATCGTTCCCTTGTGTGCACGCACCATTTCCATAGTAACAACACGCATAAACAAACGCCCGAATCTGCATTTATGTTCTGATAGTTAATGAAAATAGGTAAATGGTCAGTACTCCGAAGAAAAAAAAAATGAAGGGGACGCACTACACAACAGCATTAATAGCAACAATGAGACTTCTTTGCTTGCTCTCATGTAACATCCGTCTCTGTCATAAAGTTGGCGGTCTTTCTCATGCGCCTCTGGTCGCCATAGTTTCTCCGTCAAAGTGGTTTTTGGAAGGCCAAGTTGTCATTCTGCTACTCTCATGGATCAGACAGTCTTGGAGGATAAATTCAACTGTTTATCTCCCCAACATGGACACATGTCTGTCTGCCCAATTTTTAATTTGCTGAACAGATGGTGTCTGAGCCTGCAGTGGCCAGTAATTTGTCTGAAAATTATCACTTGATCACTTCTTAGTATGGAATAAAATGCTTCTGTTGCGTCTGACTCCTGGTATTCTCTTCGAAGAAAATTTCCATAAAAATGAGACTGTAGAACAATACTTCCACTAAACGATGTATATAAAACTCCATTTTTGGGATACAGAAGGGCCCCCACATTATCATGTCCTTATGGTGTCAGGGGCCTGAGTTTTGATCTTGAATAATCGGACACAATGTACCCTCCTGCATATTTGTAAGAGGCGGCAAGGAAGAGTTAAAGGTAGTCTGATCACGTCATCTTAATTATCGAGTGACGCGCCAATTAGTGTTGACAATCAGGTCTGACCGTTTCCTACCATCTCTGGTATTTTGAAATTGAGTTGTATTTAACGTCTTCCCAAGTGTATGGTTGTGGTGGGTTTTGATGTTAAAGAATAAAATATTATTTGTAACAGATGTGAGGTCAGCTGTGCAAGCCCCTGAGGTTAGTTATTTATAAATGTGTTCTCAGGGAACCTGTCTGCTACCACCTTATGACCTCAACCTGCGATATATTTTCTCCTAATTATGTGTACTGGTGTGTGGATATTGTCTAGCTAGATGTCTAGGGTATATGCGCTGTAATGTAATAAAATGACAACACCTACACTTAAAAATTACTGAACAATAAGGAAACAAGTCACTGTTTTTAGTTTAAAATTATCAATCTTTTTACAATTTATTGTTCCTGTATTCTAGTTTATTGGATACAGAAATTAAATGAAATAAACTCAAAGTGATAATATAATATATTTACAACCATTGAATTCCAATTATAAATGAGTCTCTTATTTTTCACAACTATTATCTAAATGTCTCTGGAAAAGTGTCAAATAAACCTGATCCTACGAATGGGTAATAATTGGAAGAACGACTGTGTTCATCATGTTCTACTATGAAATACACATTTGGGATAAGAGAGTGGTGAAGTTTGATATATCATGAGCCCGTGGACAAATTCTTAGCTTGGTAAGTGCTGGATCACAGGATGATGTCTTTCCACTCCAACAGCTTCAAACTGCCAAGTCAGGATACTGCCCTTGGAATATAATACTGAGGCACACAGAACTATACTGCCTCTATTCAACTGGTGCAGATTCCCATATAAGTATAGGTTGACCAATTGGCACACTTGAGTTCATAGATGAAACCCTGCAAGGATAGGAATACGTCCTACTCAACATCTCATATGCCTCTCTCTATCCCTAACTATTAAACATTTTCAATCATAGTTAAAATCAGCATGGTAACTAATCAAATAGTTATCGTTCTTATTTGGTTTTATACCCCATTCATGGTCAAATAAACTTCAAACTATAGTTTGACACTTTCCTTGACAAAGGAAACATTTTAAGTTAATAATATCAAGTCATGTACACTCACGGTGACTTGCTGAAGACGACGGCCAGTGGTTTCCTGGTCTTATGTCATAATACTGTACCTTAATTTCCCCATTAATATTTAATTTTATTTTCTCCCCAAGTGTCAGAAAGCCTGTCTGGCTTTTCTACAACATGTTAATATATTTCCGAACAACTCTGTGAGACAACACAAAGTTTGATGTTGACTTCCCTCAAGATAAACTTCTACCCATATAAGTTTCATACATAATCAATAATACAGACATCTTAATAATAATAATGATAATACAAATGTTTTATCTTACCGCATCAATGAAATATTCCTACTAATAAGTTTAATTGCGATTAATATGGTCACTTCCAGATCGCTTGCTGGTGCAGATCAGCAAAAGGCAAGATTGTACTGAAATACTTGCTTTTACAACAACTTTTGTGTAGGAAAATTCTTTTCTAAGTGGCGACTAACATTGATTTTGAATCATTTTTATCCCCTCTGTTAATCTATTTGACTTCAGCCAATCAGGGACTGTTAGGCTTCTAGCGTCCTTTTTCAAAATTGAAACTCAACTTTCAAACTTTTTGCCACCTACCCTCTCTCAATACACGGCAAGCTGAGATAGAAATGTACGTCTGTTTGTTCAACTGTCTTTTGTCAATATCTCAATTATTTACTAAGTGTTTCTAATTCTGATAAGCAAGTATTGACCCTGTTGCTGTCTGTCACACAGTGATTATATTTTTATTATATTATTTCTTATATTTACTGGTCGACTTGCCCAGAATCGTGATGCGTTCAGAGCAGCTGTAATGGAGACAACGTTCTGGAAAGAATACGTCACATGATGATGAATATTTCTTATATTTACTAAGTTTGGTTTTCTTCTTCATTTATTCAAATAACATATTTTTCTATCTACGGTAAGATACACTAACACCTTAATGTTCCATTAAACAGTTAATGTCATTGTATTTGTCAACTGTTCTTTCTTTTAGCATGTAAGAAAATTATCTAAGTTTTTCTTCTCTATCCTTCTATGCTTTGCTTTTGGTTCAAATTCAAATTTCTGTAAACAACGAACTAATGACACGACCACCTATGCTCCTATTCATCCCTTCTCCCACTGTATTTTCAAATATTCCACGTTAATCGTTTTATTGGGCTGTAACTATCGTTCTATTCAAAATTTGAACCACGCGTTTACCAATTCGTCACAAAAATGCAACTTTTAGGCCGGATATACGATCTTGTGTGTGTGTTTTTCATTTAAGTCTGCAGATCTAAGAGGTTATATATTTTGAACGGCGTGTTGAGCGAACAAGGGGACGGTATGGTTTTTGTGTCGTCTTTTGAAAAACATGCTACGTTATTGCCAAGCACGATCCCTTTCGGTTCGTGAGACCAAAAGAATCAAACGCGTGTCAAATGACAGCATTTCTCTCTCTCTCTCCCTTCCTCGTTCTTTCTTCTGTCCATCTTGGCTTCAGAACGACTACGCTTTGCCTTTTCAAAATTGTTACCGTTAGTGTCCCAAGGACGAGGTATAAAAAGTTAGTATTGACCTACAGGCGGGGCGATGATGTTTCACGCAACTTCCTTACTTTATCCCTATATTATTTTATCTCTATAGTTTTGAATTTATAAAAAGTGGCTATTTGAACTGTTGTTCATACAGATGTCACTTTACGACAATGGTCCAATTTTCTAAATATGTGTCTCTTTGTCTTCCTATTTTGTTTGTTTTTTGTTTTCTTGAATTAACCATTTGCCAGCAAATTCGCTCTAATTTTCCTCTTCTCGTGACTATTCAAAGAACTTTGCTGTGTTTATCTTCTTGGTTAATTAACAACATTCTTATTTCTGCGAGTACTTCCTCATCTGATTTTCTGGCAGCCCAAGATACTTCCGTCACTGGAAAGTGGCAGAGTGATTAAACTGCTTGCTTCACAAGACTAAGGGAAATCAGATCACATCGTGCTCCAGTCTACCCAGCAGTAAATAGTTACCTGAGTTTGCTTTTGAGTTAGGGATGGCAAAGGTGGGAGGTAGGGAACTGGTGACTCTACCTAATAAAGCTGAGACCTAGAATAAGTGAAGTCTCTAACACTTCAATCTGCTATTGGACTACTTGTATCTTTGTCTTTACCTCCTCAGGAATTACATTTGTCTCTCCCTCATCTGCCTTTTTGTCTTTATTTTGTTTTGTAGTTATACTTCACCTGTCCATCGTGTGACTGTGAGACTGTGAGTCACCTATTCTCTCTGTGCCTAGTTCTGTGGACTCAGATATATTGCTCTCTTGACCATGTGGACTTAGGTCTGTTACTCATCATGGTCATCTATCTCTTTTCCTTAAACCCTCTGTGGATGGGAAGGAGCTAAGATGGATGGTGTCTGGCTTCTGACCAGGTGGGAAGAAAAGTCCACAGACACCCCAGCTTTACAATGACATGAAAATGAAATTGCTAATGTCATTGGGCCGAAGGGCTAAAGCCCAAGCGTCGCTGGGTCGAAACAAACAAACAACAAACAAACAACATCTCTTTCTATTCATAGTATGTGATAATTTTTCATCTCCTTCACTTCATCTCGTGACAGCATCCTACTGATTTACATCCACTTCTCATTCTCAGGCTTACTGCTGCAACCATCACCGACACTGAGTGACAGAACATGAATCAGTGACCTATTGTGCAGGACATCCCATTGCCTAGTGCTTTTGCAGTCACAGCCTGATGCAGACCAACACTGTCAGTAAGTAGGGCATTATGTTTTGACTTAAATGATTGACTGTTTGTGAGTGTGCATTTTCAATAATGTGAAATATTTTTAATCAAATATGAATTATTATCACTGATGTGGAACTGATGAAAAGAACCAGGATAATATGCTGGATAGGATGCACACTGTGGAAACTGGTAAAGCATTACAAGACAGTCCTTATTCTAAAATTCCCATAATATGAGAAATCATCATCATCAGGTGCCATCTTCGCATCGAAGTTCAGCTGCTATGCATCTCTAACGTATTCTGTCTCTTGTCTTGATGGTGAACTCCGAAAGACTCTTTCCTGTCCATCTCTTGATGTTATCTTCCCACTTATAGCGCTATCTTCATCTTGCATATTTGCTTTCAACTCTGCCTTCTACGAGTATTATGGTCGTCAGTAAGGACGTTATGTCTTTTTTACATGGTCAAAATATTTTAGCTGTCTAATTTTGATCTTCTTCATTAATTCTCTTTTCATTTGTAGATTTTCAAGGACTATTTGTTTTCTTCTCTTTCAATTTCTCTTTCCACGAGAAATAAAGGGACCTTAAACACGCGCAGAAGGGAATTGAAGGCAGACATGAAAAAAATAGTGTACATCTGGAAAAACCTTGAACGAATGGCACAGGACAGGAAGGCTTTGCGTGAATTTTTGGTAGACCTTAAATAAATTACCGTTAATAAACTGGTAGAGATTGTCAGAGGGTTAACTACTTGTAAGATGCTAAGATGTTTGAAAGGACATGAATGGAATGTTGAGACAGTGCTCATATTAGAGGAAAAGTCGATTATACAGAAATATTATGTGGATCTGCAGCTCAGAGTAACATGATTAAACTGGACAAGATACAGTACCAAGCATTTATAGCAGGAACCCCAAGATAACATCAGTAGTACATGCCTTTGGAACTGGGAGCAAGGATGTGATACTAAATTATGTGACCAGCGTAATGACACCGGCCATAGCCTAATGGTTTCAGGTATCAGCCAACAGTTCAGGACATCCTAATAAATACCATTTGGAAAAAAAAGTTCCCCTTTGAATACAGGGATTTTATTTCATTCATAACCCTCCACGCCCAAAGGAGCATAGACCTTCAACAAACACATGCCAAGTCCTCCTGTCACGTGCCATCATCTCAAGTTCTTTCCACGTTCTCTTCATCATTTTCGCCTCTGTTTCCAGCTCTCTTCTCCATGTGCTTCTTGGTCTACCTCTGCCTCTCTTGCCCTGGGGGTTCCAGAACAAGGACTGCCTTGTAATGCTATCAACAGGTTTCCTCAGTGTGTGTCCTATCCATCGCCATCGTCTTCTTCTCATCTCTTGTTCCACTGGCACATGTCTAGTTCTTGTCATCAGTTCCATGTTGGTAACCTTGTCATACCATTTTAATTCTTCTATTCTACGCAAGCACCCATTTATGAAAGTCTGTAGCTTTTTGGTTGTTGTCTTTGTTGTTCTCCATGTCTCAGAGCCATACAATAGGACTGACTTCACATTTGAGTTGAAGATTCTTATTTTCGTGTTTGATCCGATTTCTCTTGATCTCCATATATTTCCCAATGCAATGAAAGCTCCTCTTGCTTTTTGTATTCTTAGTTTGATATCACTGTCTGTCCCTCCAACTTTGTCTATATTGCTGCCAAGATATGTGCACGATTCTACATCTTGTATTGGTGTTTCTTCAAGTTCAACCCTGTTATCATTACCTGCATTTATTCTCATTATTTTTGTCTTTTCCCTGTGCATTTTCAGACCCAATTGCTGTGACCTCTCATCGAGTGTTTTCAATTTGTCCTGCATCTGATTACGGTTATGAGACAGAAGAGCCAAGTCATCAGCAAAATCCAGATCATCCAACTGCTTAGTCAGAGTCCACTGGATTTCATTTCTGTTGTGTGTTGTCGATGATCTCATAACCCAGTCTATTGCAAGTAAGAAAAGAAATGGAGACAAGAGGCATCCCTGTCGCACTCCTGTTCTTATCCCAAACGGTTCTGTAAGCTGTCCTTCGTGAAGAACTCTGCATGTCATGTCTTCATATGTTTTCTTTATTAAATTAATGATCTTCAGGGGAACTCCATAATGCCTCATCAATTTCCAAAGTGATTATCTGTCTACACTGTCAAATGCCTTTTCATAGTCCACAAATCCGATGTATAGTGGTGAATTCCATTCCAGACTTTGTTCACCTATTATTCTCAAAGTGGCTATCTGGTCTGTACAGGATCTGTTTTGTCGAAAACACTGCTTGTTCATCTCTCAGTTTCTTGTCTATGGACTCTTTTAATCTTTCAAGGATAATCCAGTTTAATACTTTTCCTGGCACTGATAGTAACATTATTCCATTATAATTTGTGCACTCTTGTAAATTTCCCTTCTTAGGCAACTTAACCAGATATCCTTCCTTCCATTCTGCTGGTATCTCTTCCTTTTCCCAGACTTTACCAAGTAATTTATATAACATCTCTGTAGCCGTGTCGATATCTGCTTTGATGGCCTCTGCTGGAATGCCATCAGGTCCAGACACTTTTCCATCTCTTAGAAGCTTTATGACTTTCTTTATTTCTTCCTTCGTTGGTCTTTCACCGTTAATTTGTAGCTCTTCTTCTGCTGGCTGGATGTCCGGGGGGTTTTGTGGAGCTGGTCTATTGAGAAGGTCCTCAAAATATTCTGTCCACCTCTTCATGTGCTCTTGTATATTGCTGAGCAGTTTTCCTTTCTTGTCTATTATGAGGCAACTTGTTTGCTTGTATTTCCCTGTTAGCTTCTTTGTGCTGCTATACAGTTCTCTCATATTTCCTTTGGCTGCAGCATCTTCTGCCTCTCTTGCCAACTCCTCAATATACTTCCTCTTGTCTCTTTTGATACTTCTTTTTACTTCTTTGTTTGCTTCTGTGTACACTTCTTGAGCCTTGGCTTTGGAACTTCTGGTTTTGCTTGTGTTTAAATCTGCTTTCTTGTTTTTTCTGTCTTTTATCTTATTGGTGGTTTCTGTTGTTATCCATGCTTTTTGTTGTCGTTCCCTTTTCCCCAGTATTTCTCCACATGTCTCATTCCATACCGTTTTGATTTGCTGCCAATAGTCTTCTGTATTCTCTACATCTTCCAGCTGTTGGAGCACTTGGAATTTGTTGGATATTGTGACCGCAAATTTGTCTCTTGTTTCTTAGATGTCCTACATTAAATTGTTGTCTATAATTTTGCATTGTTGCATATCTCTTGAGTTTCATTTTTACTTTGGCTATCAGAAGGTGGTGATCTGATGCCACATCTGCTCCTCTATATACCTTTACATCCTGTAATGATGATCTAAACTTCTTGTTTATGCATATATGATCAATCTGATTTTCTGTTCTATGGTCTGGTGATATCCATGTTGCCTTGTGTATTCTCTTATGTGGAAACATGCTTCCTCCTATAGCCAGTTGATTTGAAGCACAGAAGTATGAGAATAGTTCCCCATTTTCATTCATTATTCCTAGCCCATGTTTTCCCATGACTTCTTCAAAGCCGGTGTTGACTGTACCTATCTTTGCATTCATGTCACCCATCAAAATTGTGATGTCTCTTCTTTTTACTTTTTCCATAATTTCCTGTAGTCTAGTATAAAATGCTTCTTTCACAGACTCTTCTTTGTCATTAGTTGGTGCATAACATTGGATGACATTTACATTTATTTTCTTTTTAGCTGTATTAAAAGTAGCTGTTATTATTCTGGGTCCAACGGCTTCCCATTCAATGAGTGCTTTCTGTGCTTCGTTAGATAACATAAGAGCTACCCCTTCACTGTGGTGTGAACTTTCGACTTCATGTCCTGATGACAGCACCAATTCACCTGTGATGAGTTTCTTCTTGTCTACCCCCTTCCACTTTGTTTCACACATTCCCAGAACCTCGATTTTATATTCCCTTATTTCTGCTGCTATTTGTGCCACTTTCCCTTGTTCGTTTAATGTCCGAACATTCCAGGTGCCAAATCTGGAAGTTCTCCTAGAAGAAAGAAGGTTAGTCAGTAACACAGACTCCTTTCGGCTTTCTCTGTGTTGCATCATACGCCTCCCTGCGAGAGGACCTTCCCCTGTCTTGGATGGCTGTGTTTTATTTTCCTTAATTGACTTGTCCATGTTTGTTGAAGTTTTTTGTGGTTTAAAATTCTTTACAGGATGTGGTAACCAGCCACATGCCCAACCCTCCTTAGTCGCTTTCTACGACATGCATGGAAGGGAACAGTGTTACTATTCTTTGTTCCCCTTTCGGGCCCCGGTAACACATGGGTGGAATACAGGGATGTTTATGTGTTAATTCTCTGTAATAGGACACACTAAGCAGTAGGTTACAGCAGGAGGCAATTTTGTAAAGTATTGAAAAATTTTGCGATTATAACTATGTTCAATATTTTTTTAGATTCTATTTTTTATTTATAGGAAGTTTGAATCTTACACGTCAACCATGTGCTCACACATTGTTTGATTTTCAGACTACAAACCACGGGTCTCCATGTCTCCATGTTAGATCTTTTCCTCAGAAGAAGCCTAGTAGGGATATGTAACCATTGATCTAGTTCTGATGTGACAGAAAAGATCTATATGAGGTGATAGGAACTCAGAGAGGTGATAACAAAAACAAATGAATGAACAAACGAAATCTGTATTTCATCAAAGTAAAGAAAAAGCAGTTATAAGAATGATGAACAGATCCAGTAGTTGTGATTATTTAAAGAAAGTAGGTAATGATTGCAATTTAAAATTTGTTATTGAAAAAAAGTTTAGTAATGAAAATGATCGCAATATGTAAATGTTAGATTATACAAGGACAAGTATAGAAGAGGGATAGAACTGGCGATGGTAAAAAGACCTAATGATGAGGATGATAACACACATTTGAACCACAGGACCGTTAAAATTCTAAATAAAATCATAATAATTACCTACAACAGGCGTCATAATCTCATGGCTATCGTAGTCTTTGAGATGTACAAAGTCAGATCACTCTGACAGCATTATGCCCTTTGTTACTCGTAGATGTCAGAGTTCAGGCATTCAGGTTCTGCAGAGAAATTTGAACAGATAATTACAGGGCATCTTATAACAAGTGCAGCAGCACAATGAACTGGATTGCTTTTCGCTCCTGGGCGAGGTCTTGAAAACCCATTAAGACCTTGTTTTTGTGCTTCAGATGCTGGAAAATAATTGCTGTATTTAATAGAAAAGGTTTTGGGGATTTCAAGGACTCATTCATATGTGAAATATTGGGTCATATTGCTGTGTACTCTTGGCAAAACATTTTTTTTATAATTATGCCCTTATTTGAGTGTGAATAACAACAGGTTGTCAGTGTAAGCTATGGAAATAACAAGGTCAAGGATAAGATTTTAATCTGGGTGGCATAATTCACTTATGAAATTTTTTTTTTCTAAACTAAATTATAAATTGTTTGTCCCATGTTCTCCATATTACTCTACTTCAAGGCTATTTTTATTAGGCAGAAATCTGTTTTGTTTTTACAACCAATTATTTTAGATCTAATTTCATAAAATAAAACGAAGATATTAAGACAAGTTAATTTTATTTTCTTCCAGTTTTACCATTTAGAACAGAGAAATTATGTTCATTGTTGTGAAAGATGTGACTATTGTCATGCCATGATTTCATTATATACTGTGTATCGCCCTCTCTAGTGTTTCTTTGCTCTGAAACTAACGTTTCTGTTATTAAAGGGTTCAAGATCCATGGATTCAAATACTTGAGACAGTTATTAACATTAACTGGAAGATGCACCCTAGACGTTTTTCTTCATCGTTTGCTCTCAAATAACCACATCTATCTTTCTTATAAAGCTGACAGTCCGTCTCGAGTTTCTGTCCTCACCAGACAGTTTCTCCCTCAACTGGGGTTGGGGAATGCCCCACACTGCCACCCTGCTCCTCTCATGAAGCCGACAGTTTGGGAGTATGTGTTCTTTTGTCTGTTTGTCCTCCCCACATGGACACACATCTGTATGTCCAATTTTCAGTTTGTTGAACAGATGGTACCTGAGTCTGCAATGGTGGTTCTCAGTCTGGGCAGGATTAAGCCAAGAACGGCCTCTAGACTTTTCGGTGTTTGGGCCCCCTTCACTTATTAGACAGTAATTTTAATATTTTTTTTCAAACACCTTAGCATAGGTACTTCTATCTGCTCATCCGGGAACAGAAACAGCATGTAATATTATGATGTATGTATATAAGCATTACCTCGTCATCTACACAAGCACACACATGTTTCAGAAAGCACTCAGTAAAAGCATGTTCAGTTTTCAGCCATGTTTATTTACAGGATGTCGTACATGTCAAGACTCGCATTATATTACAATGTGTGGTTTCGTATTTATGTATTATATTACATCCCCCCTTTTTTGAAAAAAAATGTGTGCAAACATTTCCACGAAATGTTTCATGTGATAAAGGATAAGTATGTGTAATGCTCAGTGTGAGTATATATGTCACTGTCTGTATCGGCTGGGAGGTGTCACTGTACGGCCAGAACGAGTGGTGTAAAGTGCTGGTGGTTCTGCGGAAGTCCCTGGTTTAGCTTGAGTTGGTTGTGATTTCGGCCTTGGCGCTTGTTGGTTTTGTGGGGCACCAAGGTCTGGAGTTACTGCATTGTCTGTTGAAAGCATGGGAATTCTCTGTTCTGTTGTATTCTGTGGGATTTCTCTTATGTCCACTCTGTTTCGCCTCAGGAGGTTGCTGCTGCTGTCTGGTCTTAAAGTATAGCTCCTGGGTTCAGGGTTTCTGGAAATGATTGTTGCTTTTGACCATGTGTCATTGTTGTGGTTGTAGGTAGTCACATGCTGACCAGGATATAATGGTGGTAAGTCTTTAGCACATTTGTCATAGTTGGATTTCTGAACTTGCTGACGATGCTGAAATTGATCATATGTGCTGTCTCTATGTTGTGGACGGAAGTGGACCTTAGATGGTAGGAGGTCTTTAATTCTTCTATCAAACATAAGTTCTGCTGGACTGTCGATCTTACTGTCTACCGGTGTTGTTCTCCATCTCAAGAGTGCTAGGTGTACATCCTCTGTTCTTGTTTTCTTCATGATTGACTTGATAGTTTGTATCTGTCTCTCAATGAAACCATTAGATTTAGGGTATCTAGGTGATGATGTTGTGTGTTTGATCTTCCAGTCCTTAGTGAAGTTTCTGTATGCTTGACCTGAGAAATGTGGACCGTTGTCTGATCTAATTTCATCTGGGATGCCAAACATGCTGCAATACTTCTTTGTAATGTCTGCAATAACAGCTGATGGTGAGGGTTGTGGAAGTTTCTCAATGATGGGAAATTTGCTGTAGTAATCAGCAATAATAAGATAGTCATTATTGTCGATTGAGAAAATATCAGTTCCTATAATGCTCCAAGGGCTCAATGGTATGTCTGATGGTATGAGAGGTTCTCTGTACTGCCTATTTGCATGTTCTTGGCAAATTGAACAGTTTTTACATAGTGTTTCTATGTCCTTGTTTATCTGTGGCCAGTAAACATCTTTCTTTGCTCTCAGTTGTGTCTTCACAATACCAAGGTGACTATTATGGAGCTGTTTAAGGATGATATCGCGTTGTGTTTCTGGTACAACAATGCGATCTCCTTTAAGGATCAGACCATCTTCGATGCTTAACTCGTCCCTCATCGAGTAGTATGGACGGATGTGTGTTGGAACTTCCCTGATAGAGCTTGGCCATCCATGGTATATCAGATCTTTGAGAGAGTTAAGGATAGGATCTCTCATTGTGTCTTCTCTGATGTGTTCAAGCCGATTATCGCTAAACTTGACAAAATCAACTTTGATGTTTGGGGTAAGATCTGCTGTCTTGTTGGGGTTTGGTAGTCTGCTGAGAGCATCTGCAAGACCTATATCCTCTCCTGGGATATACTGAATATTAAAATCATAACCTTGTGTTTCCAATAACAGAGCTTGTAGTCGTGGTGGTGCTGAAGCTATTGGTTTTTTATGAATCATCTCAAGTGGCTTGTGATCTGAGAGAATTGTAAATGGGCGGTATACTGAATATTAAAATCATAACCTTGTGTTTCCAATAACAGAGCTTGTAGTCGTGGTGGTGCTGAAGCTATTGGTTTTTTATGAATCATCTCAAGTGGCTTGTGATCTGAGAGAATTGTAAATGGGCGGTTGAAAAGAAATGTGTGGAAGCGTTTGATTCCAAAACGTACAGCTAGCATTTCTCTTTCAATGTTTGCAAGTTTCTTTTCGCCAGAACTTAATGATTTGCTTGCGTAAGCTACAGGACGAAGTTCTTTGGCATAGTGTCCTTCAGGATTTTTGTCTGGTTGCAAAAGTGCTGCTCCTAGGCCTTTCAGACTGGAATCAACCATGAGAAAAGTGGGTGCTTGCATGTCATAGTATTTCAAGCATGCATCAGATGATATGAGGGTCTTCAAGTGGTTGAATATGTGTTGGTAGTCTTCTGACCATTCATACGGAGTTTCATTCTGTAGTAGAGATCGCAAAGGTTCTGCAGCAGCTGACAAATTTGGTATGAATTGTGCTAGGAAATTGACAGCACCTAAGAATTGTTGCAGTTCCTTCTTTGTAGCTGGTGTTGGCATGTCATGAATATCTTCAACCTTTTTAGGGTCTGGTTTTACACCATTCTGGGTGTACAGCAATCCAAAAAATTGTATCTCCGTTGCCTTAATTGTACACTTTTTGCTGTTGAATGTTAGCCCATTGGCCTGTGCTACGTGCATCAAGTTAATCAAGTTACGGTCGTGTTCTTGTTCTGACCTGCCGCAGACTACAATGTCATCCGCAATAGCCACTGTACCAGAACATTGCTCAACAATGTTGTCAATCTTCTGTTGGAAGATGTCTTGTGATACATTCAAACCAAATGGGAGTCTCTTGAAACAATATCTGCCGAATGGTGTTCGAAAAGTTGTAAGGAGTTGACTTTCCTCTGCTATCTCAACACTCCAGTATCCGTGTACAGCATCTAGTTTAGAAAAATATTTGGCATTGTGGAATCTGTGAGTTATCTCTTCCACTGTATGCATTTTGTGTGGACAGCGCTTTAGACTGTTGTTTAAGTGTTTTGGGTCAAGGCAAACCCGAAGAGAACCATCCTGCTTCAGAACGGTTGTGATACTACTACACCAATCAGAATGCTCTTCAACCTTTCTAATAACATCATTCTGCACCATCTTTTCTAGTTCTGTGGCAAGTTTCTGTTTAACATGTATAGGATACTTTCTAGGTGGGTCTATCTTTGGCTCAGCGTTGTCTTTTAAAAAGAATCTTGCCTTTCCTGGAAGTTTGCCTATTCTGTCGAACTGTTCTGGGAATCGCTGTTTAAGGTCATCTACTCCAGTGACGTGTAGAGTAAGATGTTCTTTTTTGTCAGCTTTAATGTTGTTAATAGTTACCACACTCAGCTTTTCGCACATTGGTAAACCCAAAATTGCAGGTCCTTCAACATCTACCAAGTAAAATGTTGACGATGTCCATTCAGAGTCTCTGTATAAACATTCAAGTGTTACTGCTCCGAAACAGTCTATACTTGTTCCATTGTAAGCTCTTAGCTTTGTCCTGCCACTCCTACTTTTTACATCCCTTGTGGGAAATCCTTGCTTATCCACCTTGTCAGGCATGATCTGTCTGAATATTCTTAAGGGTAGAGTGTTACCTTGGGCACCTGTGTCTATCTTGAACCGAATATATCTTTCTTTGTGCCTTTTAATTCCTGGTATTCGGAATTGTACCTTGCAGAAAGCCTGCGTTCTCTTTGGTTCATTACTGAAAGTTAGTATCTTCAAAGTATCAAATGTGGAAGGATCACTTTCTTCACTGGAGTCAAGGTCCTCAGTCATCATAAAGTGTGTTTGTTTTGATGACTCTCTGCTGTGAAAGTTGTGTTGAGCACTGTCTTGTTTCCTCTTGAAACATAATTTTATCCAGTGGCCCCTCTTTCTGCAGTAATGACATGTAGAGTCTTTAGCTGGACAGTGGTTTTGTATGTGGTTTAGGCCACAACATTTACACATAGCACCTCTGCTTGTGTTGTGTTTTTCTTGTTGCTTCGAACCAGTTGCTTTGTTTTGTTTGGGTTTATAGCTTTTTACTGCATCCACCTGGGCTGTTACTGTACCTTGCTGAATTTGTTTAATGTTTAGTGCTTGTGCCTCGTGTTTCCTGCATTCATCCAGAAGTTGTTGTAAAGTTAGTGTATCACTCTGGCTCAGTATCCATTTCTGGAACTCTGGCATTGGTGTGCTGAGAAGGATCTGTTCGATAATTCGCTCTTTTTCTTCTTCTTTGTTAAATTTGCATACACTTGTTTTCTCCTTGATGCGAGTGAAAAAATCATCTAGACTTTCACCAGGTTTCTGTCGCAGGTGGTGAAGTTCTAATCTTGCCGCTCTAAAGTTCGTGTGCTTTATTATCAGACGTTTTTCAAATTCGTCCAATATGGCTGCGGGGTCTGTCGCCGACTCCACAGGCATGGCGGTAGCAAAACTGTTGTAAATTTTCAAACCTTCATCGTCCAATGCTTCTAGGATATATGGAGTTAGGGTTTGTCCTTCCAGACCAGTGGTCTTGGAATATAGATCTATGCGTTGGCGCCATAACAAGAAAGCTTCACTCTTATCGTCTTGACCGGCGAATCTCATTTGCGGTGCGTTGCGATATTGTTTCGCCGCCATGGCTGACTTCGATGACGAAAATTAGCCGAATACTGTACTCACGTGTTATCGTGTAGCTGTTTTGCGTCAGTCCGGTATCGACCGCTGCCACCATGTAATGTTATGATGTATGTATATAAGCATTACCTCGTCATCTACACAAGCACACACATGTTTCAGAAAGCACTCAGTAAAAGCATGTTCAGTTTTCAGCCATGTTTATTTACAGGATGTCGTACATGTCAAGACTCGCATTATATTACAATGTGTGGTTTCGTATTTATGTATTATATTACACAGCACACTATAATTAAAAACCCGTCAAGTGATGGTATATAGTAGTTTTATTAACAGACTAGTATGTTAGCATTGCTTACCTCTTTTAATAGTAATTATTTTTTATTAATGTTTATTAGTATTATTTTTACAAGCTGAGTGAGCCAGACGTTAAGACCAGATATCAAGGGCTTATTGCTACAGCAGTGAAAAACACAGAAGAAGAACCTGATGACCTGGAAACCCTATGGCTTTAATTCAAGACAGCTGCAGCAGAAGCGTGTGGTCAAGTCCGACGGGAAGAAGAGAAAGAGGACACCTTGGTGGACAGAGGAAGTTAAAGAGAAAATAAGAGAGAAGAAAAAAGCATGGAAACAATACTTAGAAGCTAAAAACACAGTAGGACAAATAGAGAAATATAGAGAATATGTGATACTCAAAACAGAAGCAAAGAACAAGGTGTTAGCAGCAAAACAGAAATCCTAGGAAGAATTTGGAGAAAAGGTAGAAAAAAAGATGCTCAAGAAAACCAGAAATTGTTCTACAAGACCCTAAAGAACATGAGGAAGGAAAAACAGTGCCTTCTTAAATTTATAAAGGACAAGCAAGGCAAATTGCTTACTGCCCCAAAGGAAGTAATTAAAAGAATACTTCTCAGAACTCCTTGATGGTGAGCAAGGTCAAGCATCAGAAATGATAGCCAGTTTCTCCAGCTTGCAAAGGATACGTATTCTGGTTCTGGGCATTCCTCCCAAGCTAAAATACAGTATTCTGGTTCTGGGCTCTCCCAAGGAATTGTCACGTCCTGCACAGAGCCACTTCTCAGCTTCCCCTGCCTATCACTGGGTCCACAGTGAGATCCTTCTGCATGTAGCCAACCAAGTCAAAGAATTACGCCTGGGGCTCAAGTGACTTCTCCAAGCTTAGTGTGCAATGCTGGGTTCTTAACAAGTTTCACTACAGGGGGATTCCCTGGAAGTGTGGATGATTTCAAGAGTCAATGAGAATATAATTAGCCTCACAGGCATAGGTTCACTTCCACGTACATATATTGTAGCATTGTGCATAGCTGGTGGTCATATAAGGATGACTCCAGATATGCCTCCATGCATCAGTGTCCCCGGTAAAATCTACTCTAGAATCCTGTAGCAGAGACTCAGACGCCTAGCTGAGCCACAAATGGATGAGGTCCAATGTGGCTTCCGAGTAAACCGAAGGACCCAAGACCTGATCTTCACACTCAGACAGCTGAGTGAAAAGGCCTTTGAGTATAAAGGTGAGATGCATCTTGTTTCTTGGATATGGAAAAGGCGTTTGACAAGGTCCCCTGGAGCAAACTGTAGGGCTGCTTGGCAAGGAAGAACATTCCAGCCCCTCTGATGCATGCTATACAGAGCTTCTACAAGTCTTGCAGAAATTATGTGAGGACGGCAAACCATAAGTCAGAAGACTTCACGACCACCACTGGTGTAAGACAAGGTGATATCCTGTCACCTTATCTTTTCATACTCCTCATGGACGATGTCATCAAAGCATGTAAGGAGAGGACATGAAAGTATTCGGTGGGGTACTGGGAGATGAAACAGGTTTGTATTTCAGAGCTGGCATTTGCCGATGATGTTGCACTGCTTGCTAAATCAATCCAGCCTGCAAGTCTGGAAGGAAGAGCTGGAGAAGGGAAGGATGGTCATCAGCAACTCTAAAACAAAAACCATGGTGATATCACGGGAGGAAAGAAGGCATCAGATTAAGCTGGGAGAACAGGATCTGGAGCAGGTCAACCACTTTAAATACCTCGGAGCTGTCATAGACTAGAAGGGAGGCATCAAAGAGGATTAGGCTACCCGAAGAGCAGCAGCTGGAAGACAATTTCAGGCCATAAATCGAAGATTCCTCAGCGAAAGAGAAGTTGGCAAGAAGATTAAGATGGCTGTATACCACTCCACCTATGTCCCAGTCGTGACGTATGGATGCAAGTCATGGATATATATATATATATATATATATATATATATATATATATATATATATATATATATATATATATATATATATATATATATAAATTGAATCTAAAATAATATAATTCTCGTCGTGTGTACGTTGGTCACAGCTGAGGAATGCAACCGTGTTGAAAAATTGTATTGTTTCCATTATATTTACTCTCCCGAAAATAGTTACAATCAACAAAGAAAAGCGTTCAAATGACGGTGTTCATGAACAGTTTGATTACACTGTATAATGGAAAGAAACCAAAAGCACTCTAAGAATGTACTTCTATCTGCTCATCCGGGAACAGAAACAGCACACTATAATTAAAAACCCGTCAAGTTTGACGGGTTATTGCTAGTTAATCCTAATTATAACCCATCAGGGAGGTAAGTAAATAGAATTTCACTCTTTGTAGTCACCTGTGGTGTCTGCAAAATAAATAAAACAATAAATAAAGAGGGAAACCCGTGACCTGTAAACAATTAATAAATAATACATATAAAGCCATGCTTCAGACACTTGTAAGAAATAAAGAAGTAGAAAACTAGACAACAGAAAAACAACAGAAGTGAGTGGCTTACCGGAGACTCGAACCCAGGACCATTTGAACAACACCCCCTCGCTACGGGAGCGAATCTTGTTGCAGGGTGGATAGTCTACTACGCATTTCTTTATTGTTTTTGTTTACGGGTTTTGCCTTCTTGTGGTGAGGCACGTTTCTTTCAACCTAGACTTAAGTCATTTGGTTATATCACACGGCTTCACACCTTGTTACCCTGTAGATAAAATTTAATGGAAAGCGAAAACTAAACTTTATGAATGTAAAAATGACACTAATGATCCTGTTGTTTTTTTTTTTCTTTTGCTTCATGAGCCATAGCGTAGCGAAGAAATGTCACCCAATTAGCGATTTTCCCTTGTGAAGTCGCAAATTGGTATGCTATTTCTTCGTATGATAGGCTGGAAATAACTCTACCTGACACTAATTTGGTCAAATAGTCTACTGGTTTTCTGGTCGTATTCCTTTCAGAGTGTTACGAAGATAAATTTGTTACTTGTCTAGTTCTCTGTTTAAATTATGTGTTTCACTGGTTTCCTAGCTCAGTGGCCCATGGTTCGATCCCCATGTGAGGTGGGGGTTTTTTTAGGCCGCAGGCGGCTCCTGGGTCGACCCAGCCCCAATTGGGTACCAGAGCAACTTCTGGGAAGGTTAAATTAAGGCGGCCGGCGTGATGCTGACGACAATACCCCTAGCGTGCCGATGGTCGAGAAAATATGGGCCTAACACCATATTCCCAATATGCCTCAATGGGCGTGTAACGGGATCCTTTACATTTACCTACCATGTGTTTGATATTTTGATGTGTTTAACATTTACAACGATGTGGCTACACTACAAATCATGTTTGTTTTTTTTTTATATGAATTCCTCATTCGCTTTCGTATAACCACATCTGTTTCTCTCATAAAGTGTGTGACCTGTTTCAGGCATTTCTTATGCTATACAGTTTCTCCCTCAAACGGTTTGGTGAAACCCATGCTGTCAGTCTGCTGTTCTCATGGACCCAACATTCTTGGAGATACGTTTTACTGTTTGTTTGTCTTCCCCAAATTGACATAGGCTTTCCAGAATTGCTGGAGTTGTTATGTATCTGTTTAAGTGTTTAAAGTTGTCACAAAAAATGGATGGAATCTGGGCATGTCTTTGTTGTTTGTAGCTTTTGTTGTTATTTCTGTTCCTGCTCTTGGCACTGGCGGAATAGTCACGGGAAGTGGGCAGTGATTATTCTCTGGCGTCAATAACAGTGACAGTAAAAGTCTACTCTGAGTTGAAGGCTGCAGCCATTAAACGCAAGCATCGAATGTACATCACATATTAATTCATTGTTTTAAAATCATAACTTTTGAAACCATAACAACTTTAAATTAATTCTCCAATGGGATCTCTAATCCCTGAAATTTGATGTAAGACACATTGCTAGCTTCAATTGTTTACCATTTACGATGTCATAAAACAAAGAGCTTGGAGCAATGGGAAAGCAGAGCTGGAAATTGATCAACTGATCAATGATAATGCCGGGGATGATGCTGCCATTGTGTACCGTACACTAATGGGTCTGTAGTCAATCAATCAGTCAATACCCTTTAGCTCCCCAAGGAGCATAGGCCTTCAACAAACACATTCCAAGTCTTCCTGTCCTGTGCCATCCGCTCAAGTTCTTTCCACGTTTTCCTCATCATTTTCACCTTTGTATCCAGTTCTCTTCTCCATGTGTTTTTTGTTCTACCTCTGCCTCTCTTTCCCTGTGGATTCCAGAACAAGGACTGCTTTGTAATGCTATCAACAGGTTTCCTCAATGTGTGTCCTATCCATCGCCAGTGTCTTCTTCTCAACTCTTGTTCCACTAGCACTTGTCTGGTTCCTTTCATCAATTCCACATTTGTGACTTTGTCATACCATTTCAGTCCTTCTATTCTACGCTAGCACCCGTTTATAAAAGTCTGTAGCTTTTTGTTTGTTGTTTTTGTTGCTCTCCATGTCTCAAGAGCCATACAATAGGACTGACTTCACATTTGAGTTGAAGATTCTTATTTTTGTATAAGGGAGAAATATTAAAGACAATTAACGATGGCCAGTTAGAGATTGACGCTGCAGTTGATTAATCAGTAAGGCTAAGACTGCTGGAATTTTACATCAAATGTAAGTCTAGCATAAGGTGAATGTGTAAAGGGATGCATCAGGCATGTATACAACCAGCCACACTATAGGACCAATCATTCATACCCTTGCACATTTTCTGAGCAAGACTGTGGCAGCTATAGGTTGTCTTAGAATGCATTGATGTTGATTCTGAACAATGGTAATAATCTAATATTTACATCTCATCAGTAGCCATTTGTTCTATATAATATTGTGCTTGTCTCCTCGCTTCCATTCCTTCTGTACCAGAAAGAACAAGAAGACTGTAACTTGTATATTAACAAGAACACTATAACATCCTATTTCCAGCATACTCCAGTGGAAGGGAGACAGGGTATGACTGGTTTTTACAAATATGAGTGCCAGCAATGGTTTGAGCGCATGTTCAGGGTGATTTCAATTGGGACTTTAGATAGTCAGACCACGGAGGAGTAAAAGAAAATGGTACGTGGACAGGGAAACAGGTAAGCTGGAATGCTTCTTAGATGTAAGTAATTTTTTTAAAATAGGTAAATAGCAGGCGCTCACAAAAAAGAAAGGCAGGCAGAAAGAAAGACGCCAGACAACAGAAAAGCAACAAGAAGGTGTGTGTGTGCGTGTTTGCTGTAAAACTGGAGGTAAAGCACACAAAAAAATACAAATACAAATTGGTGTTGAGTCAATTTTAAATTTTACAACAGAAGATTAAATCAACTTGTTAACTTAAATCTACTGTAAAATTGAGTCAATACCAATTTTTTTTTCTCATTATGACGTTGTCTTTACATATCTGTATCATTGTGTTACGAGAAGAGGAATAGTGGAACCCCTGATAACATAAAAAAGTCTAAGAGAAGAAAGGACACAGGTAGACAGAGCAAAAATGGTGGATGGACTGAAAGAATGACATGGAAAGAAGTCAATAACAAAACCCAGAGGCAACACCAGAGACAGACGGTCGTGGAGAGAAATAATTACCTACACTACATGGCAGAACATTTGATAATGAAGTTGCAGAATGATATATAGACATATCTTGTGAAATGCTGAGACAGTTTACAATTCTGGCAATACGTGTCCTCATCAAATCTTATGCTAATATTGTTCTGCTCCTTGTGCATGTCCTTTTTTTATTTTTTTTATTTTACCATTGACCAAAGTTGTTCGTTCTTGTATTTCAGATACGAGACATTGAAATTTCATTAAGTGAGACAAGGTCTGCCTCATCAGTTTCCTGACTACATTAATAGCTGGCATCAGCTGTATGCTGCAGACAATAATGTGAATGCTTGTAGATGGATTAGTCCATAAATATTAAGTCTCTATATTTTGTGTAAGCATTCTGTATTTATTGAGTTTTATCAGTTCCATTTTCATGCTACAGTATTGCTTGTCAGACATTTATGTACTTTCACTTTGTTGAAATTATAGCTGGTTTCCATTAGTGCTTTTGAGAGGCTGTCTAATTCGTAGTTCACCAACCCATTTGAAGTAGAAACTGTATGGTGATGACAGAAGCCTGAAATAGTTTTCCAACCTCATGAGAGAAACAGATGTGGTCATACAATTAAGACACACACTTTTTAAAAAAATAAATGACATCTCATATGTATCTTCATATCTCCTCTTCCCAAAAGCATTTCTACGCATCGTAAAAATGTTCTGTACATTTAAAATAAAATATTTTTTACTTTTATTTGTGCTTGTGGTTATCATGTTAAGATATTTGTCAATATGTTGTCATTTGCATGATTATATATATATTTATATATGTTTTGAAATTCTGGCATTTCATGTGACAAAAAACCACTATCTGTGTCGGCTCTATAGGGATAAACAACGATATTTGAAAAAAAAAAAAAAAACTAACAAATGAAAACCCATCATTAGATACAACAACTCAGCGACTCATAGCTTGACTGCCTGCGTCAGGACCAGCGAATCAGAGCTGGTCAAGACCGCACTCCACCTCCACGTGGTGGTCCTGGAAACAGTCTGCAGCAGTGCAGTCTGGCTGAGCGAGTGTGGATCGCAATGGGAAGGCAAACCCAGTCCTAAAAAATGCCGTGCAGAAGTCGGATGTGTCGACCGAAAGGTGCAGATATCACAGCTTAGGCGTAAACAGACACAACGCAACCACCGTCCTTTTCAGGACGAACGAGGAAGAAGAAGAAGATACAACAATAAACAAAAATAAGGCATGGTAAAAACCCACAATAACACAAAACATGGCTGTAGAAAAAGGAACTACACAAAATAAAATTAATGAAGCCTTATATTTCTGACAATGATTTTCAAGCTATAACATGATGACCTGATTTTGCTGACTTCATTTGGAAACCGATTCTCATTTAAAGTGGCATGATGATTTTTTACTGTCATGTGGCCTATTTCTGCCAAGTAGTTTATGTGACATTCTGTCTTATGGCTGCAATTTGCTCACATGCCATACTGATTTCACACAATTTTTACTTTTTATTCCTTTGTGTGACCTTGTGGTTTATGTCTGCCATTTCATTCATTCATCATATTTCAATTCCCCAAGCAACATCGGCCTTCAACAAACTTATTCCAAATCTTCCTGTACCATGCCATCAACTCAAGGTCTTTCCATCCCCTTCATGTCTGTCTCCAGTTCTTTTCTTACTTACTTACTTACTTAGTCGTTCCCTTTCTACCGTGAGGTGTAGAAGTTTGGAAGAGAGAGCGCCAGACTATCCTATCGGCTGTCTTCCTCCTGGCTTGGTTCCATTCTAGTCCTCGGTCCTTCAAAGATTGTCTAATGTTGTCCTCCCAGCGGACTCTGGGTCGTCCTGGGGGTCTGGATCCCTGGCTCTTTGTTTCCCATGCTTGTCGTGGTAGCCGATCTTCTCCCATTCTGCAGACATGGCCAAACCATCTTAGTTGTGACTGTTCTACTTGGGTCTGCAGGGGGTGGGATTTAAGGCCTTGACGTATCGTCTGGTTGCGTACCATGTCTCTTCTTGTTACTTCAACCACCTTCCTCAGATACCTCATTTCTGAGGTTTGGATCTGGCTTTTTGTGGGTTGTAGTCATTGCCCATGACTCGCATCCATATGTCAAGACTGGGACATAGGTGGAGCAGTATTCAGCCATCTTCGTTTTCTTACCAACCTCTCTCTTGCTGAGGAATCCTCGATTTATGGCCTGAAAAAGTCTCCCAGCTGCTGCTTTTCGAGTGGTCAACTCTTCTTTGATGCCTCCCTTTCAGTCTATAATAGCTCCGAGGTATTTAAAGTGGTCGACCTGCTCCAGGACCTGTTCTCCCAGCTTAATCTGATGTCTTCTTTCTTCTCGTGATATCACCATGGATTTTGTTTTAGAGCTGCTTATGACCATCCCTCTCTTCTCCAGCTCTTCCTTCCAGACTTGCAGGTTGGATTGGAGATGTGCCTCTGATTTAGCAATCAGGGCAACATCATCAGCAAATGCCAGCTCTGAAATACAGACCTGTCTCATCTTCCAGTACCCCACTGAATACTTTCTTGTTCTCTCCTTACATGCCTTAATGACATCGTCCATGAGGAGTATGAAAAGGTAAGGTGACAGGATATCGCCTTGTCTTACACCAGTGGTGGTCCTGAACTCTTCTGACTTATGGTTTGCTGTCCTCACATAATTTCTGCAAGACTTGTAAAAGCTCTGTATAGCATGAATCAGAGGTGCTGGAATGTTCTTCCTTGCCAAACAGTCCCAAAGTTTGCTCCAGGGGACCCTGTCAAACGCCTTTTCCAGATCTATGAAACAAAGATGGATCTCACTCTTATACTCAAGGGCCTTTTCACTCAGCTGTCTGAGTGTGAAGATTAGGTCTTGAGTACTTCGGTTCGCTCGGAATCCACACTGGACCTCATCCAATTGTGGCTCAGCTAGGCGTCAGAGTCTCTGCTCTAGGATTCTAGAGTAGATTTTACCAGGGACACTGAGAAGGGATATGCCTCTATGGTTTCCACACTGTCGATTGTCACCCTTTTTGAAAATTGGTGTTATGATGGCAATCTCCCTATCCTTTGGTATGGTCTTGCTGCACCACGCTGCCTGTAGGACCCTTAAGAGTTATAGGTCGCCTGATGCTCCCATGTACTTAACCATTTCTGGTGTTATACCATCATGCCCTGCTGCTTTGCCCATCTTGATTTTCTCCAATGCTGCCTTCAGTTCTTCCATCTTTATGTCTGATTCTTATGTTTATTTTATTGATTCCGTTTTTATTCAAGTTTTTTATTTTTATGTGACTTTATAAAAATGTGTAACCATTTAGCCGATGTATGCCAAGAAATCTGTAACTCTAGAACCTGATTATCTGTTCCTCATTCTCAAGTTTAACCTCTAACAGATCACAGTACACAGTACATAAGAATCAAATGTCAGGTGGATACATTACCAGTTTAATTGCGATACAATACTGATAAATAGTACATCATGCTTGTACTGTATAGTATTGCACTCAGCCTAACAACAACAACAACAGTTTAAACATTGCTGTGTAAAAACTGCAACCATTTTAGCAAATTACGTGGTAGTCATTTTGGAGATATCAATGTATAATTTCTAAATATACATAAGCAATCAAGTGAAATTAGAGACACATCTCATAAATTAGAGATACATCTCATAAATTAGAGATAAATCTTATAAATTATAGATACATCTCATAAAGTAGAGATACATCTCATAAAGTAGAGATACATCTCATAAATTACATTTACATCTCATAAATTGGAGATAAATCTCATAAATTAGAAATACATCTCAGAGATACATCTCATAAATTAGATAGAGATACATCTCATAAATTAGAGATACATCTCATAAATTAGAGATAGAGATAAATTAGAGATAGAGATACATCTCATAAATTAGAGATAGAGATACATCTCATAAATTAGAGATAGAGATACATCTCATAAAGTAGAGATAGAGATACATCTCATAAAGTAGAGATAGAGATACATCTCATAAATTAGAGGGGATACAATCAGCCACAACTGCAGCTGGTCCCCATGCAGGAAGCCTGCACCAAAGCATTCACCTACTCCTACTCCTACAAGCAGTGGTTTTTGAAGCAACTCATTTTACATGATGAGGTTGCTAACCTCATGCACCACCTCATATTAGCTGCCTCTTACGTCACGCCTGAGTCAGTAATAATCCTTGTCCTTATTTGTCTCCCCAGAGCCCCACGGGGAACTACATGGGGGATGGGGGCTATGGTTAATCCGGATGATTCTAAAGTTCATGTATACCAAAACTTCTGCTGTCCTCCCTATAAACTTATCTCTGTATTTCCTTTTTATGCCCAGTTGTGCTATTAAGTGCCAGCAGGACAAGCAGTTTTCATTTTTGTGCCAGGCATGTTGCTCTGGCTAATGTCATACCATATTTTCTAAGGGTATCTTTTACACTGTCTACCTACATATGAAATATGTAGCTAAATCTGTTTGTTGAAAGCTTGTTAACTGCTGATTGGACTATTTTCTTAGATAAGGCGGGTGCAGACAACCCAGCAGCTGTCAGGATCTACTTTAGACACAGATACACTGAACTCCCTAAAGATGTAACTTGATTTTTTTTTTTTTTAAATCATGTCTGTGTTCAGAGAATTTGGTATAAGTGCAGCCTGTATGTAATTTTGATGGGCACTGACGTGCTGCCCAACAAGATGCCACTAAGCGTGATGGCCACTGACTGCCTTATCAGTCAGGGGCTAAGGATCTAAGAAAAAGAAAAAGTAGTATGTAATTTTAAGCTGTTGAAAATTAAAACTAACTATTTTACTTCACTTTAAACAAAACAAATATCATGTTCTTATCTCATGTAGTTCACAATAAAAGGGAATTTTTGTAAGTTAGCTTGTGAGTTTTTGCTGGGAATGCAGAAAAAGTACCTTTAATCATAAGGTTACAGCGCTTGTAAATGCCAGCAGGAAAGGGATTTGTCAGAAATGTATATAGCTTTAAAATTCTTTCTCGTTTCCCTCTCGGTCACCTAGAGATTACCAAATCATTTCCTGTGATCTACTGGTAGGTCAGGATCTACCTTATGTCAACTCTTGTATTTTCTGTCTACCTATGTAGCTAGTGGATGGTATAGTTCCCACCAACTCCTGCGATAAGGTGACCATACCCTTGTATTTTCTGTCTACCTATGTAGCTGGTGGATGGTATAGTTCCCACCAACTCCTGCAATAAGGTGACTAAACCATTGCATTTTCTGTCTATGTAACTAGTGGATGGTATAGTTCCCACCAACTCCTGTGATAAGGTGACCATACCCTTGTATTTTCTGTCTACCTATGAAGCTGGTCGATGGTATAGTTCCCACCAACTTCCTAATCTCCTTGCTTTTTTTCTTTGCTTCTTATGTGATAACATCTGCAGTTTTCCTCAGACATCTTATTTCACATGTTGTGACCTTCCTCTCCTGCACTTCATATCATTTTATTTTATTAATTTTATATTTCTACAAGAGTTTACATTATTTTATTTTATTAATTTTATATTTCTACAAGAGTTTACATTATTTTATTTTATTAATTTTATATTTCTATTTTTTTAAAAGCCATTATACCAGACCACCAAATACTCTATTTCACGTTTATGAATAGAAAAGAGCAAAAGTTAAATGAAATTTTTTCCTGTTTAAATATCTAGGGGAGAAACATCTATACTGGCAATTTGATGGCACAGTGTAAATCAATACATACAATCTACATTTTGTACATGCCTGAGTAAAAGACATTTATTTATCAAATCCATCATAAATTTATATGCATACTATTATCAAAATGAAATTTTTTCTTTCTTTAAACATCAAGTGGGAAAAATATCCAAACTGGCAATTTGATGGCTCAATTTACATCAATACATACAATCTACATTTTGTACACACCTTAGTAAAAGACTTCTTTACTTTTCAAATCTATCATAAATTTATATGCAGCACACTACTATCAAAACTCCACTGTTAGTAGTATCATCGGTAGTTATGATTTACAGAACACACAAAAATTATGATGCTGTACATAAAAATATCACAACGCCCTACACAAATCTGCCCATAAAAAGAAACCTACGCAGTAATGAAGTGGTTACATTACACTGTACATTAAAAAAATTTACAGTCTGTTAATACAAATACAAGAAAGCTCTGCAATACAATTAATAACAAACATAAGCATCAAAATAAATGTGTTTTTCCCATGTGAACACAGTATAACATATTTACAGCAAAAACTGACTTTTAAATATGGATACATCATGGGAACATTGATCATTAATGCATTTCCGTTCAAGTCCCTTATAAAAAGCACTGATTACATAAAAACAAAATGATTTTTACATGACTTTTAAAGTAATTAATAATATAATATTTTCAGGAATAACAGTAACAAGAATAAATATATATGTCGCTGTGCCCTACTTACTTAGTCCACATCATCATCATCTTTAGCTCCCCAAGGAGCATAGGCCTTCAACAAACTTATGCATAGTCTTCCTGTCCTTGTCCTGTGCCATCTGCTCAAGGTCTTTCCATATTTTCCTCATCCCTTTCCTGTCTGTCTCCAGTTCTCATCTCCATGTGATCTTTCGTCTTCCTCTCTTACACTAGGAATTCCAGAAGGACTGTCTTGTGCACAGGATGTCTTTCAGTCTACACAAAGAGCTTGATAATCAAATTGTATCCACAACCCCAAGTTTTATTTTTTTAAACAAATAATTAAACTTTAGGCTAGACCAGTGTTTCTCAACGGGGGCGTTGCTACTATCAGGGTTGAGAAACACTGGGCTAGACAGAGTGCTAACTTTTGTCCTGTAATTTCCACATGCACTAATATCTAGGTAGCCGTGTGCACTGCATCTATGAGATAATTCATAAATTTTAATTCGATGCCAGTTGCTATTGGTGCTAAAATATAACTCTCTGGAACATAAGTACAAGCAAAGTGAAGTTGGATACCATCAATAAAGGCAAAGTGAAGCAGGATAAAATGAGTGCATTCAAACTGAACCACGATACCATGAAACATGCAAAGTGAAGTTGGACACCATGATTTATGCAAAGTGAAGTTGGACACCATGATTTATGCAAACTGAAGTTGGACACCATGATTTATGCAAACTGAAGTTGGACACCATGATTTATGCAAACTGAAGTTGGACACCATGATTTATGCAAAGTGAAGTTGGACACCATCATTTATACAAAGTGAAGTTGGACACCATCATTTATATAAAGTGAAGTTGGACACCATCATTTATGCAAACTGAAGTTGGACACCATGATTTATGCAAAGTGAAGTTGGACACCATCATTTATGCAAACTGAAGTTGGACACCATGATTTATGCAAAGTGAAGTTGGACACCACCATTTATACAATGTGAAGTTGGACACCATCATTTATACAAAGTGAAGTTGGACACCATCATTTATACAAAGTGAAGTTGGACACCATCATTTATACAAAGTGAAGCAGGAAAACATGAGTACATGCAAAGTGAAGTTGAACACCACGAGTACAAAGTAAACCAGGATACCATGAGCGCATTTAAACTGAACCAGGATACCATGAGCGCATTAAAAATTAGCAGGAAACAATGTTTCAAGACCATCCTGCAAGGGACAGACCCTGGAAAAATAAAGACAAGCCAGACAGACAATATTCAGAAACTGGCAAGAAAGACCTTTGCAGAGGCACATACACTGATGTAAGACACAAGAATGGAAACAAGTAACCAAGCATTAAGTGGAAAATGGTGCCCCTCAACAAAACCTTGGACTAAGCAAGAAAGATAATTTAGCCATATAGATTTTAATTCTCAGGCAGGAAACCCTTTCAAATTGCATTTTTTTTAAGCAAGAACCTCTGTATTTGCATCTGTTGAAAGTGCACTGATTGTCTTAAGAAATCAAACATTCTCACTAGAAGCACTGCCATCATTGCTATACGCCGAAAGACTGACTTCACTATGGCTTGTATGTAAGAAGTCTCCACCCTGTATCTGAGAGGCTGGCAAAGGCGGAGGTGGTGGGATAACCACACATTTCTGCTGCTTGCAGGTTGGTCCATGGCGAGTCAGGTTAGCTTTGGTACGGAAGGCTTTACTGCAATGCGAGCACACATATTTGCGTTCATTGTTATGAATTTTCAAGTGCTGCTTGTAGACTTGCTGTTTGTAAAAAACCTGCAACAGATTGACAAAATTATGACTGTCTGTTTGCAGATGTCAAATCCAAAGTTCACTATGTTTTACATTAATAAATCATAAGTCTGTTTATTTACTGTTATCATGTTTTTAGGTGAATACCTGTTTTCATTATTTAATTATGACTCTCAGGTCTCAGGTTTCCCTCTTTACTTATTTCTAGAGAATAAACAAGACAGTTACAAAAGTCCAGTTAAACAATCAGATATAAAAAGCAAGGATGGACACTGCAGGTAACTGGTTACAATAAAACATTTACCCTAAATGAAATATGTTATACAGAGCCAATCCTGTCAAATGGAAGTGAGTTATGGACAATTAGAAGACAAGAAGGAAAATCCCGGGGGGGGGGGGGGCTGCAGAAATGTGGTTTTACAGAAGTAAGTTAAGAATATCATGGACAGCTAAAAATAGTAATAAAGATGTCCTGACAGCATACACAGGGACAGCTTATGGAAAATAGTGAGGGCTTATGGAATTCCAAGCTGCATTGTTTCCATCATAAAAAATCCTCTATGCTAACTTTACATGCAGTGTTGGGTTGAGCAATCTAACTTTTGAGGTGAAGACAGGAGTATGACAGGGGTGCCCCTTATCAACAACTTTATTTTTTACAGTCATAGACTGGGTGATGTGCCAGACAACAGAGGGCAATCCAAGAGGAATTAGATGTACAATGTTTTCTACACTAGAAGATCTGGAATATGCAGATGATATTGCACTACTCGCATATTCACATCAACACATCCAAGAGAAAACAGATAGACTGAATAAGTATAGCCAGTAGGTGGGTCTGAACATTAGTCTAAAGAAGATAGAAGTCATGACACTCAATGTGGGCAGTCCTGAGCCCATAACAATAAGGAACCAGAAGCTGGAACAGACGAACACATCTATATACCTAGGATGCACAGTAACATCAGACAGTGGAACAAGCAAAGACATCAAGAACAGAATGAATAAAACAAGAACAGCCTTTGCTAGTCTCAACAACATTTGGAAGTCTTCCCAGTACAGCACAAACACCAAATTAAGATTATACGAGAGCTGTGTACTCTCTGTGCTTCTCTATGGTGCAGAATGCTGGAGAGTAACAGAGAAGGAAATGTCGAAACTGCCCTCCTTCCACATAATTTTTTGGCCGAATACTATCACTAACCAAGAACTACTTACTCGGAGTAACCAAGAGGACATGCACACCATCATAGCTGGCAGACGCTGGAGTTGGGTTGGCGAAAGAGAGGCCGACCAAAAACAACTTGGCAGAGAACTGTGGAGGCCGAGATGCAAAGAACGAACCAGAGCTGGGGAACTGTACGAAGGATGGCCGCTGACCGAACAAAATGGAAGCAGTTTGTTACTGCTCTACAAGACCCCACCAGGCGTGATGGCCATCGACTGCTTTGACAGTCGGCGGCTAAGGATCAAAGAAGAAGAAAAAAGCCCTTGCACAAAGGAAGCTTATTACTCACACTATATGGAGCAATTCACTTTCTTTGGACATAAGAGGTAAGTTGGACTATATTGTGACAACAGGAAAGATTAAAGGAAAAGAAGAATAGAGGATGACAAAGTGAGAAGAAACTGGACAGTCAACAACAGAACTGATAAACAGCACTAGGAAGTTGTGGATAGTTGTGATCACCAGCACCATCTGGCATCATGAAATAGAAAGAAGTCAACAACAGAACTGAGAAACAGCACTAGGAAGTTGTGGATAGTTGTGATCACCAGCGCCATCTGGCATCATGAAATAGAAAGAAGTCAACAACAGAACTGATAAACAGCACAAGGAAGTTGTGGATAGTTGTGATCACCAGCACCATCTGGCATCATGAAATAGAAAGAAGTCAACAACAGAACTGAGAAACAGCACTAGGAAGTTGTGGATAGTTGTGATCACCAGCGCCATCTGGCATCATGAAATAGAAAGAAGTCAACAACAGAACTGATAAACAGCACTAGGAAGTTGTGGAGAGTTGTGATCACCAGCGCCATCTGGCATCATGAAATAGAAAGAAGTCAACAACAGAACTGATAAACAGCACTAGGAAGTTGTGGAGAGTTGTGATCACCAGCTGGCATCAGCGGCATGGTACTTGATGAAGATTCTTTTACTTATATAGCAAACAAAATGGAAAAAAAGTTTCCAAGTTTGCAATGGTTTTTACTATCACAGTTGGAGAAAATTACATGATAAAGTAGACAACCTTGTCACAGTGCACACATGGAATCTTATTCTGCTTGGTGTGCTGTAGCTCATGCTGTCGGCGAGTGAATGCTCGAGTGAAACGTTTCCCACAGAATCCACACTGCTCGTTCTTCACTGGCATATGTGTGTTCATGTGAAGCTGCAGGTGGGCTTTCTGCCTGAAAGCCTTACCACAAATCAGACACTTGAAAAGTCGCTCATCTGAAACCGCAACAAGAACAAATATGTACACTGAACATAAACTAAGACAGCAATCAGATCACTTAAATCACCTTACAGAAATTCTATAATATTTTATTCATTGGTTTCCCTTTTATCTCTGTATGGAGCATGCAGCATCCCTACTCTGGTTCTCCTACAGGAAGCTAGCACCAAGCACGCGTGTGCATGTTCAGTGGTTTCTGTAGCAATTAGTTTGACATGATAAGTGTGCCAGCTCCATGCCCAACCTCTTACAATATGTCTGGGGCATTCTATCTTGATGTCTTCACAGACTCTCACGGATCTAAATACAGTATTATATTTTATTCTTCTTCTTCTTCTTCCGTCCTTAGCCACCGACCGTCAAAGCAGTCAGTGGCCATTACGCCTAGTGGCGTCTCAGGGCAACAGCAGATTGGTTTTCTTTGCCATTGTTTCCCATCACGCCTAATGGCGTCTTTAAGGCAACGGCAAATCAATCCATTTGCTGTTGTTTCCGTAATCGAAGTGACTGGCAAACGGGTGATCAGTATATTTTATTACTGACTGAAATATTTGGGGTTGCCTCTATAAGACTTAAGATTACCACTATGAGACTTAAGATCACCACAATAAGACTTAAGATCACCACCATAAGACAAGATCACCACTATAAGACTTAAGATCACCACTATAAGACTTAAGATTACCACTATAAGACTTAAGATCACCACTATAAGACTAAAGATCACCACTATAAGACTTAAGATCACCACTTTAAGACTTAAGATCACCCCAATAAGACTTAAGATCACCACTATAAGACTAAGGATCACCACTATAAGACTTAAGATTACCACTATAAGACTTACGATTATCACTATAAGACTTAATATAACCACTATAAGACTTCACCACTATAAGACTTAAGATCACCGCTATAAGACTTAATATAACTACTATAAGACTGAAGATCACCACTATAAGACTAAAGATCACCGCTATAAGACTTAAGATCACTGCTATAAGACTTAATATAACCACTATAAGACTTAAGATCACCACAATAACACACCACGATAAGACTTAAGGTTACCACAATAATACTTAAGGTTACCCCTATAAGACTTAAGATTACCACTAAAGATTACCACTATAAGACTTAAGATCACCCTTATAAGACTTAAGATCACCGCTGTAAGACTTAAGATTACCACAATAAGACAAGATTTAGACAAGGTTTAAAAAAACAAAACACCAACTCAAAAAGAACAAATACTAATACAAGTTAAAACCAAGTGCAAAGGACAATAGCTATCTATATATACAGTACAAAACTGAAAATAAAATGACAAATACTAATATAAATTAAAACCAGCAACTGCAAAAGACAATAGTTATTTAAATCTAATACAAAATTAGTAAATAAAATGACACTAAATACCCCAATTCTGCCATCAATGGTACCTATACCTTGTAGCGGTATGGCAGCTTGTGTACCCTGACAATCCCCAGAGCTATGCCAGTGGGAGTTTTACTCCTGGTAGGTTCAACCATGCTGGACTGGTCTGCGTGGGTAGGGATCAGACAAAAGCTGGTACCCTGGTCCTCCAGGTTGGGGGTTTTAGCACAGGGCCGACACCCCTGTCTGTGTAAAAAATCGCACACGTTACGGAAACAGCAATAAATGAAAATACTTTGATGCGGGACGGACATCCGGAGTCTCAGGCTCGTATGACTGACAGTGGTGAAAGCCGAAAGGAAGCCACTGGCATGAAAACGGATGCCCAGACCGCAAAACACGAAACCAGAATTGGTTTTTGGAATGTCAGAACTATGAATGAGGCAGGAAAGCTGAGACAGATCACAGCAGAGATGAGGAATTACAAACTACATATCCTGGGAATAAGCGATGGGGGATGGGGAGAATAAAAACAGCTACAGGGGAAACAGTACTTTATTCTGGTAGAGAGGACGGTCAGCACAACGAAGGTGTAGCCATTATCCTTAAGAAAGGAATGGAAAGGTCTCTACTGGAATGGAAACCCATTAACAACAGACTAATAAGAGCAAGACTGAGAGGGAGATTCACCAACACCACAATTATACAATGCTATGCACCAACAAACGACAGCGATGAAGAGCTCAAGGACGAGTTCTATCAACAGGTACAAAAGGAAATGGAAACTGTACCCAGGTACGATCTTATTATAGTAATGGGAGACCTAAATGCGAAAGTTGGAACACATAATAATTATAACGAAAGAGTAATGGGGAAATGCGGCAGTGGAACAGTAAATGAGAATGGGGACAAATTAATAAGCTTCTGCAGTATTAACAACCTGGTCATTGGAGGAACACTTTTTTTCAACACAAAGAAGTGCACAAGTTAACATGGGAATCACCAAACGGACGAGACAAAAACCAGATAGATCACATAATGATCAATGGCAGATGGAGACATGCACTACAAGACGTGAAAGTAAGAAGAGGGCGCAAATAATCTCAGCTCTCAGGCGCAGATGTGGGAAGTGATCATCACCTAGTAGTAGCAAGACTGAAGGTGAAACTCAGAGCTGCTGGACCAGTTGCAGTCAAACAGAAAAGATATAACATCACGAAACTTAAGGACCCCCTCACCAGAAAAGCGTTCATGGTCGACGTAAAGAGACGATATCTGATTACCAAAAGCCAGGAAAGAACAGAGACCGACGATGTGGACCAGAAATTCAACACCATCTCAACAATATACAAAGAAAGCAGCAAGTCATGCTTGGGATTCCAGGAAAGAAAGAGCCAAGACTGGATAACACCAGAAACGCTAAACACCATAGCGAAGAGAAAGGAAATGAAAAGGAAGAAAACAGAAGCTAAGTCTCCCAGGTTAAAGGCAATATATAGTGAACAGTACAGTCAGCTGGACAAGGAAGTAAAACGTCAAACCCGTGCTGACAAAAGGACATTTCTGGATGACCTTGCAAGACAGGCAGAAGAGGCAGCACTGAGAAATGAACAAAGCACAGTTTATAAAATAACTAAAGCTATCAGTGGAAAACGAGGTGCAAACAACATAACGTTAGTAAGAGACAAGCAAGGAAATCTCATCACCACAGCACAGGGGCAGGAAACAAGATGGGCAGAGCACTTCAGAGAAACACTGAATAAGGAACCACCAGAGACTCAGCTAAATGTTCCTGAGGCTGAAAGGGACTTAGACGTAAATACAGACATTCCACGAAAAGAAGAAATTATCACAGCTATCAAAGGGCTAAAAAATGGAAAAGCGCCTGGTCACGACAATCTGAATGCTGAGCTATTCAAGACAGACCCTGAACTAGCAGCAGAACTATTAGAACCACTATTTGCACAAGTCTGGGAAACTGAGACAACACCAACAGAGTGGAGTAAAGGAATAATTGTCAAATTGCCCAAGAAGGGCGACCTTGCAGACTGCAACAACTGGAGAGGAATTACCCTCCTCTCAGTTCCCAGCAAAATACTAGGCAGGATAATCATCCAGAGAATTTCAAAAGCAGTTGATCATAAACTGAGGAAAGAACAAGCGGGCTTCAGAAAGAACAGAAGATGTGCAGATCATATATTTACCCTCAGGAACATTATAGAGCAGTGCTCAGAATGGCAGAGACAGCTGTACATTAACTTTGTTGATTTTGAAAAGGCTTTCGACAGCATACACAGGGACAGCCTATGGAAAATTCTGAGGGCTTATGGAATTCCCAGCCGCATTGTTTCCATTATAAAAAGCCTCTATTCTAACTTTACGTGCAGTGTTGGATCGAGTAATGTAACTTTCGAAGTGAAAACAGGAGTACGACAGGGATGCCCCTTATCAACAACATTATTTTTGACAGTCATAGATTGGGTGATGCGCCAGACAACAGAGGGCAGTCCAAGAGGAATCAGATGGACAACGTTTTCTACACTGGAAGATTTGGAATATGCAGATGACATTGCACTACTCGCGCATTCACACCAACACATTCAAGACAAAACCGGTAGACTGAATAAGTATGGCCAGCAGGTTGGCCTGAACATCAATTTGAAGAAGACGGAGGTCATGACACTAAATGTGGGCAATCCTGAGCCAATAACAGTAAGGAACCAGAAGTTGGAACAGACAGACACATTTACTTACCTAGGAAGCATAGTAACACCTGACGGCGGAACAAGCAAGGACATTAACAACAGAATGAATAAAGCGAGAACAGCCTTTGCTGTTCTCAACAACATTTGGAAGTCTTCCCAGTACAGCACAAACACTAAATTAAGACTGTATGAGAGCTGTGTACTTTCTGTGCTTCTCTATGGTGCGGAATGTTGGAGAGTAACAGAGAAGGAAATGTCGAAACTGTCCTCCTTCCACACAATCTGCCTAAGGAAAATTCTCCGAATCTTTTGGCCAAACACCATCAGCAATCAAGAACTGCTTATTCGGAGTAACCAGGAGGACATGCACACCATCATAGCTGGCAGACGCTAGAGTTGGGTTGGCCATGTCCTCAGAAGGGACCCTGATACCATCACAAGAACAGCTATGCTATGGACCCCCGAGGGAAAGCGAAAGAGAGGCCGACCAAAAACAACTTGGCGGAGAACTGTGGAAGCTGAGATGCAAAGAATGAACCACAGTTGGGGCACTATACGAAGGATGGCCGCCGACCGAGCAAAGTGGAATCAATTTGTTGCTGCCCTACAAGACGCCACCAGGCGTGATGGCCGCTGACTGCTTTGACGGTTGGCGGTTATGGATCAAAGAAGAAGAAGAAATACCCCAATTATAACCATTTTTCAGGTTGAACAGGGTAGACTAAGATGGAATGAGAAGAGGCAATAATGGTCAGCTGTTAAGTGCCTGCTCTCCACCCATCACCTTTTCAAAACAACAATAAGACAAGATTACCACTATAAGACTTAAGATTACGTCTATAAGACTTAAGATCACTGCTATAAGATTTAAGATCACCACTTTTAAAAACTGAGATTACTGCTTACCACCACATGGTGGTAATAAAACCATAAGACATGAAATTTCCCCATGTTGTTAGTTCCTTGAGGAGACAAAGAAAGAACCGGAAACTGCTGCCACAGGTTTGTCATAAGTGGTGACTTATCTGAGGTAGTCAATGAGACTGGCAACCTCACTGTGTAGAATAGACTGTTACATAAACTACCACTTCTAGAGTACATGAATGCTTGGTGCAAGGGGAGCAGCTGCAAAAAGTAGTTCAATGTTCCATAAGGAGTAGAAAGGGAAATGAATGAATAAGACTTTAAATTACTAACATAAGACTTGATATTACTACTACAAGACTCTATATAACTACAACAAAACTTGATATTACTACTACAAGACTCTATATAACTACAACAAAACTTGATATTACTACTACAAGACTCTATATAACTACAAAACTTGATATTACTATTAAAAGACTAAAAATAGAGATTACTACTATAAGACTTGAAATAACCACTACAAGACTTGATATAACCACTATTTGACTTGAGATTATTGCTGTAAGACTTGACATAACCACAAGACTTGATATTACCACTATCAGAATTGAGATTACCACTATAAGATGTGATTTTATTACTAAACGACTTGATATTCCTACTATAAGACTTGATATTGCTACTACAAGACTTAATATTACCACTATAAGACTTGACAATACCACTAAAAGACTTGATATTACCACTATAATGTGATTACACTAGTGAGACTACCACATTCAGGCCTCAGATAACTACTACCATCATCATCATCTCCTTGTCTGCCCTTTAAGGAGCATAGTTGCAGCTGGCCCCCTTTCAGAAAGCATGTGTCAAAAAAAGCACTAACTCCTGCAGCAGTGGTCTGGGTAGCAGTCTGTTTGACATGATGAGGTTACCATGTCTAAGCTCAACCTCGTGTTAGCCACACTTACAACATTCCTGATGGAGCAGTAGTCCTGTTCTTTCTTTGTCTCCTCAGAGAACCCTGGACATGACAAGAGGAACTACTATCAGGCCTGAGATCATCATCACCTTTTAGCTTCCCACACAGCATAGACCTTCAACAAACGTCTGCCAAGTCTTCCTAACCTGTATCATCAGCTCAAGGTTGTTCCACCTCTTCCTCATTTTTTTTCACATCTGTCTCCAGTTCTCTTCTCCATGTGTTCTTTAGTCTCTGTCTACCTCTCTTACCCTGGGGATTCCAGAACAAGGACTACCTTGTAACATTATCAACAGGCTTCCTCAATGTGTGCCCTATTCATCGCCAGTGTCTTCTTCTCATCTCCTGTTCCACTGGTGCTTGTCTGGTTCTTGTCATCAGTTCCACATGAGTGATCTTGCTATGCCATTCCAATCTTTTTCTAAGCAAGCACCCGCTAATGAAAGTCTGTAGCTTCTTAGTTATTTTTGTTGTTTTCCATGTTTCACAGCCATGCAATAGGAGTGACTTGACATTACAGTTGAGGATTCAGGCCTGAAATAACCATTATGAAATCAGATCACAACAGTAAGACTAACCACTGTGACACTTGACATGTTTCCTAAAATTGCTGCTGTCAGAGAACCGTTTTCCACACTGAGGACAAACAAACTTCTTCACACGCAGATGCACAGACGTTATGTGTGCATTAAGGTGCGACACTTGAGAAAACCTGCGTGAACAGTGGCTGCATTTTTTAGTGCAGGGTTTTGGATGCTGAAGTCTCATGTGACTGTGAACCTACACAAATTGAAAAAAAAAAATATATTTTGTTTTAAATTTATTGTGCAAAACACACACAGTTTAGACTGAACAAATTTCTTTTGAATGACTGACATGTATCTATGACAATTTTTTTTCTTGGCTGTCTTAATGATCCATTAAGCAAAATTTCAATTGGATTTTTTCTTTCATTATCAATCAATTACAGCTTAAAATCATGTTTAACAGAACTAAGCAAAAAATGTGACTTTTTAAAAATATGAGCAATTTATTAATGGCACATCAAACTTCAAATAACACACAAAGCTTTTAAAAAAAATACTTTTCCGATCTTCGTCAACTTGAATATATTAAAAGACAACATTGGTCAGTTTGAGGTCGTTGGTATCTCTGTAGAGTTTTTCCAAGAATGGTACTGGTGATGGCCGATGGTGCTTTCCCTTCTGATCTACTTTGTACAACCACACAGCATTTGGTGATCTAGTGCATGTGGGAAAATAGAAATGCTGCAAAACTGAAGAAGTATGAGCAAATATATGAAAAAGGATATCTTTACTTGTTTTCTGTCTGGGAATACTTGCTTGCAGACAGGGCAGTGTGGGCACAGTTGATGGTGGGCATTCTTTGACTTTGATGTGATACCTGGTTTTTTTAAAAAAACACATGAAAATACATACATGTTTCATAATTTCACTTGGAACTGGCTCAATAAATTAGTACCAAAAATGTATGCCAATACCAAACTTCATTACATCCACAGCCATCATCATTATCATTACGATCATTGCCCTATAGTTCCCTGAGGAGCATACAATTTTTAACAAGTTCTTGCCAAACTTTCCTGTCCTGTGCCTTCAAGGTCTTTCTGTGTCTTCTTATCCCATTCATGTCTCTCTCCAGTTTTCTTCTCCGTGTGCTTTTTGATCTCCCTATACCTCTCTTACCCTGAGGATTCCAAAACAAGGACTGTCCTGTCATCCCATCAATTTTGTCACTGTCTTCTTCTCATCTCTGACTCCGCTGGCATTTGTCTTGTTTTTGTCATCAGTTCCACACTGGTGATCTTTTTATGCCATATCAATCCTTGTACAGTTGACATTCAAAAATCCGGCCATAGATAATCCGGTTCCTTCAGATTTCCGGCATGGATTTTGGAGCGCAATTTTAAATTTACCGCGTTGGCGTGCCACTGTTTTCTGGAGCCGAACTGTTTTATTTAGCTGACGAACATTAAAATGTCATTTGCTTTTCATTTAGTTTTTAATTTTCTTTCTTTAAAGGACTGTACAGGTAGTCATTTTCTGTTAAATATATACAGCATTTATAACCATAAAAAATCCGGCATTTTCAAAAATCCGGCACTCCTCAGGTCCGGAAGTTGCCGGATTTTTGAATGTCAACTGTATTCTATTCAGATCTCCCCTTTATGAAAATCTCTTATCTTCTTCATTGTCATAATTTTTTCTCTCCATGAAGCCAAAACTTCAACAACAAAACATGGAAAACAATAGGACTGACTTCAACTTCACATTTGAATTGAAGATTCTTATTTTCGTGTTGGATCCGATTTCTCTTGATCTCCATATATTTCCCAATGCAATGAAAGCTCCTCTTGCCTTTTGTATTCTTATTTTGATATCGCTGTCTGTCCCTCCAACTTTGTCTATATTACTGCCAAGATATGTGTATGATTCTACATCTTGAATTGGTGTTTCTTCAAGTTCAACCCTGTTATCATTACCTGCATTTATTCTCATTATTTTTGTCTTTTCCCTGTGTATTTTCAGACCCAATTGCTGTGACCTCTCATCGAGTGTTTTCAATTTGTCCTGCATCTGATTACGGTTATGGGACAGAAGAGCCAAGTCATCAGCAAAATCCAGATCATCCAACTGCTTAGTCAGAGTCCACTGGATTCCATTTCTGTTGTGTGTTGTCGATGATCTCATAACCCAATCTATTGCCAGCAAGAAAAGAAATGGAGACAAGAGGCATCCCTGTCGCACTCCTGTTCTTATCCCAAACGGTTCTGTAAGCTGTCCTTCGTGAAGAACTCTGCATGTCATGTCTTCATATGTTTTCTTTATTAAATTAATGATCTTCAGGGGAACTCCATAATGCCTCATCAATTTCCAAAGTGATTCTCTGTCTACACTGTCAAATGCCTTTTTTGTAGTCCACAAATCCGATGTATAGTGGTGAATTCCATTCCAGACTTTGTTCAACTATTATTCTCAAAGTGGCTATCTGGTCTGTACATGATCTGTTTTGTCGAAAACCTGCTTGTTCATCTCTCAATTCCTTGTCTATGGACTCTTTTAATCTCTCAAGGATAATCCTGTTTAATACTTTTCCTGGCACTGATAGTAACATTATTCCTCTATAATTTGTGCACTCTTGTAAATTTCCCTTCTTAGGCAACTTAACCAGATATCCTTCCTTCCATTCTGCTGGTATCTCTTCCTTTTCCCAGACTTTACCGAGTAATTTATATAACATCTCTGTAGCCGTGTCGATATCTGCTTTGATGGCCTCTGCTGGAATGCCATCAGGTCCAGACGCTTTTCCCTCTCTTAGAAGCTTTATGGCTTTCTTTTATTTCTTCCTTCGTTGGTCTTTCACCGTTAATTTGTAGCTCTTCTTCTGCTGGCTGGATGTCCGGCGGGTTTTGTGGAGCTGGTCTATTGAGAAGGTCCCCAAAATATTCTGTCCACCTCTTCATTTGCTCTTGTATATTGCTGAGCAGTTTTCCATTCTTGCCTTTTATGAGGCAACTTGTTTGCTTGTATTTCCCTGTTAGCTTCTTTGTGCTGCTATACAGTTCTCTCATATTTCCTTTGGCTGCAGCATCTTCTGCCTCTCTTGCCAACTCCTCAATATACTTCCTCTTGTCTCTTTTGATACTTCTTTTTACTTCTTTGTTTGCTTCTGTGTACACTTCTTGAGCCTTGGCTTTGGAGCTTCTAGTTTTGCTTGTGTTTAACTCTGCTTTCTTGTTTTTTCTGTCTTTTATCTTATTGATGGTTTCTGTTGTTATCCATGCTTTTTGTTGTCTTTCCCTTTTCCCCAGTATTTCTTCACATGTCTCCTTCCATACTGTTTTGACCTGCTGCCAATAGTCTTCTGTATTCTCTACATCTTCCAGCTGTTGGAGCACTTGGAATTTGTTGGATACTGTGACCGCAAATTTGTCTCTTGTTTCTTGATTTCTTAGCTGTCTTACATTAAACTGTTGTCTATAATTTTGCATTGTTGCATATCTCTTGAGTTTCATTTTTACTTTGGCTATCAGAAGATGGTGATCTGATGCCACATCTGCTCCTCTATATACCTTTACATCCTGCAATGATGATCTAAACTTCTTGTTTATGCATATATGATCAATCTGATTTTCTGTTCTATGGTCTGGTGATATCCATGTTGCCTTGTGTATTCTCTTATGTGGAAACATGCTTCCTCCTATAGCCAGTTGATATGAAGCACAGAAGTTTGCGAATAGCTCTCCATTTTCATTCATTACTCCTAGCCCATGTTTTCCCATGACTTCTTCAAATCCAGTGTTGACTGTACCTATCTTTGCATTCATGTCACCCATCAAAATTGTGATGTCTCTTCTTTTTTACTTTATCCATAATTTCCTGTAGTTTAGTATAAAATGCTTCTTTCACAGACTCTTCTTTGTCATTAGTTGGTGCATAACATTGGATGACATTTACATGAATTTTCTTTTTAGCTGTTTTGAAAGAAGCTGTTATTATTCTGGGTCCAACAGCTTCCCATTCAATTAGTGCTTTCTGTGCTTCTTTAGATAACATAAGAGCTACCCCTTCACTGTGGTGTGAACTTTCGTCTTCATGTCCTGAGGACAGCACCAATTCACCTGTGATGAGTTTCTTCCTGTCTACCCCCTTCCACTTTGTTTCACACATTCCCAGAACCTCGATTTTGTATTCCCTCATTTCTGCTGCTACTTGCGCCACTTTCCCTTGTTCGTTTAATGTCCGAACATTTCAGGTGCCAAATCTGGAAGTTCTCCTAGAAGAAAGAAGGTTAGTCAGCAACACAGACTCCTTTCGGCTTTCTCTGTGTTGCATCATACGCCTCCCCGCGAGAGGACCTTCCCCTGTCTTGGATGGCTGTGTTTTATTTTCTTTATTTGACTTGTCCATATTTGTTGAAGTTTTTTGTGGTTTAAAATTTTTTTACAGGATGGTGTAACCGGCCCCATGCCCAACCCTCCTTAGTCGCTTTTTACGACATGCTTGGTAGGGGACAGTGTTACTATTCTTTGCTCCCCTTTCGGGCCCCGGTAACACACGGGTGCCTGGTACATCAACTTGAGTGTAAATAATCGCGTATTTTGTAACTTTCCATCTTGTCCTACCACTTCAATCTGCAGCTGTACCTGAACTATTGAACAAAATGCTATGTATTCTTGATCATTTCAAACAGTGACACCAACAAATCTTAATTTTATTACAAACTGCAGAGCTATATAAACTTTATATTTACATCTGTCATTTAATAAGCTTCCCATCAACATTATGTATTAATAATAATAAAAAAAGTATAGAAGTTAATAACTTTAATGTGAAAGTAAGAAGAGGTGCAGACGTGGGAAGTGATCATCATCTAGTACTAGCAAGAATAAAAATGACGATCAGGATTACTGGGTCAAAAATAACAAAACAGAAAAGATTTGACATCAGTAAATTGAGAAAAGAATTTGTTTGGTTTCGTTTCATTTGAAGGACTATCTTCATTGCAGACGGACTGCTCCAGCAGTGCTCCGATCTCCTCCATTAGATCACACAAGGAGGATCTCAACACACTGCACAAAATCCATAGCCCTGGCGACAATCCCAATGTGTGTATATAGGAATCACACATTCTATAAATATTGTTGTGGTGGGAAGGTTTCTAATTTTTAAATTTTGCCAGGGGCAGCTGCCTGATAGGCGTACTCTTTACGATCTCCAACTGCCATAGAATTTTTAACGTGCACAACTTTTTCGACCTTATCCGAGAAGGCTAGGCAACCGATCTCACTACCCAGGAGACCAGGGGGGAGTATGACATCATTAGGACCACTGGTTCTGAAAAAATTTCCATAAATTATATTCCCTCAACTGGGAATCAAACTCGGTACCTCTAGAACCTGAGGCGGACGCCATACCTCTTAGCCACTTCGACACCAAACTGCCAAGATCCAGGAGGATACAGCAGTTCAGGATGTTGACCAGAAATTCATACACAATCTCAACTGTATATAGAGAAAGTAGCAAAACTTGCTTGGGATTCCAAGAAAGGAAGACACAAGATTGGATAACACCAGAAACGTTGAAAACCATTTGGATGAGAAAAGAAATCAAAAGAAAGAAAATAGAAGCAAAGTCCTCTAGGTAATCTTTACCTTTAGTGCCGTCGAGTATGAATAATATGTGTATTGAGTTAGGGTTAGGATTAACCCCAAACCTAAATGGTACGAAAATACACATATTATAATACTTGACGGCACTAAAGGTAAAGATTACCGTCCCCCTAGACTCCACCGTTCTGTGTCAACGTGTTTTGTATGATGAGGTTGCTAGCCCCAGGCACAACCTAATGTTAATCGTCGCTTACAAGTTTGTTTGAAGTTAACAACGACAACAGATATCAGGACTCTTCACTTACAAGTTTGTTTGAAGTTAACAACGACAACGGATATCAGGACTCTTCACTTACAAGTTTTTTTTTTAAGTTAACAACGACAACGGATATCGGGCCTCTTCACTTACAAGTTGACACAGAAACCATCACTACTAAAATTCATGAATGCATTGATGCAGGTTTTCTGTACGGAGCCTGCTGCAGTGCTGGCTTTATGCATCACAAGGAGAGAAAAAGGAAACAGCAACACATACTTCACAAACAAGTAAGTATAACACATACTTCACAAACAAGTAAGTATAACACATACTTCACAAACAAGTAAGTATAACACATACTTCACAAACAAGAAAGTATACTATATGGAATATTCACTTAGAATATTAACTTGCCATCTTTTGACCTGTGTATCTCAGTGGTGGCTCCATGCTCCACAAGGAACATAAAGAGAAAAGAAGATGAATGTACAAGTCTATATCTTTTTACCCAAAAACAAAAATATTCTGAAAATTGAAAGTTTGTTACAACAATTTTTTAATCACAATTTAGGTGATTTCTGATTACTTTGAGCTATTTTTGACCACATTTTGGGCTATTTTTGACCAATATTGGGAGACTGGGCTATTTTTGACCACATTTTAGGAGACTTTGGGCTATTTTTTTACCAGATATTGGGAGACTTTGGGCTATTTTCTACCAAATTTTGGGTGACTTTGGCTACTTGTTGAAGACTATTTCGTGGACATCTATAAACCGAAATAATCTAGTTTCTGAAAAAAAAGCTGTCCCCAAGGATTTCAGACAAATGTATGCAGACGTGTATAAGAACAAGCCAGATTTCTTTCATCTGTAAAGTAAACTTCAAGGACAGGGCCACAGTGAAAAGGATACAAAATAAACCTACCAAGCATCTGAGAGTAATCCTTGGCAAACCAGTACAGCAGCTCCTGGTCAGGCTCTATGTCAGCACGAGTAACAAAGTACACACTGCTTCCATGCTGGAAGGCAACCAGATTCTGTTCAAGTGAGACTCGGGCTGGTTTGAGAAACATGAGCCAGTTTGAAGAATTCTCATCGCTGGTGTCCATTACTTTGACACTGGTTCCTATGAAAGTCTGACAGAAAATAGAAGAAACTCTAATAGACAATGGGAAAGAGAAAACTCTAAGAAAATCATTGCCATCATGTTCCTTAGTGTTCCTGATGAATCATGGAGACACCATTGCAGCTGGTCTCCTTGCAGGAGGCCAGCACTAAGCCAATATTCACATACTCTTGCAGTAGTGGTTTCTGCGGCAATGTCTTTTACATGATGAGGTTGCCAACCTCCTGCACAACCTCATATTATCACCATGTATGACATAACTGAGGGTGCAGTAGTCCCATTCTTTCTTTGTTAATGTTAATGTTAATCAGAATCAACGCCATTGCATTTCGAGCAAACCCATAGGTGCTCAGTCTCTCTCAGCAAATGTCGAAGGGTATGAATGCTAATTGTTCCTGTTGCGCACCTAATTGTTCCTGTTGCGCACTGGTTGTATACACGGCAGATGTGTCCTCTCATACGTCCATCCCTACTGGTCTTACGTTTGATGCCAAATTCCAGCAATCTTAGCCTTGATGATTCATCGATTGCAGTGTCATTCTCTAATAGACGAACATAAATTGCCCTCAGTATTTCTTCCTTATCCATGGCCAATGCACCTTTTATGGGTGCTCTTGAAGCTAGTCTGTCAGTTCTTTCATTGCCACATGCCCCAGCATGACCAGGACAGTACATCCATATCAGTTCTTGAAGATTCGATGCTTCTATGGAGGTTTTCCATTCATGTCGAAGCCAGCCATTTTGGACCTTTCAAAGCATGGATTGTGAGTCTGATACAATAACTGCCTTTGTTAATAAAGTCTCAGACAGCCATCTTAAAGCAGCAGTAACTGCCTCTACTTCCATTTACATGCTGGAGGTTGTTACATGATGCTTACATGATTCTTTCTTTGTCTCTTCAGACAACCCCAGGAACTACACGGTGCATAAGAAAATGGGAAACAGAAATGGAAAACAGACTCACATATACATAAACGTATAACGACAAACTTCTACAAATAAAAAATAATTTAGACACTTTAAAAAAATTATTTAAAAAAACAGAAAATTACTGAAAATAATGACTGATCTGATTTAAAAGCCAATACTGATAATTTTATTTTGACAAAAAAGAACAATAAAAGACAGAAATAAAAACTAAAAAGAAAAAAACAAAGGTTTGGACAATACTAAAACAAATTCGACGATTCTGACGATGTTTAGGGGGAAAAGCCAGCACGTAATGACACGCTGATATTTAAGCTCTTAGTTTTTGTTTCATTTATGGTGCTATTCTGCCATTTAAACAACCAGATAATGTCATTTCCTAAGAACAGCTCTGACTTTTATTCCAACATGGATCAGTGATCAAACGTGAATGTGTTTTTACTAGTTAATTCACGTGTTTTAGTGCACATGTTCAAAGCTTCCAGTTCTGGAGACTTCATCAGTTAACTTGAGACCAAGTGAGGAAATTATCAGAGGAACCACCTCGCAGGAAGTCTGCATCAAAGTCCTACTCCAGCAGTGGTGGATTCTGTAGCCATTTGTTCCACATGGAATGCTGCCAGTTCAATTCATAACCTCATCACTGATGCCTCTTATATAATCAAGAAAACAGCAGTTCAATTCTTTCGTCATCTTCTCAGAGACTCCCCAAGAGACTACACAGAGTTAGATGATATTTCCATTACTCTAAAACTGTAGCTCTTAAATGATGCCTACCTGCCACAGTGAAAAGCTTCTTGTTGAACTCAGCTTGTCACATGACACTGGAGATCCAATCAGAGGCCCAAACTTTGTTCTCACAGTTATCTTATCTTTGGCAAACACTCCTACAATAATAAAAATGTTTGCTTTTAAAAAGGCACTAGGTTATAATTTAATTGATTCACGCATACACAAAAAAAAAAACTTTTAATTTAAAAAATGTATCTAAATTTAAAATTTGATGAAATGGTATTTCACAATAAGCATTTTTCAGAATGCAAGGATAACAACAAGAGATGTATACAGAATTTCAATGCCATGTGTTCTGTTCACCCAGTGTGGTTGCCAGGGGTCTCTTACAAGGCAAAGAAAGAACAGGACTCTATGGCTCTGTCATGCATGTCTAAACAAGGCAACCAATGAGGCTGGCAACCTCATCAAATAAAACCGCTAGATAAACTACTGCTGCAAGAGCATGTGACAGCTTTGTTCAGGCTTCCTGGGGGGGCAGCCAGCTGCTGTGGTGGCTCTATGCTCCATTGGAAGTGAAAAGGAAAATGATGATGGTGTTCTGTTCATTAATGTCAATCAGATGGAGATCAGCATTATGTTGACATATCTGTCAATCAGATGGAGATCAGCATTATGTTGACATATCTGTCAATCAGATGGAGATCAGCATTATGTTGACATATCTGTCAATCGGCATTATGTTGACAGATCTGTCAATCAGATGGAGATCAGCATTATGTTGACAGATCTGTCAATCAGATGGAGATCAGCATTATGTTGACAGATCTGTCAATCAGATGGAGATCAGCATTATGTTGACATATCTGTCAATCAGATGGAGATCAGCATTATGTTGACCTATCTGTCAATCAGATGGAGATCAGCATTATGTTGACATATCTGTCAATCAGATGGAGATCAGCATTATGTTGACATATCTGTCAATCAGATGGAGATCAGCATTATGTTGACATATCTGTCAATCAGATGGAGATCAGCATTATGTTGACATATCTGTCAATCAGATGGAGATCAGCATTATGTTGACATATCTGTCAATCAGGTGGAGATCAGCATTATGTTGACATATCTGTCAATCAGGTGGAGATCAGCATTATGTTGACATATCTGTCAATCAGATGGAGATCAGCATTATGTTGACATATCTGTCAATCAGATGGAGATCAGCATTATGTTGACATATCTGTCAATCAGATGGAGATCAGCATTATGTTGACAGATCTGTCAATCAGATGGAGATCAGCATTACGTTGACAGATCTGTCAATCAGATGGAGATCAGCATTACGTTGACAGATCTGTCAATCAGATGGAGATCAGCATTACGTTGACAGATCTGTCAATCAGATGGAGATCAGCATTATGTTGACATATCTGTCAATCAGATGGAGATCAGCATTATGTTGACATATCTGTCAATCAGATGGAGATCAGCATTATGTTGACATATCTGTCAATCAGATGGAGATCAGCATTATGTTGACATATCTGTCAATCAGATGGAGATCAGCATTATGTTGACATATCTGTCAATCAGATGGAGATCAGCATTATGTTGACACATCTGTCAATCAGATGGAGATCAGCATTATGTTGACATATCTGTCAATCAGATGGAGATCAGCATTATGTTGACATATCTGTCAATCAGATGGAGATCAGCATTATGTTGACATATCTGTCAATCAGATGGAGATCAGCATTATGTTGACATATCTGTCAATCAGATGGAGATCAGCATTATGTTGACATATCTGTCAATCAGATGGAGATCAGCATTATGTTGACATATCTGTCAATCAGGTGGAGATCAACATTATGTTGACATATCTGTCAATCAGATGGAGATCAGCATTATGTTGACATATCTGTCAATCAGATGGAGATCAGCATTATGTTGACATATCTGTCAATCAGCATTTTGTTGACATATCTGATCAATTAATTCACTCATTACCCTTCAGCTCATCAAGTAGAAAAGGCCTTCAACAAACTCAAGGCAAGTCCTCTTGTCGAATGCCATGTGTTTTTTCATTCTGCCTCTACCTCTCTTACCCTGAGGGTTCCAGAACAAGTACTGCCTCATAATGCTATCAACAATGTGTGTCCTGGTTCATTGCCAGCATCTATTTCTCATCTCTTATTCCACTGGTGCTTGTCTGGTTCTTGTCATCAGTCGCACATTGGTGATCTTTCCATACCATTTCAATCCTTCTAGTCTATTCAGCTTCCCTGTTCTAAAATGTTAAAGATCACATGTGTTAAATGTGATCATTAATCATTTCAAACACATTCGCTAGCAGTCACCAATTCCTTCACATCTGTATGAGCATCATCATCATCTACTTTTTCACTCTTTATAGAGCATGGATCGACCACTGGAGATGACCTCCTTGAGGAAGTCTTTGTTAAAGCACATGGTCTTGTGGCAGTGGTTTCTGTAGTCACTTGTTTTATATGTTGAGGTTGCCAGCCTCATGTACAAGCTCATATTAGTCACGGTGTACGACATGCCAAGGAAGCAGTGTGCTATTCTCTCTTTGTCTCATCAAACATCCCCAGGAACTGCAAGGGGCTTTGTCACTTATATGATTACTTAATGCTGTATGACTGTCTTCTAAATGTTGATGAAAGGAGTCACAAAAGATACCCGACGTATTTTGTTATATTTTGGTAATTAAGAATACTGCAGGAACATCCTCTAAATGTTGATTAAAGGAATCACAAAAGATACCTGATGAATTTTCTTATATTTTGTTAATTAAAAATACTGTAGGGTTCCTCTAAATTTTGATGCAAAGAATCAAATACGATACCAGTAGCATTTTCTTTATATCTTGGTAATTAGGAGTAATGCAGGAATCTTTTCTAAATGTTGATAAAATGAATCATGCAGGTACTTATCACAACGGGCTGATCACCCGTTTGCCAGTCACTTCGATTACGGAAACAACAGCAAAGGGTTGATTTGCCGTTGCCCTAAAGACGCCACTAGGCGTGATGGGAAACAATGGCAAAGAAAACCTATCTGCTGTTGCCCTAAGACGCCACTAGGCGTAATGGCCACTGACTGCTTTGACGGTCGGTGGCTAAGGACGGAAGAAGAAGAAGAAGAAGGTACTTATAATTTGGTAAAAAAATAATAAAATAAATGCTAACATGTTTCAATCTACCCTCATTACATTCATTTCTTCTTCAATATTCACCTGTATTATTTGTGTGTCCAACCACAGATGACGTGCCAAGTCTTAAACACGAAGGTAAGGTCAGCCTTGCATGTGACAGTATCTGGGTGTCCGAGACATACACATAGTCACAGGAATGGAACTTGCACTGCACCTTGTACATGATGTTACACTCCACACAGACTGAAATGTGATGGAAAAAACAATTTACAGGCATAAGAAAAGTTCATTCATACCAGCTAATTTCAATTTAAGACAAAGCAGTGGTGGCTCAATGCTCTGTAAGAAGCGCAATAATGATGATGACAATTCACAGGGATCCTCATGAGACATGGACAAAATACTAGCCAGGAATTAAAGAGAAAAGGGCTGCTAAAAAATGTATTCAAGGTATGAACTTTTATAACATGAAAGAGAGGAGAGATAAAGAGAAGCAAGAACATTAAACTACAAAGACTCACAATTTCCGGACTCTTGCACTGCATCAGAGGCTACCCCTCTAGCATCACCACTTCCTCCTCGCATGTACATGTCATACACTGAAACAATAAATACAGGCAACCTTAAATCTGAGGGTCTCGGAAGAGGTCAAGAAAGAACATGACTACTATTATATCATGCATGCTACCCCTACACATGAATGCTTTAGTACAGTCTTCCTGCAAGGGAACCAGCTGCTGCCAGTTCTCTCCCTCGCTGTCTTTGCCTTTCTTAACTCAACAGCAGGATCAGGTAGCCATTTACAGCTGGGTAGACTGGAGGGTGATGCTGCCAGATTTTGAAGCCAGTAACTGCCTCGAGAAGCAAGCACCCTAACCACTTTACTACTCAACTTTCTTATTTTCCATTGGGAGCGAAAAGGAAAATTATGATGATGAATGATGTAGATGGTGTTCAAGGCAAAATATCATGTAAACTACTATAAATTAGAGCTATATCAAGTAAATTATATATAAATTAGAGTTACATCACACAAACTATACATAAATTAGAGTTGCATCAAGCAAAAGTATATATAAATTAGAGCTGCATCACGCAAACTATATAAATTAGATCTGCATCATGCAAACTATATATAAATTAGAGCTGCATCACGCAAACTATATATAAATTAGAGCTACATCACGTAAATTATATAAATTAGAGCTGCATAACGCAAACTATATAAATTAGAGCTACATCACGAAAACTATTTATATATTAGAGCTGCATCACGCAAACTATATATTAATTAGAGCTGCATAATGCAAACTACGAGCACAACTGCATCACGCAAACTACATATAACTTAGAGCTGCTTAACGCACACTATATATAAATTACAACTGCATCACGTAAACTATATATTAGAGATACATCATGTAAACTATAAATAAACTTTGACTTTTTGTTTAACCTCTTGTCAACAAAATCTATCTTTTCAGTTGTTATTTTTTCCTTTTAAAAACAAAATAAGATAGACGAAACAACAGACTTTTGATACTGAGTACACTTAATAAGTAATGTATGAGGGTTGAATGAAAAGTCTTGGGTCATGACATCCAACTGTCAACTTCCTGTTGTCTTGTGCAGAGAATTTAACTCACTCCATATTGGTTGCAGCTTTGAACTTCACTCCTGTTTTTCTACCAGCTGGAGGCAACATATACAACATGCTGAACAGTGTTTAAGCATTTCCACACATGATCAATCAGTCCAAAAATGAAAGTAGTGGGGCTATAAATAGCATATGAAACTAGAAGATACAGACTTTACTAGTTTTTTTTGTTGTGTTTTTCTTTCTTTTTGGTTATCAAATAAGAGGCACAGAGGGAGATCACAAAACAGAGGGAGATCACAAAACAAAGGGAGATCACAAAACAGAGGGAGATCACAAAACAGAGGGAGATCACAAAACAGAGGGAGATCACAAAACAGAGGGAGATCACAAAACAGAGGGAGATCACAAAACACATGGAGATGAGAATTGGTGACAAACATGGAGGAAATAAAGAAGACATGGAAAGTGCTTGAAAGGATGGCACTGGACATGATGGCCTGGAATGTATTTGTTGAAGTTTATTAATATATATTTTTGTGTGTCGAATAAGTGCCTGTTATTTACCTTTATTTATTTGATACATGCTCATTACAAAACTTACCACTCATAATGGGAACACTTCCATTATACATGGTCATTACAAAAACTTACCGCCAGGGATGGGAAAACTTCCATGATAGATATTTATTACAAAACTTACCGCTCGGGATGGGAAAATTTCCGTGATACATAGTTATTACAAAACTTACCATTGGGGATGGGAAAGCTTCCATAATACATATTTATTACAAAACTTACCACTGGAGATGGGAAAACTTCCACGATACATATTTATTACAAAACTTACCACTGGAGATGGGAAAGCTTCCATGATACATATTTATTACAAAACTTACCACTGGAGATGGGAAAACTTCCACGATACATATTTATTACAAAACTTACCACTGGAGATGGGAAAGCTTCCATGATACATATTTATTACAAAACTTACCACTGGAGATGGGAAAACTTCCACGATACATATTTATTACAAAACTTACCACTGGAGATGGGAAAGCTTCCATGATACATATTTATTACAAAACTTACCACTGGAGATGGGAAAACTTCCACGATACATATTTATTACAAAACTTACCACTGGAGATGGGAAAGCTTCCATGATACATATTTATTACAAAACTTACCAATGGGGATGGGAAAACTTCCACAATACATATTTATTACAAAACTTACCACTGGAGATGGGAAAGCTTCCATGATACATATTTATTGCAAAACTTACCAATGGGGATGGGAAAACTTCCACAATACATATTTATTACAAAACTTACCACTGGAGATGGAAAGCTTCCATGATACATATTTATTACAAAACTTACCACTGGAGATGGGAAAGCTTCCATGATACATATTTATTACAAAACTTACCACTGGAGATGGGAAAACTTCCATGATACATATTTGTTACAAAAGTTACATCTGAGGACGAGAAAATGTCCATGATACATGTTAATAAATTAATCAATAAAGTGACCTCATCCTTTCTGTCTAACAAGTGCCTGCTATTTACCTATATTTATTTATTTGATACATATTTATAACAAAACTTACTGCTCAGGTTGGGAAAACTTCCGTGATACATGCTCATTCCACCAGGATCAGGGGTGGCTGCCTGATCAGCCACACTTGGGGGAGAGAAAGATGCACTGGGCAACACTGGCTGTTTCTCTATGTTGTTGCCATCATCATCATCTGGAGGGAAGCGGAACTCTAACTGCAGCCCTGAAAAGTGGAAGATTATAATATTTATGGACTACTTGCATCAGAACAAGATTCCGTCAATTTTTAAGTAACTTCTCACTGTTATCTGTCACAACAAGCTGCTATAAATTGATTAACCACAACTTTCATTTCCAAATTTGCCACAGTCATTCAATAAACCTCAGCTCCCCAAGGATCATAGGCCTTCAACAAAGTTCTGTCCCATACTCTCCTCATCATTTTCATTTCTGTCTCCAGTTCTCTTCTCTGTGTGTTCTCTGGTAAACCTCTACCTCTCTTACCCTGGGGATTCCAGAAAAAGGACTGCCTGGTAACACTATCATCATGTTTCTTCAATGTGTGTCCTGCTCAGGGCCAGAAACATTTTTTTCTCATCTACTTTTCCATTGGCACCTGTCTAATTCTTGCCATTAGTTTTACACTAGTGATCTTGACATACCATTTCAATCCCTCTATTCTATGCCTTCTTCTTGAATCCTTCGCTGCTGGCCGTCAAAGCAGTCAGTGGCCATCACGCCTGGGGGCGTCTTGTAGGGTAGCAACAAACTGCCTCCACTCTGCTTGGTCGGCGGCCATCCTTCGTGCCCCAACTCTGGGTCATTGTTAACTCATTAACTACCGCAAGCCGATGGGGGCGGCTTACGAAAGAAACACATTTGGACGGCAAACCGGTCCCATCGGCTTTCTAAGTTTAGTAAGATAACGAATGAAATATATGACGAAACACATTCTGATCTGGTTCGAGATTTTAATTTAACACCGGAAAACGACATTCCAAAGCGTGGGTAAATTTGTGCTTCTCAAAAGTGATATTATATTCATATTTATTACACGTTTCAGGTTAGTTACCAAATCGCAAAACTGTTTACTATGGCAACGAATGATATCGCCACAAAAAACGCACGTACACCTCGTCTAACTGCTGAACAGGCTAGAAACTTATTTCAGCAATTGATTGATAGTTCTAGCGACGATGACAGTGAAAACAATGTGGACATTTATTCAGGTAGTGAATTGTATGGCAGTGATGATAACACCAGAAGTGAAAATTCAAGCAATGAAGATATTAGAAGTCCTGGGCCATCAGTGGGTCGTAAAAGAGCGAAAACCTCGGTTAGAGTTACCAATAGTGCAGGAAATAGTGCAGGAAATACTGTAGGCCTAGGCCTAACTAAAATTAGAGAACAATGGGATCAAGTGACTGAGGGTGAAACAACAAATAGTTTTTATTTTGATCCAACTCATGAACCAGGTTTGCAAGCAAATCTTGATGCAAGTTCCTCTGTACTTGATTGCTGGCTTACATTGCTGACACCAGATGTTTTACATTCTTTGGTCAAAGTAATAAATGATTATGCTGAAGTAAAGAATTCAAAACCCCCATCTTCAAACAGATCTTCGTCTGCTGCTTGGAAACCTGTCACTGACTATGAGCTTTTGAAATTTTTCGCAGTAACAACTGCGATGGGTTTAGATAAAAAGCCATCGGTAAAAGATTATTGGGCACATACACCTCATAATTATACACCCTGGTATGGCAATATGTTTTCAAGATCTAGGTTTGAAATAATTTACCATACAATGATGCATGTTGGAGATACTGATTCAGAAGGGAAGGACAAAATAGAGCCTTTTTTAAATTTGCTCGTTGCGAAGTTCCAGGATGCATTTTATCCATTTCAGAATTTAGCCATTGATGAAATGGTTATTGGGTATAATGGACGCTGGAAACACAAGCAGTACAATGCAACAAAGCCAAGCAAGTATCACATTAAGACCTTTGGATTGTGTGATTCTGCCACTGGATATGTCTATTCTGTATTGACATACTTTGGGAAGAATACATCATATATTCTTGCTAATGACTCTACAACAAGTCAGGCGGTGAAGGTATTTGATTTCTTGCTGCAAGGAATTGGGAAGGGCCACCATGTATTTGCTGACAGATACTACACTGTGGATACACTGATAACCTATCTGTTGAGTAGGGGCATTCATTATACTGGCACAGTCAACATCAACAGAAAAAATTTTCCACTTCAACTGAAGACCCTCTCCCTCCATCACCGAGAAGCCAGGTGGTACAAAAATGGTGATGGATCTCAGATATGTGTTGCTTGGCGAGACAAAAAGGCAAAGAAACCATGTATTGTTGTGTCCACTGAAACATCAGTTGAGATGGTGCAAGTCACAACTCAACATCACAACTTAGTCCAAAAACCCAAACCAGTACACCAGTACAATTTTTGCATGAATGGATGTGACCACAATGATCAAATGGTAGCTTACTATGGCAATTTCCAAAGAAAAACTAGAAAATGGTGGAAGAAAATTTTTTACTGGATTATAGAGGTGTCCCAGGTAAATGCCCATATATTGTACACCCTCAGTCATGCTGATGAGAAGTCAGTGTCATTGAAATTTTTCAAAGACAAATTGATTGATCAGTTGACTGAGAAGGCTGCCTCCATAACTCCACCTGATCTAGTAGATACCAGTAGCAACAAGAAAGGTAGGAAATTGTTAGGAAACAAAGTTAAAAGATTTGAGGGTGCAAAGCACATTGTGGATTACACCGACAAAGATAGGAACTGTATAGTGTGCTCAACACCTGCGAAACGAGTCCGAACCAATTTTTATTGCATCGGTTGCCCCGAAAAGCCCCATCTCCATCCAAAGAGCTGTTTTAGGCTGTACCATACGCATGATCCTTCTGCTGTAACTTACTAAAGACATTGACATACTGTAAATAAGTTATAGATAATGTGCTTTGTCAAAGGAGCTATTTATTCAAAATTTCTGAGATTTTTTTGGAAGTGGTGTAGGTGTGATAATGTAAGTCATTAATAGTGTATTTATTAGCTATTGTGTGTGTTCTTGGGCTTGTTTTTCTTGCCATTGGATATACTACATGAAAATCACCAAGAAAAGAAATTAGCTGCCTCAGGAATAAGCAAGTTCCAGGTAAGTTGATAATTTAAAGAAAATGTTGCATGCTTTTTCTTTCTTTCAATCATTTTACATTACTACTAATATCCACCATATTAAGTAAACTTTCCTTTTATCAGCTTTAGGCAACAGTACATTCATTTGTCATCAAAATGACATATCAGTAATAAAAAAATCTGTTTTAAAATTAATAAATCTGCAGCTTAAGTTCTCTCCAAACACTTACAGGGAGAAAATGAGGAAAAAATTTCAGACATTTTTTGGGAAGTGGCATAGGTGTGATAATGTAAGTTACCAATAGTGTAAATATTAGTCAGTGTGTGTGTTCTTGGGCTTGTTTTTCTTGTTATTGGATATACTACATAATAATCACCTTAAAAAAGGCATTACCTACCACAGAAACAAGAAAATTTGAACATAAGTTGATAATTTGGAAACAAATTTGAATTGATTTTTGTCTGTCAATCATTTTATATTACTATTAATATCTACCATACTAAGTAAACTTTCCTTTTATCAGCTTTAGGCAACAGTACATTCATTTGTCATCAAATTGACATATCAGTAATAAAAATATGTTTAAAATTAATAAATCTGCAGCTTAAGTTCTCCAAACACTTACAGGGAGAAAATGAGGAAAAAATTTCAGACATTTTTTGGGAAGTGGCATAGGTGTGATAATGTAAGTTACCAATAGTGTAAATATTAGTCAGTGTGTGTGTTCTTGGGCTTGTTTTTCTTGTTATTGGATATACTACATAATAATCACTTTAAGAAAGGTATTACCTACCATAGAAACAAGAAAAATTTGAACATAAGTTGATAATTTGGAAACAAATTTGAATTGAACACGCAGGCATATAACCATTGTTATTTGAGAAGATATGTCTATTTGTGGTAATGCATGTTTTGCACGATCTTTAACTTGTATTGTACGCCGTATACTTTGATACGTCACCAGTTGTCAATGATGTAACACGATCGCGCTAATTTATTCTAACAGCTAATATTCTGGGCCTTTCGTATACTTCATTCGTCCAAGCAAGACGTATTTTTCGAGCTCCCGGAGTTGTGGAGGAAACTTAGTACCTTTATGTGGCATTATTATATTTTCGAAGGCCGCCACTTGTTTTCAACGATCGTTAAGATGGTCCCGAGCTTATGAAGAAGTTTTGTACCTTGTAGAGAAGTATTTTATTCAAGAAATAAAAATTCACGTTTTCGGGTCCGCATTACTTGGGTGTCCGTGGTTGATACGCACCTACTAGTACAATAGCCAGAACTGAATAGATGAGACAAATATATTTATGATATATCAACATGCATGCTTATATACTTATGTACTGACCATGCATTTATTTGATGAGACAGATGTACAAGAATTTCTCCAAATTTCTGCCATTGTATTGTGAAGGAACTAAATAAATATTGTACTACGTGTATCGTGGACCCATTACCAGGCGGCTTATGTTCTTCTGCCAGTTTTCATGTCCTGTGGTGACAAGCCCTCATGCATTCATGTTATCAGTACGATGTACTCCAATTAATAGACCCACTACCACTACACAACAGAAACAAACAACGGTCGTTACAGTCATGCACTGCATCTTCTATTCTACGTAAGCACCTATTTATGAGAATCTATCCTTTCTAGGTTGATGTTTTTGTTGTTCTCCGTGCTTCAGAGAGATACAATAGGAATAACTTGATATATGAGTTAGTGCCTTCTCTGTTCTTCATACACTAGGCACTTTTGCGGCAGATTTTCAGTTGCCATTTTATCGGTGCCACAGCTTCATTCATCTGTGGTTCCTATTTTTAGCATGTTGAATAGATGGTATCCCAACTTGACGTGGCATGTGCAGAGTCTGAAGATAACCACTTGTTCACTTCTGTTAAGCTGGCAATATGCATCGTTGTTCTGATAGTCTGCTTCTCACTTGTTTCTGTATCTGCTTCTGATAAAACTTTTGGCCTCTTCAAAAGTTATGCTTGTATCAGGCTGAGGTAGCTTTCCACTTTCCTTTGCCAATCTGTCAGCCTCTTGATGCCAGGGATGTTGTAATGTATTGGGATCCACTGTAACACAACTCTACTGAATCACTGACTTTGTAGGGTTGAAAATACTGGTTTCTGTGTTGGGCTTGATTTTTTTTCCTTTTAATTTCATAAATTTGCCAATGGAAAGAAAGCTGACTTGTCTCATACAGACCACAGTAACTAATTTGTTACTACTGCTATTTACTTACTTGTTATGTAATACTATAATCTGTTGCTTTGTCATACTTAGGTGATTTATCACAATTTTACTTTCTTGCTTTGTCGTTACTAACTGTTATCACCTTATTTATTACTATTAAAATTGGCTGATTTGTTCCAACCAGCAGCTATCAGCTGATATGTCACAACCAGCAGCTATCACTGATCTGTCAAACCGATAGTGTAGTTATTTTTAACTTGATTATTGCTAATGTGTGACAACTACTTTCTTTTTGATTTTTCAGCATGTTGAGCATTAATAATTTTCAGTTTGTGATAATAAACTTTGTTACTTCAAATAATTTATGACAGTAATTAACTTATGCAAATATCTCTGGCTTACTTCTTTATACGATGCTATATATAAGTATATAATGCCTTCATCACCAGCATGCTTCTATATGGCAGCAAGACATGGACAACCTATGCTAAGCAACAAAGAAGGCTCAACACCTTCCATCTACGGTGTCTACGTCACATCCTTGATATTTCAAAGAAGGAAAAAGTAACAGATGTCAAGGTGCTGTCACATGCTGGCCTTTATAGCATGTATACACTGCTTAGATAGCGCAGACTATGCTGGCTTGGCCATGTCCGCTACATGGAAGATGGTCGCATCCCCAAAGATATTTTCTACGGACAACTGGCAGATGGCAAAATAACAGCCTGGCGACAGAAGTTAAGGTTCAAAGATGTGTGCAAGAGAGACAAGGCGGCACCGGACATAAATCCAGCAAACCTGAGAGGATGAAGCTGCCGACTGCAGCAAGTTGTGATGCTTCCTACAGCACCACCTCAGATTGGGTGAAGGGACCAAAAGATGCAGCAATAGAGAATGCAGTCAGCGACCCATAGCTTGACTGCTTGCATCAGAGTCAGCGAACCAGAGCTGACCAAGACCGTACTCCACCTCCACGTAGTGATCCTGGAAACAGTCTGCAGCAGTGCAGTCTGGCTGAGCGAGTACGGATAGCAATGGGAAGGCAAACCCGGTCCCTAAAAAATGCCGTGCTGAAGTCGGATGTGTCGACCGAAAGGTGCAGATATCACAGCTTAGGCGTAAACAGACACAACGCAACCACCGTCCTTTTCAGGACGAACGAGGAAGAAGAAGATTGGGTGAAAAGAAGCTCTCACAACAAGAGAAGAGAAGGAACACGCCAAAAGGAACAACAGAAAAACAAGCAGCTGAGGACTATCACCTCAAGGGCACATTCCTATAGTCAGTTATGACTGAAGGGGTCTAACACTTCTTTACAATAAATTATATAAATCATATTAATAGTTTTGAGAAGCATCATCATCATCATTTCCCATATAATTCCTTGTGAACTATGGAGCCTCCACTGCAGCTGAATGCCCAAAGGAAGCTCACACCAAAGCATTCATTTGCTCTTTACAGTGATGGTTTCTGTAGACGTTGCCAGCCTCACACTAGCTGCCTCTTATGACATGCTTGAGGAAGAAGTAGCCATATTCCTTCTTTGTCTCATCAGAGACCCCAAGGAAGTAAACAGGGCTGTGAGAAGCATATTATTCAATATCTGCAACAGCCAATCACAGAAGTATAGATTACCGAATATTGTGTAGATGATTTCAAGAGTCCACGAGGGTAAGATTAGCCTCACAGACAAAGGTTCACGTCCACATTTGAATACTATAGCATTGTGCATAGCTTGTGGTCATATAAGGATGACTCTAGATATGCCTCCGTGAATTATCAGTGGGTATATGAGAAGGTAAGAAAGAACTACTGCTCCCTCTGGCATGTTGTAAGAAGTGAGATATGTGATGCTGTGCATCTGGCTAGCAACCTCATCACGTAAAACAAATTCCTACAAAAAGCAAAACTGAAAAAGCACATGCTCTGACACAGGTTTCCTGCAAGGAGCCAGCATCAATGGTGGCATCATGCACCACAAGGAGAGCAAAAGGAAATAGCAACACATATTTCACAAACAAATATGTATGCTGTATGGGATATCTCAATTCTTCAATTAATCCCTTAGGCTTTTTTTTTTTCAAACTTTTCCCCCTATTATTACATAACTTTTTATGTGTGGCCTCCAAGATGCAAACCTCCAATATATTTGAAGACTCCATTGGAAAAACCAGACATGTCACATTTTTACACAGAGTTACTGACTTTATCACATTAAGCATACTCCAAAGAAGGTGTAGAAACTAAAACTGTATTTGAAAGCACATTCCTCTCTAGAAAAATGAAGAATAAAAAAAAACAAGCCAACCTTCTTCATCTTTATTGTGTTTCAATTTTTACAAGTTATTTGCTCTGACTTCATTTTTGTGTGAAATGTCTGGTTTTTCCAATGGAGTCTTCATCTGACCTCCATAAATGGTACAATTTTGATGTTTCATACATGTTCTGGGGCCCTAAGACATTATTCTGACTTCTTTACAGATGGGACTACATGACATGGTTATAAGGGAAGAAATGGGTAGAAAGTGAAACACAAATCACACTCCTCCACAACAGTGTTGGAGTGACAACTCAGGAAAACAATGGTAAGGCAGTTAACAGTTCAGTTTAGAAAGGCAGACATTCACCTCTAGGTGCACTGCTGTATGGAATGCTGCATGGGTGTTCTGCTGCGTTGCCGATGACAGGGGCTTCTGATCCCACAACACACTGCTGAGGAAACAACGGAAGACTAGCCGTCACATTGCCGCTGTCATAGTACTGCGGCTGGTACTGACTGTTCATGTACTCAACATTCCCAGCATGGTCTGAGAACATTCTGGAGGCTGCTCACTGTGTTCTCATAAGACTGGTGAGCTGAGGTTTCAAAGGAAGTGTCTGAGTTATCATATGATGAAGATGGTTGAGCATGTACATGGCTGATGTGTAGGAAGCTCTCATCTTGTGAACTGAAATTATTGCTCTGGTTGATGTCAGCTCCAGATAAAGTTTTGTGCTGACTATCTGGTTCTAGGAAGGACTCCACTCTACACTCGTACTGCGCATCCTGAGAATGGTGACTCTGCGCTAAATTAAATGTTGATGTGTTGTTGTACTGCTGGCTACATAAGTTTTGAACAGGCTGCAATGTATGCAAGGAAGATGTGCTAGTATTCAGTATCAAATGCCGCAGTATGTCTGTTTCTCTGGACTTTTCAGGAGCTATTCTAGAGTCCGCAGATCTTTCCCCATTACAACCATGTTCTTGAATGTTTAAAGTCTGGTCAAACACATTTGTATGCTCATAATTTCCCAACAAGCTTTCTGGTGCCTTTTCCTCTCTGCTGGGAAGGGTCACAATATATTTTGGTGATTCAGGGTCAAGATTAACAGTCACCAGCAAAGGGCCCGAGCAAGATTTGCAATGGAAACTGTTACACACACCACGGTTAGCAGATTCTTGCTGAAAGCTCTCTGGGAAGTTTAGAGGCTGAGGTTCAACTGGCATGTTACAGTGGGTATAGGAGGAATGACTGAAGGACTTTGAACCAATCATAGTAAAACTGTTTGACAACTGAGAACTATCAATATCATGAGACAGAACATTATTTCTAGTACTGCTTGGAGAATAGTTTGATGCAATGAGTTCTAGTGCATTTTGTGCAGAAACATAGCTGCCTGTATTATCTGTTGCATCTAACTGTGCGTGAGTCTGACCTGATGTGAAATCTAGATTCTTTCCTGTATACATTCCATCACTAGTTTTATTATCAGTCATTTCAAATTCACCTCCAGTGTCTGTCTCATGAACAACATTCTCTTGAGATGTTGGTGCAGACAAGATTTCCTGGGGGTTTGTTAGGAATGGAGTAGGAACTCTGTTTAATAAGTTTATAAGCATGGTATTTGGAGTCATTGGAGGGTTCAGGGGTGTGTTCTGATCTAAAGCTTGACTTGAATTCACAGACAGTGGTGATTTTGGGCTGGTGACGTTAACTGAGTTTGACATTAGTTTAGGTGATGTACTAGAAACTACATCCTCTAGGCTTTGACTCAAGACAGGGTGGTGCACGCTGCTTTCAAATGAGAGGTCAGATGTGAATGATGAAGCTGATGAAAACATGTTGTGCTGGAAACTACTGTGCATGTCACTACCTGAGTGTTGATGATGCTGACTAGCTGTGCCGAAAGATGAAGCTGGGCATAAAGGCACTGGGAACTGAAAGTCATGACTTTCTGAAGAGGGAAGCCGTGGAGATTCAGAATCTGTCTTTCTTGTTACATCTTTCATCTTACTCTCTGGTGATGTTAGAAAGCTGTATTCAAGATGTCTAGAAAACCCTGGTCTGTTCTGCTGTTGTCTTACAAGATCGCTAAGAGACAATGGGCTCTGAGGAATGCACTGCCTGGCATCGTCACTCTTAACGCTCTCAGTCTCCCATGCTGAGTCTTGTGTCAGTTTTGGTGGACTATGATCAGATGTGGTGCTCTCGTCTGCAGCTGACTTGATGATACCGTTTGTCTCACTTGACAGCACATCTTCTCTTGCAGTTATATCACCATCTTCTTTAGGAGAAGAACCACTGCATGGTCTAGTTATTTCCATTTTATCATCATCCTCACCTGTTTCAATAACAAGAGCATTAGAACTAGATCTCGAATCAGAGGATGAGGAGTTTTCATTTTCACTGTCATCAGTCTCCAGATCAAGACTTTGTTCTTTGCTTGACAACGTCTGAACACTCCTGGCATTGTTGTCATTCTTGCTGGTACTGCTGTTCACAATCTCTGAGCCGAATGCCCTTACAAAGCTTGATATAGGTATAGTGTTTCCGGAATAGTCCTCTTCTGAAGATACTGAGAGAGGCTTTTGTGTGTCTGTTTTGGACAGCATGGTATAATTTCTGTTGCCAACAGCACTTGCAGCAGATGAAGTTTCTGCACCGACTTCACCAGCAGGTTTCACATCTGCACGCAATGGTGGAACTCTAGGGGAGGTAATGATGAAATATCCCTCTGAAATACCTTGTTTTCTAAGCAACAACTGCAGATGTTCAATTCCCGCAGGGGAGATAATCAACTTTGACCTATCAGAAGAAGGGATTAGGAACTGTGAGGGTGCTGGTGTTGAAATTACAGAATTTGATTGAGGTACGACCTGTGGGCTTGGAACTGTATAATTCTCAGCAGATGTCTTAGCAAAATTTTCTGATGATTCTAAAGACGAACTCATAGCAGACAATGACACCATTGCAGCTGCTGCAATTTCTTTTGAAAATGGTACAGAAACATCCGTTGTGGCAGGCAGTGGAGCGGTTGATGTTTTCATTAATGGAAAGGGAAGCCCTGAAGGTGACTGAGGTTTCTGCCTTGAAGCCTGCCAAGAATCAGCAAAAAGGTGACACGTTCCATCTTTAGCCTCAGAGACTGATGGTACCATACAGGACCATGAACCTAATGCTCCTGGCTTTGATGCCACCTCAACTAACTGTGCACTTGCTATTGAAAACTTACACTGTCTTGTACCTGGCAATGAAATAAAGAATAAAAAAAATGACACATGGACATTTCATAACAGAAAAAAGTAGATAATTACTTTTAGGTAACACTATCTACTTCATAACAGAAGGCAATCTGAACTCATGATATATGATATCAAAATGTACTTCTGAGATAATTTTACTTCATTCAAGCCTTAGATCAGCTGGGGGGAGTGTGGAGATGTTTCCATTTTAAAAAAACCACTGACACAAGAAAACTCACTTATTTTTCATGTAAACATCACTAAAGCAAAACAGAAAACTTTTCAGACAACTGTGAACATCAATGCCAAATAGGAATGACAATGAATGGGAAAAAAAAAGGAAAAATGTAGAATAAGTAAATACAAGAAAGACCATTTGATGATCAAGACAGAGGGAGTAAAAACTAAACAATATCTCAGTGTAAATACCTAGACATGATAAACAGATCGAAAAGTTACTTTACAGACAACAGCACAAATACAGTAGATAAAAGTAAATGTACCAGGTTACTAAAACCCTAAGCCAGAGGTAAATTTCTGGCACAAATTTAGTATGACTAAATTTTCATTCATTTCATAACCCTCCACTCCCAAAGGAGCATAGGCCTTCAACAAACACATGCCAAGTCCTCCTGTCACATGCCATCATCAAGTTCTTTCCACGTTCTCCTTATCATTTTCATCTGTTTCCAGCTCTCTTCTCCATGTGCTTCTTGGTCTACCTCTGCCTCTCTTGCCCTGGGGGTTCCAGAACAAGGACTGCCTTGTAACGCTATCAACAGGTTTCCTCAGTGTGTGTCCTATCCATCATACAATAGGACTGACTTCGCATTTGAGTTGAAGATTCTTATTTTCGTGTTGGATCTGATTTCTCTTGATCTCCATATATTTCCCAATTCTATGAAAGCTCCTCTTGCTTTTTTTTCATATCACCTGCATTTATTTTCATTATCTTTGCTTCTTTTCCCTGTTTTCATTGTGCATTTATTTTCAGATTTTCCCAATTGCTGTGACCTCTCATCGAGTGTTTTCAATTTGTCCTGCATCTGATTACAGTTATGGGACAGAAGAGCCAAGTCATCAGCAAAATCCAGATCATCCAACTGCTTAGTCAGAGTCCACTGGATTCCATTTCTGTTGTGTGTTGTCGATGTTCTCGTAACCCAGTCTATTGCTAATAAGAAAAGAAATGGAGACAAGAGGCATCCCTGTCCCACTCCTGTTCTTATCCCAAATGGTTCTGTAAGCTGTCCTTCATGAAGAACTCTGCATGTCATGTCTTCATATGTTTTCTTTATTAAATTAATGATCTTCAGGGGAACTCTATAATGCCTCATCAATTTCCAAAGTAATTCTCTGTCTGCACTGTCAAATGGCTTTTCGTAGTCCACAAATCCGATGTATAATGGTGAATTCCATTCCAGACTTTGTTCAACTATTATTCTCAAAGTGGCTATCTGGTCTGTACAGGATCTGTTTTGTCAAAAACCTGCTTGTTCATCTCTCAGTTTCTTGCCTATGGACTCTTTTAATCTCTCAAGGATAATCCTATTTAATACTTTTCCTGGCACTGATAGTAACATTATTCCTCTATAATTTGTGCACTCTTGTAAATTTCCTTTCTTAGGCAACTTAACCAGATATCCTTCCTTCCATTCTGCTGGTATCTTCCTTTTCCCAGACTTTACCAAGTAATTTATATAACATCTCTGTAGCCGTGTCGATATCTGCTTTGAAATTTGCGGTCACAATATCCAACAAATTCCAAGTGCTCCAACAGCTGGAAGATGTAGAGAATACAGAAGACTATTGGCAGCAAATCAAAACGGTATGGAATGAGACATGTGAAAAAATACTGGGGAAAATGGAATGACAACAAAAAGCATGGATAACAACATAAACCATCAATAAGATAAAAGACAGAAAAAACAAGAAAGCAGATTTAAACACAAGCAAAACCAGAAGTTCCAAAGCCAAGGCTCAAGAAGTGTACATAGAAGCAAATAAAGAAGTATCAAAAGAGACAAGAGGAAGTATATTGAGGAGTTGGCAAGAGAGGCAGAAGATGCTGCAGCCAAAGGAAATATGAGACAACTGTATAACAGCACAAAGAAGCTGACAGGGAAATACAAGCAAACAAGTTGCCTCATAAAAGACAAGAATGGAAAACTGCTCAGCAATATACAAGAGCAAATGAAGAGGTGGACAGAATATTTTGAGGACCTTCTCAATAGACCAGCTCCACAAAATCCCCCGGATATCCAGCCAGCAGAAGAAGAGTTACAAATTAACGGTGAAAGACCAACGAAGGAAGAAATAAAGAAAGCCATAAAGCTTCTAAGAGATGGAAAAGCGTCTGGACCTGATGGCATTCCAGCAGAGGCCATCAAAGCAGATGACTAAAGTGACTGATGAGTAAGTAATACAGAATGAATACAGTGTAGTTCCAGGAATCTCTGAGAAAACAAATAAAGAATAGGACCCCAGCTTCCTCACACATGCTGTAAAAGGTGACTAATATGAAGTAGTGTGTGAGGTTATCATCATGAAGTAGTGTGTGAGGTTATCATCATGAAGTAGTGTGTGAGGTTATCATCATGAAGTAGTGTGTGAGGTTATCATCGTGTACAATTGTTAACAGGGATTTGAGAAGCCTTTATAATGGGGAAGAAATAATTTTACACATTAAAGAAAAAAACACACACACAAGAAGGGGAAAATAGCTTTGGTCTGACAGAGATCACTGGCAGGTAGTCAATGCAAAGACAGGACAGAGCACACATAAATTATGATAACAGCTTTCAACTCTTTAAAGATAATACATACAATCTGGCCTTTGCTGCAGCTGATGCCTTGGTGGAACTGCTAGCACTGTCAGAGCATGATGCTGAAATGAAGGAGCAGCTGGCAAGATTAATGTATGAACATTCTGCTGATGTGATCCAGCAGCTGATGCTGACGTATGACATGATGCAGCTTGTGAGACAGATGCTACAGATGTTGATGTGGTGGTACATTGACTTGTGTTAGACTGGACACCTTGCGCTGTGACAGTGTGGCTTTCTCTCATAGAAGAACTGCTGGATGAGAAAACTGATGATGTGGAGGACAATGCTACAGTGGAAGTGACAACACATCTCTCTTGAAGATCACTGCTGCTCAGTAAACAAACTGGCAATGCTGCACTAGGGCTAGGGAGAAGAGTTCTTGAGAACTTGTTCAAGATCTGCACATCTCCTTTTTCTGTTCTCTGGTCAGACATGGCTGTTTCTGTCACAGACTTGGATAAATTTGAAGATGCATTAATACTTTCAGGACTTGCCTTGCTCAGATGAAGCAGACAAGTTGTGGATGCTGGAGTCTGAATGGTAGTGGCTGTATCATTACTACTATCCAGTGTTGTGATGGCTGGAACACACTGCATGCCAAGGGAAACATTAGTGCCTTGATAACCAACAGTGTCATCCCTTCCAGTGCAGCTATCACGGGAGCTTGATTTCTGACAGGCAGGCAAATGAGTCTTTGAAATGGGTATCACACTATGAATTATGGATTTTGGACAGCTTAACTGAGTGCCTGTCAATCTCACAACACTACCTTGCGTTATACTATGTTGTTTACCTACAGGGTTCGCTAAATGCATAGAAATAACTGGTGACTTCAGTCTTGATGTCCCAGATGTCTGAACTGAACTACTGCCTTTAACAAGTTGAAAACTAGGTCTGGCAATTAATACTTGACCAGAACCGGGAATAATATTTGGGCTGCTGGAACTGGCTGTGTGACTAGGATCAGTGGTCACTAGGACAGACGGGGGGCTGACAATGTGAGACTGAGATGACCTTGAACTGACTGTCAGTGGAAAAGATCTTGAACTAACTGTAAGTGTAGATGAATGAGCAACCTTAGCAGTCACAATTACTGGGGAAGTAAATGAGGTTAGCAGTGCAATCTCACAAGCTGGGGTTGATACAGGAACAATAATATGTTTGACATTGCTAACAACCGGTTGTGAAGAGCTACTAGATGGTAAAATTTGCTGAGTCGCAGTAACATTTGACTGACATACTGCTGTTTCACCGTCTCTTGAATTTGTGTCAGTGAGTAGCTGGCTATTTGGAAGGTCCACATTTGCATTTTCCTTGACCTTAGTAATGGTGCTTGCTTCTTTAGAAACTGGTACTGTCTTTAATAAGAAATTTGAATGAATACTGTTAACTGGGAAAGGCAGTCTGAATAGTGGCTGAAGTTTTGCTGATGGTACTAACTTTGAAGGCTGTTTCATGTCAGTTATTGGGGTGAGAGTCAATGAACCTGATGGCATGCTCTGTTCCACTTGAGGAAATGGCAGAAGTATGGGGGTTCCAACAGGTAGTTTCACAGCAGACGCAGCTGTGATAACTGCAGATTCTGGAATTGAGGAACCAACATTTGCAGCACATACAGAAGCGGTTTTGGCAGAAGGCAAAGGTGATGTGACTGTACCTCCAACTGATGCTGAAACCCCATCTGCCGTGCCCCCTCCTAAAACTGATGGAGCAATCTGTGCTGTTCTCACAAACAGATAATTTGTGGTGTAACGTGCTGGTCTCACAGGCATGGACTTCAATCCTTGTGGACTGTGCACGTTTGAACAATGGCTTAGCGTCACTAACTGCCTCTGCTGTGCCATTTTAAAGCCTGGCTTCTTTAAATTTGTTCGAACTTGACTTGGAATTAAAGGAGGCATTAATTTATAATTTTTGCGACTAGAATATTTCTTGACAACAGAGGAAGGAGACGTTTCATTTTTTGTATTACTTTTTAAACTTGATTTTAGATTTCGTGGAGAATATACAGGGCATGGCTTGTCTAAATTTAGATGATTCAACTTTCCCAAACTGGATGACACCGATGCTGACAGTGTTTCCAAACATTTCAATGATGGATTTCTCTTGTCTGCTTTTCCCATCTCGAAAGTATTATCTGAAATGATGTAATAATAATAATAAAAGAAGAAAAAATAATATTAAAACAACAAATGAAACCTACACTGACTATGGTTTTAAAAGTTAACATACACTCAATGATATATTTCATAAGATTATTCAGACATATCATTTACTGTCTGAAAGGATAATGCAGACTTATCAAGGTATATATCATTAATAAGACCCAAAGCTAGCCTACAATGAAGCAACATCTCTACAATTCTTTTCCTGTATGATTTACATTCAGATTTTCTACATGTATGCACACAGTCTTTTCATTTTTTAATTATAATTTTCTTTAACAAGTAACACAATAAATATGAGCATTTAGGACTAATAAAAAAATCATCAGAATCTCTCATTAATTAGTTTACAATATGGAACACATATTAAGCATGTTGCCAGTATGATAATGCATGCAGTTTTAATATATTATTTACATTATCAAAAATTGTTTTCCTCGCACAAGCCCTTGTCGCCAGTTTTATTTCTTGTGTAAGCCCTTTTCAACCTTTTTTTCTTTTGCACAAACCCTTATCAACCATTTTTTCCTTGCACAAACCCTTATCAACAGTTTTTTCCTTCCACAAACCTTTATCAACAGTTTTTTCTTCCTTGCACAACCCTTATCAACAGTTTTTTTTCCTTTGCACAACCCTTATCAACAGTTTTTTCCTTGCACAACCCTTATCAATAATTTTTCCCTTGCACAAACCCTTATCAAAAGATGTTTGCACGTCCATACCTCCATTCTGCCATTCATCACCAGCTTCATTCTCTGTTTCAGCTTCAAGAGCAGACAACGTTCCAGCAGCAGCCAAACTGACAGCCTTAGTTAGCTGATCTGCACTGATGGTGGGCAGGGTGTCTGACATATTCTCAATGCCCTGGTTACCATGTACACACGGCTGGGTGTCACAGTGGCATAGATACCAAGTTTCCCATAGATGTGCTATTGAGGAAAAAAATTTAAATTCCCATTAAATAAAATGTACAACACTATCAAGAATGTGTTGTGTTGTGTTGTGTTGTACGATTGATGAATTTATAACACCTGTGCCCCATAGAGAGCTTTATTATTTTGATGTTTGCATCAGACAGGATATGAAGTGTGACTGCACAGACTGGTTTGTTTATTGCAGCTGGCTTGTGAGCATACACGCGCAACTTTTCCGCCTTTGACTTTGCAGAGTTTAAAAGATTATCGTGTGGTGCAATGTGAAAAAAGAAAGCAGGGAAGTGGATATGAAAGATGATAAACAATCTTTTGTGTTTGTGAAAGTTGTAAAGTAAGTGACCTGGAATTGTGGGTCTATGCCCTGTCATTGCTCCATGACTGAGTGAATGTCCAGTACCTACGTCAATATGTCAATATTAAATTGTTTGAAGAGTTATGGGGTTACTGCGCTGGTGGTTTACGTGAAGAAGCAGACAGTGTGGTTTGTTATCCCTGGACAACGAGACAGCGGGCAGAGTGTGGTCGCCATAGTACTGTGTACCACTGTACTGTGATAAACACTAAATTCTGATTTATGGTATCAGTATCTCATTTAGACATGTGAGTTTCTATCATCTCCTTTTCCACTCATTATGGAAACCTATGTCTAACATTAAATTCTGATTTATGGTATCAGTATCTTATTCAGACGTGTGAGTTTCTATCATCTCCTTTTGCACTCATTATGGAAACCTATGTCTAATATTAAATTCTGATTTATGGTACCAGTATCTCATTTAGACATGTGAGTTTCTATCATCTCCTTTTGCACTCATTATGGAAACCTATGTCTAACACTAAATTCTGATTTATGGTACCAGTATCTCATTTAGACGTGTGAGTTGCTATCATCTCCTTTTGCACTCATTATGCAAACCTATGTCTAACACTAAATTCTGGTTTATGGTACCAGTATCTCATTTAGACGTGTGAGTTTTTATCATCTCCTTCTCCACTCATTATGGAAACCTATGTCTAAGCACATGCTCTTGCATCAGTGTTTCCTGTAGCTATTTATTTTACACTATGAGATTGCCAGCCCCATGTACAACTTATATTAGGCCTTTATTTGGTCTGTACTTGCTGATAGGAAAGTTATATTAGTGATTGTGTCTTTAAACTGTCTGGGTCATCCATGGGTCCTATATACCATAGTTGTGTGAGTGTCATGAGAATGACCTCGGCCAATAATGCACTTTTTTTAGGGTGCAAAATTGGCTGAGCGCCCTTTCACGACGTACTGTCACAGCAAGGCAATGGCGCCATTTGGTTGGTCCTAGGTTAGATTCCTGGTAAGCCTATCACTTATATTTTCTTTTCTGTTGTCTGGTGTCATCCTTTATTGACTAATTTATTAACTTATATTAGTCATCTCTTAAAGCTTGCTGGAGCGAGCAGCAGTTCTATACTTACTTTGCCTCCTGAAAGAACCCCCTGGAAACTGCATGGCCAATTTCTATCATCATCATTTTCACTCCTTACAGAGCATGGAGCCACCACTGCAGCTGGTCCACTTGCATGAAGCCTGCACCAAGCATCCATATACTCTGGTTTCTGTAGCAAATTGTTTTACACGTTGAAGTGGTCAGCTCTTAGCACAACCTCATATTAGTCACATTGTATGACATGCCTGAGGGAGCTGGAGTCCTATGCCTTTTGTTTTTGTGTCTACAGATGAAATACTGCAATGTCAGTGCACTCAGACTACAGACTTTTGTGTCTACAGATGAAATACTGCAATGTCAGTGCACTCAGACTACAGACTTTTCTGATCCTCACTGTTTCAAATCCTTTAGCCTCTTTGTTTTTGTTGTTAGGATGATCTTTCTCCATGTGTATTTTTGTGTTTCTCCAGTTCTCTTCACCCAGTTACTGGTGTTCATTCATCTTCTTTCAGTGGTAGTAAAATTAAAATCATCAAAGTCATCCTTGCACGTCGCGAACATCGTTAGGGTTAAGATGAAGGTTTGGGTCCAGGGTTAGGTTTAGGATTTCTAAACCATACCCTTTATTACTGCATCTCAGAATTCTTTTATAAGGTCCTATCGAACACAAGAATTCCCAGTCTGTTAGTGATAATTAAGCGCAGAAAAAGACTAACAGATGACACAATAACACCATTTTTGCAGTTTATAATAAACTCAGATAATTGTTGTTTGGGTTTTTTTAATAAATGAAGACCTGCTTTAAAAGGCAAAGTCCCCATGTCTCAATTATAAAGCAGCCCACTGTAATTGAAAATATACTTACTTACTTACTTAGTTGTTCCCCTTCTACTGTGAGGTGTAGAGGTTTGGAAGAGAGAGCGCCAGACTATCCTATTGGCTGTCTTCCTCCTGGCCTGGTTCCATTCTAGTCCTCGGTCCTTCAAAGATTGTCTAATGTTGTCCTCCCAGCGGACTCTGGGTCGTCCTCGGGGTCTGGATATAAATTTAACAATATGGTATTTTTACAAATTAACGTAAACTACTCTGGTAAAAGAGGTTACTGGTGTTATTAATTAAGGGTAAACAGAGTGAGGTCAAGCTGTGTAAGTTCCCTGAGTCTAATTGTTGATGGTGATGATTCTCAGAGTCCCTATCCGCCACCTCTTAGATCTCACTCTGTGTAAAATAGGCTCTGTGATGTTGTGTGTGTCTAGGGTAATGTATTTAATATAAGGACGAAATAAAATGTAAACAGAACTGTAACTCAATAATATTAAAGTGAGTAAGACTTTTGTTAAAGTTTAGGTAATTATATTACAATTTAATTTCCCTGTACCTCAATTTTCTGGGACAGGGATTGTCAAACTCAATAAATTTGTTTATATAAACTATTTAAAATAAATAACTGGAACTCTGTCCAAGTATCTGGTTTCTACGAATAAAGATCACTGTAAGAATTCCACCCACTGATCTGTCTATCTGCTTGTACTGATCACTGTTACTATGTTGAAAAGACTGTTGGGTTCATCACTTCAAGATGATTATATTATTATTATGGTTATGGTTATTATGGTAACTCCGCCTATGCCGGTCCCAAGCCCGGATGAAAAAGGAGGAGGGCGGCCTGCATGGAGGCCGTAAGGAGGCAGCCCCTCCACCATGCAAAGGCACAACAGGCCAATCACCTGTTTGTCTTAAACTATGATTACGAGCAATACAAGAGAGAAAACCGGACTGATTCTAAAGGCAACGAACTGGAACGGACTACGGACTACGACTTATGGAACTTGGAACACAAGAAGGATAAATGGGAAGGAAGAGGAGCTGGTGGAAGAGATGAGGAAAGCAAAACTAGAAATCCTGGCTATAACGGAAACAAAGAAAAAAGGACAAGGAGTCATGGATTTCGATGGCAACACGTTGCTCTACAGTGGTGTACCCATATCTGAAAGAGCTAAAGGGGGCATGGGTTGCATTGTGGCCCAAAATCAAAAAGATAGTATCAAGGGATGGAACTTTGTCTCGGAGCGCATTATGGTTGTAAAACTAAAAGAAGGAGAAACCATAGTCAACCTGGTCATAGTGTATGGGCCAAATGAGGATGAGAGAGCAGAGGTCAAGGAGGAATTCTTTGAGCTGCTTCAAAGGACAGTGGATGACTGCCTAGATGAAGTTATCATGCTCGGAGATTTTAATGCCTGAGTTGGAAATGACCATGCTAGATGGGGTGGAGTTATCGGAAGATATGGAGAAGATACTCTCAATGACAATGGAAAGCGACTCCTTAGATTCTGCAGTGAGCAGAATCTGATCATTACAAACACAAAGTTCCCCCATAAGCGCATACATGCATACACTAGATGTGAACCAACCAAGAATGAGAAGTCAGTGATCGACTATGCCATTGTTCGGAGAAGCTCATTCAGATATATCCGAGATGCAAGAGTCTGGAGGGGGCCAGAGATTGGAAGTGATCACTACCTGCTAACAATCAAACGAACAACTGAAAGAGTTGCTCAGCCTAGGAACTGCCCAACATCACGCAAGAAACCAAGTAAACGAGCATGAGAAATGAGCATTAGGACCTACAAGCTGAGAGAGCCAGAAATTAAGACCAGATATCAGGGGCTTATTGCTACAGCAGCGAGCAACACAGAAGAACGACCTGATGACTTGGAAACCCTCTGGAATAAATTCAAGGATATCATAAAGACAGCTGCTGCAGAAGCATGCGATGAAGTCCGACTTGGGAACCAGAGAAAGAGGACACCTTGGTGGACAGAAGAAGTCAAAGAGAAAATAAGAGAGAAGAAAATGGCATGGAAACAATACTTAGGAGCTAAAAACACAACAGGACAAATGGAAAAATATAGAGAATATGTGACACTCAGAACAGAAGCAAAGAACAAAGTGCTAGCAGCAAAACAGAAGTCCTGGGAAGAATTTGGAGAAAAGCTAGAAAAAGATGCACAAGAAAACCAGAAATTGTTCTATAAGACCCTAAAGAACATGAGGAAGGAAAAACAATGCCCTCTCAAATTTATAAAGGACAAGCAAGGCAAATTGCTTACTGCCCCGAAAAAAGTAATGGAAAGATGGAAAGAATATTTCTCAGAACTCCTGGATGGTGAGCATGGTGAAGCATCAGAAATGATAACCACTAGCACAGAAGAGAAAACCAATGATGGTGAAGATGACATAAAGATGGAAGAACTGAGGGCAGCACTAGAGAAAATCAAGATGGGCAAAGCAGCAGGGCATGATGGTATAACACCAGAAATGGTTAAGTACATGGGAGCATCAGGCGACCTATTACTCTTAAAGGTCCTACAGGCAGCATGGTGCAACAAGACCATACCAAAGGATTGGGAGATTGCCATCATAACACCAATTTTCAAAAAGGGTGACAATCGACAATGTGGAAACCATAGAGGCATATCCCTTTTCAGTGTCCCTGGTAAAATCTACTCTAGAATCCTAGAGCAGAGACTCCGACGCCTAGCTGAGCCACAATTGGATGAGGTCCAGTGCGGATTCCGAGCAAACCGAAGTACTCAAGACCTAATCTTCACACTCAGACAGCTGAGTGAAAAGGCCCTTGAGTATAAGAGTGAGATCCATCTTTGTTTCATAGATCTGGAAAAGGCGTTTGACAGGGTCCCCTGGAGCAAACTTTGGGACTGTTTGGCAAGGAAGAATATTCCAGCACCTCTGATTCATGCTATACAGAGCTTCTACAAGTCTTGCAGAAATTATGTGAGGACAGCAAACCATAAGTCAGAAGAGTTCAGGACCACCACTGGTGTAAGACAAGGTGATATCCTATCACCTTACCTCTTCATACTCCTTATGGACGATGTCATCAAGGCATGTAAGGAGAGAACAAGAAAGTATTCAGTGGGGTACTGGAAGATGAGACAGGTCTATATTTCGGAGCTGGCATTTGCTGATGATGTTGCCCTGATTGCTAAATCAGAGGCACATCTCCAATCCAACCTGCAGGTCTGGAAGGAAGAGCTGGAGAAGAGAGGGATGGTCATAAGCAGCTCTAAAACAAAATCCATGGTGATATCACGAGAAGAAAGAAAACATCAGATTAAGTTGGGAGAACAGGTCCTGGAGCAGGTCGACCACTTTAAATATCTCGGAGCTATTATAGACCGAAAGGGAGGCATCAAAGAAGAGTTGGCCACTCGAAAAACAGCGGCTGGGAGACTTTTTCAGGCCATAAATCGTGGATTCCTCAGCAAGAAAGAGGTTGGTAAGAAAACGAAGATGGCTGTATACCGCTCCACCTATGTCCCAGTCTTGACATATGGATGCGAGTCGTGGGCAATGACTACAACCCACAAAAGCCAGATCCAAACCTCAGAAATGAGGTATCTGAGGAAAGTGGTTGAAGTAACAAGAAGAGACATGGTCCGCAACCAGACGATCCGTCAAGGCCTGAAATCCCATCCGCTGCAGACCCAAATAGAACAGTCCCAACTAAGATGGTTTGGCCATGTCTGCAGAATGGGAGAAGATCGGCTACCACGACAAGCATGGGAAACAAAGAGCCAGGGATCCAGACCTCCAGGACGACCCAGAGTCCGCTGGGAGGACAACATTAGACAATCTTTGAAGGACCGAGGACTAGAATGGAACCAGGCCAGGAAGAAGACAGCTGATAGAATGGTCTGGCGCTCTCTCTTCCAAACCTCTACACCTCACGGTAGAAGGGGAACGACTAAGTAAGTAAGTTATTATGGTGGAACTTTACGATATCAATAATTTGTCAGTGCCTTTTCTAAAGGACTTAACTGGCATGGATTGAAGAAAACAGTTGGCCCATAGGTCCTCAGAATCAACAAATGTGGTGCTCCTGGTCGAAGGTGTGGGGCTAGCTACAACTTGAATGCTGAGCGATCACTCCCAGGATTTTTGTCCCTCACCAGGTTTCCTGCCACCAATAAGTATTCTGACATATAACCTGAAATGAGAGGAACATTCCCTCCCATATAACTCTCATCTATAATACTTCCACACATAACCACTGTAACAACTCACCTTGATCAGCTATGTGTGCTGATCATTATACCAGTCTTTATTTTTCATTGTTTAACATCACTGCTGTGTAAACATTCTTCTTCAGTGATAGTACAAAGCCCTGATCCCTTCCTCCAAGGTGTCGCTTCCATATAATAGACAGGGGTGTACATTACATAGCTTGTGATCCCTTAATATCTCTTTACAACATCTTATACAAGGCTTGTAGTTCATACACTAGATAGGGTGTGCTTCCTAACACTGAAACCTGTGGATAAATTCTTTCTACAATTTTCTACATGATTTTACATAATATTTAAACATTTATGGCACTGCAAAAGCCAATATCCCTTCTGGGTTACTGAATTGGCATGCGCAACATTTGTAAGCCACTAGCAAATATTTTATGCCTTTCTTTCACTCCGAAAGACTGCATTCCTATTTTGGCTATCATAACACAAATTGTGGCCTGCATGTTAATTAAATCAATACAAATACTTATGGTGCCTTACCCTCAAACAAGAATATCACATATCATAAGCTTGACTTTGGCAGTTAATGGGTTCTACCACTGCTTTAAGTGTCCAGACGGTGAAAGCTTTGGTCACACAGGCTCTCCCGCTGATGTCAGCTTTAGATAGTTTTAATTTCAAATGGCGGTTTTTTGCCAGCAAAATGTTAATTTTATTGCCCCAAGCTACCCTATGCCTTAACCAATCAGAGAGCGTGTCAAGAAATTTCTAACTTTTCTCACGCAACCAAATTGAGCAGTTGATAAGTGTGTTTGTTCGTCAGTTTCAATTTTTATTTATACAATATCTTTGTTATTAATGGGTCAATTTTTAATATTAAAAGTGATTATTAAAAGGACAACTGTCCTCTATCTTTCTATATAGGTTTCCTTTACCCATTTATCCCCGTTTTCATCTTGGTAATTTTTTTCTAATTTATAGTGCTATGTTCACTGAACTAAAATATTAATAAAATAATTTTCTAATGCCAGATAATTTATTATAAGGGAAAATTTAATGATATATATTAACCAATATTAGCGCTACCCTTCAAGACATCCCTGTTATTTATAAAGAAATAAATTATCTAAGTTTCTTTTCAAACGCACAATTTAGGCTTGATTTCCATTGTAATCCACCTTTTCTCTCCCCTATAAAACGAGGAAACAAGTTGGTTCGTTGCCAAGATTTACGGCTTTCGTCATAAATATTGGGAAGGGTCTAGCGTGTGCGTGTGTTTGGGGGAAAAGGGGGGGAGGGGGGGGGGGGGGGGGGGGGGGGGGGGGGGGGGGGGGTGGTGGTGGTATTTTTACGCTTGGCGTTAGAAAATTCAAATTCTTTATTTTAAATGTTAGCGGTTTGATTTGACGATGGCCTTGAGACCAAGGTCAAACATGGAATTTATTTATAGATTTTAAACTGTAATAGTGGAAAATTCAAATTATTTTGTCCAATTTTAAGCGGTAAGTATGACCTTGCCCTTGGCAATTTTTCAAATATAGTAGTAGTGGTTTATAGGTTGTGAATTTACGTTACTAGACTTTTGAATCGGGGAAATTTGAGCGGGGTGTCACACAGAGTACTTTACTACAACTACCATGACATGCCGCGGAAGCACAGTGGTTAGTGCACTGGCTTCCTAGCTCGGTGGTCCATGGTTTGATCCCCAGTTGAGGTGGGATTTTTTAGACCGCAAACGGCTCCGGGGTCGACCCAGCCTCACATATTGGGTCCAGAGCAACTCTGGGAAGGTTAAGGCGGCAGGCGTGATGCTGACCACATCACACCTAGTGTGCCGATGGTCAAGAAAATATGGGCCTAACACCATATTCCCAATATGCCTCAATGGGCGTGTAACGGGATCCTTTTTTTCTTCTTACTGTTGATAGCATTACAAGGCAGTCCTTGTTCTGGAACCCCCAGGGCAAGAGAGGCAGAGGAAGACCAAGAAGTACATGGAGAAGAGAGTTGGAAACAGAGGTGAAAATGATGAGGAGAACATGGAAAGAACTTGAGATGATGGCACGGGACAGGAGGACTTGGCATGTGTTTGTTGAAGGCCTATGCTCCTTTGGGAGTGGAGGGTTATGAATGAATGAATGAATGACATTATCCACATAGGTCTACTTGTGTTCACAGGTCCATATAAAACAATAGTCCTATTTTAATTATCAACATTGTCTGAATCGGTGTTGGAGTGGCTAAGAGGTATGGCTTCCGCCTCTAATTCTAAAGGTACTGGGTTCGGTTCTGTCGTGAAATATTCTAATCCACATATATAAATTATCAGGTAAATATAAAGCCTAACAAATACATTTAATAAAGAAAAGAGAAATGGTAAAAGAAACAGTGCTGTCACAATGACTGTACTCGAAATCCCCCTTGTTTTCTACTTCGTCTGCAAATTGTAACGCTTTCATGTTGATAGTAAAAGCCTACTGTGTCGCTGCACGCTTTCTTCAATGAAACGTGTACTGTATTTCTTGGAAAAAACTTGAGATACGCAAGCTGATCAATGACCTAAATTTAATATCTCATTCATTCCATTTTATACACGGTGTAACTAAAAGACAGATAAAGCAGGAGAGAGAGAGGGGCGAATGAAGGCAGGAAGCATGCAATACTAAACACGCGTCGCGCGATACACAATTGCTGCCATCACGCGTGTAAGGCCACATGCACTAACTTTATTTCAAATCGACAGTGATAAAATACACTACCCATCCGAGAGTTAGGTTTTAAAATCCTGAAAAACGCTTATTGGAAATATGACATTATACTGGTTTACGTTTGAAAACATTACAGTACCCAGACAGCACATCTTCGAAACAGGAGGTAGAAGAAATTGCATATTTTGAACGCAGCCACTTAGCTCCATTAAATTTGTATATTTGGGTTCCTTAGGACTTGCTGACAAATAATATGTAAAACGTTACGCAAATAGTCTAGGAATTACCAAATTATAACCAAAATAAAATAGTGGGGGTGCCTGACAGCATGAAATCATTTCTGCTCATAAAATTTTTTTTTATAACGTGTTTGAAAAAACATTACGTTACAGAAATAGCCTACCATGTTAACTCCTATTTGATTGGAGCGCAACAAATATAAGACTAAACACGATTGGTCGGGCTATAAATACTATCTTGTGTTGTCAGGGGAAACGTGAAAAAGGAGTACTTTTTTGAAAAGATGTGTAGACATGGTTTCATTGGGTAGAGCTGCGAATATACTCAATTCAGAGCATCTGTTCATTGCCACATCTTGTAATAAACCTACTAAGAAGCAGTGCGTTGAGCACCAGTGTATATTTTTTATAAAATAAAGCCTGGGACATCGGCAGATCGGAGTTGTGCTATATTCATTGCCAGTCAACGAAACTGTTTATTATTCTATGAATTGTGGGACCGTGGTCTTAAAGTTATTGAGCAGCACCTGGTCAGAGCTTTGCTGAAGCCAGAGGTGGACAGCATACTCCTTGGTCCATATAGCAACCAGTGGGGTGGCTCCAGAACTCATTAAAGTAATCGAGCAGAGGAGGCCTTTACTGCAGTCATCACGAAAGATAAGAGAGTGTGGCCATGGAGCTCAACATTATGTACCCCCATCTTAAAATGACAGTGTAAAATAAAATTAAGAGGGGAATTTAATTGTTGTAATATCAGGAACTGAGAACATCTCCAATACTAGTTCCAATAAAGACAAACTATTGAAGTCATGATGACAAATACCAACAGAGCTTGAACAAGACAAAACCAGTATTACCTCATATTACTACTACACAACTGACACACATAGGATACTATTAAAAATATATGTCACTACAAGATTCATATTGATAAATTCTGTACATATAACTTGTAATTAAAATTGATTGTGATTCCTGGTTCCCTTTGTATTTGAATCAGGACACATATACATTCATGACAGCACTGAATACATATTGTTATTTGAAAAGTTATCAGTGACTCCTTTAAGATATCCTTGTAGAGTGTTTTATGTATGTGAGTGTCACAGTGTTGTCAAGTGTGGTGGAATAAATTAAATTGTTTATCTGTCTGTTGTTGTTATGACTTACACTTCATCATACACATACCCTAGACATATAACGTAGTCATCACACTATTCCAGAATAATTCTGACTGAGGTATACATATGTGGCAGCAAGTAAGGTTATCTATAATACACTACTCTTATTAGATATAGATACCTTCACAGCTGATCTCAGTCAGTACACTAAGTCCCCTATAAATATTTATAACATCCCACTTCACCACTTATATTGGGGTCTCGCTCTCGGGATTTTGAATCTTTCCCTATTACAAATATTGGGGGTAATTCACTTCAGGGAATAATAAGAATTAAAAGGTATCCTTGGGTGAAAATAAATAAGGTTGAGCTCACAGTGCCTGTGTTGTCCTAAGTTAGTTAGTCATAGAAAAAATTGTTTAGTTACATATTTTAGACATTTATCTGTTAGACAATGGCCGACCTGGCAAAATTTCGATCTGCTGCTGTACAGACTGCGAAAGAGTTAGGAATGGACGGGCAAATTATGATTTCTTATGTCACTGCTGAATGTGACAAATATATTGAACGGGAAGAAAGAAGATTAGAAAAAGAGGCCGAAAGAAAATTAGAGGCTGAAAAGGAAATTAAGAGGTTGCAGATTGAGGCTGAGGCTAAGAGGTTGCAGATTGAGGCTGAGGCTAAGAGGTTGCAGATTGAGGCTGACAAAGAGGCTAAAGCATTGGAAGCCGAGGAAAGAAGACAGGCTGCAGAAAGGGAAGAGAAGAAATTAGCTGCAGAAAGGGAAGCAGAAGATAAGAGATTACAAAGGGAACATGAGTTACGACTAAGGGAGTTTGAGTTTCAGGGCCATGCTCCTGAAAATGGTGCCAGTCCCTTTGCCTCTGATGCTACTGCTAGCCAGGGAGCCTCAACCTCAGCTATGAATTTTCATTTAGATCATTTTGTTGAGAAAGACGATGATATTGAGAGCTATCTAAATAGGTATGAACTATTAGCTACCACATATGGGTTAGAGAGAGAAAGGTGGAGCTTAAAGTTATCTCAGGGACTTCGTGGGGCAGCTTATGAAGTTTTTGCAAAAATGAGCAGAGGTGATCAGGAAAATTATGACATGCTAAAGCAGGCTCTTTTGTTAAGATATGAAAAGAATGCAGAATTTTATAGGAAAAAAATTTAGGAATGCTAAACTACTGTCAGGTGAAACCTATCACCAGTTCTCTGCACGAATAGAGACATACTTGGAGAAATGGACTTCTCTGGGGAAAACCCAAGATCTTAAGGAAATGGTCCTTATAGAACAATTAAGAGAGTCCATGGCTCCAGACCTGAGAAAGTTTCTCATGGAACAAGGTGCAGAGAGGCTGGGTGAGTTGCTAAATGTTGCTGAAAGGTATCAAGCAGCTCAAGCAGAGGTAACAGGTAATAAAAAGAAACAGGTGGATAACTTTAGGGCACCACAGAACTTTAATAAATTTGATCCTAGGGATCAAAACAAAGGTAAGCACCAGTTTGATAGGCCACGGTATGAAAATAAAAATAAATTCCCACAATTCGATGAAAGGAAATATGATGAAAGAAAATCTTTCAACCAAGGAAAAAGGTGGTGTAAAAATTGTCAGATGGACAATCATGACACTGACCGTTGTAGAAGGAAACCTGTGTATATGGCCACCCTTCAGGTCAGGTCGACCTCAAGACAGGAGGAGGATATTATGTTGGATACCACTCCAGAAGAGATGAGGAAGGCACAGGCTGGGGATAAAACACTCAAGCCTTGTTTCAGAAAATTGTCAACTTGTCATACAACTCCAGGCAAGGGAGATTTTTACATGAAAAACAAGTTGATGTATAGGAAGACTGGAGCTAGATCCAAAGGTCAGGGACAGCTGGTACTTCCTAAAAGATACAGGACAGACCGAGCAAAGCAAGTGGCCATTATAGTGGGGGTCTTAGGACAGCAGATAGGTTTTCTTTGCCATTTAATATTGGGTCTTTAGGGCAACGGCAAATCAATCCATTTGCTGTTGTTTCCGTAATCGAAGTGACTGGCAAACGGGTGATCAGCCCGTTGGTCCAAAAAGATATGGGGCCTACATGAGAAATGGGGACCATGAGAAGATAGGTACCATCATTCAAAAGGTGGCTCACAATTATTATTGGCCCAAAGCAAGATGGGACATTGAGAATTTTGTAGAAAGGTGTAGCATAGCACATGAGGGAACACCCACAAGTGGGAACATTGATCAGGACCTGGACACGCCACGGGGCAAAATTAGGCCTGATAATAAAAAGAAAAATAGATTTGATAAAGTGGACCAAATGGAATGGGAAGCCCCTTTTCACGGACAAGCTTCACTTAACTGTTTTACAATGGCCACTATGCGGAGAGTGCAAAAAGATGTCTTACCCCAGGATAAGCCGAAAATCCCTCAATCGGACTTAAACAAAATGGAGGAAGAGGATGTAGAGAGGAAATCTCTCATCAAGAATTTTAAGTGGGGAGAAAGCCCCAAAAGAAAAATTGGTAGCGGTCGTTTTGTGCATGATAATTCTGGGAAGAAAAATCATCACTATAGAGCTTCGAGTGGAAGAGACCATACCGGTGCATGGACAAATAGGTCCACAAAATTAAAGGTCCATATGTAGCTTTGTTAAGAACGTGGACTGATGAAAAGGCGGAGGAAAACATTACATCTTCATACCAATATGTGAATGAGCTGACCACTCGTTTAAAAACTGGCTGGAAACTTGCCAATGAAAATTTGAAACAAGCCAGGAAGAAACATGCTGCCTATTATAACAGGAAGGCGAAAGACAGAGATTTGGCTGTGGGAGAGAAGGTACTGCTTCTTCTCCCCGGGAGTCAGAATAAGTTACAGATTGGATGGCAGGGTCCATATACAGTTCTAGAGAAGGTGTCTAGAACAAATTATAAGATAGATAAGAAGGGGAAAGAAAAAATCTATCATGTGAATCTCCTGAAGAAATATTTGGAAAGAGAACATCAGGAAGAGACACACTTGTTGACCTTGTCCATCGCCATGGAGATGAAAAAGGAACCACTTTCATCATTTGAATATCCATTACACCCCTGTGAGACAGCAGCACAGGTGAAAATCAGTACACATTTAACGAAAACTCAGAAAGAGAGAGTGCAACAGGTTCTAAATAATCATGCAGAGGTGTTAACAGACCGACCAGGGCATACAAACCTATTGGAATATGATATGAAACTGATAGACCCCACACCTGTCTGTATGAAACCATATTCGATTCCGTTTGCTAAGGAGAAAGCTTTGAAGGAAGAGATAGACTATCTGTTGAAGGAAGGAATTATTTCGCACAGTGAATCTTCGTATAGTTCCGGTGTTGTACTCTTAAGGAAGCCCTCTGGAGAACATAGACTCTGTATAGATTACAGGAGACTGAATGCTATTACAGAAGGACAGGTGGATCCATTGCCGGATACAAATCAGCTGTTTGCCAGACTAAATAAAGCTAAATATTTCTCAAAAGTGGATCTGAGTAAAGGATATTATCAGATTCCAGTAAAACCTGAGATCAGACAAAATTGTTGGATGTAAACATTTCGGAGGAACGTAATGAATCCCTGAGTTGCCTCTTTGATTGAGGATATTCCGAATGTTTCATACAGGATAATAAGAAGATTATGGGATCCACTACGAAAACTCTGCTATCACCAGGTATATGTTATCTCCTCATAACGTACATTTTGAGGAAAATCTAATGTTCTCTGGACATGTCATTGCGCAGACTCAGAGAAGAGAAATGGTGAATACGGGTTGCGAAGCAGCATTAAGACAAGCACTCACACTTGCGGCTGTTCAGTAACATAACCGAAATATATTATTGGTTGTAGAAGTCTGAGGCAGATTTCATGAGTAGTGCCTACTCTGAATGGACCCAACTACATAAAACCATGATAGCACCACAGCAGAGTAAAGTCAAGTTGACTTACATTTATCTATGTGTATATAGAATAAAGGACTGACATATAATGTCTGTTTTAAGAGGGGAGATGTCGTGAAATATTCTAATCCACATATATAAATTATCAGGTAAATATAAAGCCTAACAAATACATTTAATAAAGAAAAGAGAAATGGTAAAAGAAACAGTGCTGTCACAATGACTGTACTCGAAATCCCCCTTGTTTTCTACTTCGTCTGCAAATTGTAACGCTTTCACGTTGATAGTAAAAGCCTACTGTGTCGCTGCACGCTTTCTTCAATGAAACGTGTACTGTATTTCTTGGAAAAAACTTGAGATACGCAAGCTGATCAATGACCTAAATTTAATATCTCATTCATTCCATTTTATACACGGCGTAACTAAAAGACAGATAAAGCAGGAGAGAGAGAGGGGCGAATGAAGGCAGGAAGCATGCAATACTAAACACGCGTCGCGCGATACACAATTGCTGCCATCACGCGTGTAAGGCCACATGCACTAACTTTATTTCAAATCGACAGTGATAAAATACACTACCCATCCGAGAGTTAGGTTTTAAAATCCTGAAAAACGCTTATTGGAAATATGACATTATACTGGTTTACGTTTGAAAACATTACAGTACCCAGACAGCACATCTTCGAAACAGGAGGTAGAAGAAATTGCATATTTTGAACGCAGCCACTTAGCTCCATTAAATTTGTATATTTGGGTTCCTTAGGACTTGCTGACAAATAATATGTAAAACGTTACGCAAATAGTCTAGGAATTACCAAATTATAACCAAAATAAAATAGTGGGGGTGCCTGACAGCATGAAATCATTTCTGCTCATAAAATTTTTTTTTTATAACGTGTTTGAAAAAACATTACGTTACAGAAATAGCCTACCATGTTAACTCCTATTTGATTGGAGCGCAACAAATATAAGACTAAACACGATTGGTCGGGCTATAAATACTATCTTGTGTTGTCAGGGGAAACGTGAAAAAGGAGTACTTTTTTGAAAAGATGTGTAGACATGGTTTCATTGGGTAGAGCTGCGAATATACTCGATTCAGAGCGTCTGTTCATTGCCACATCTTGTAATAAACCTACTAAGAAGCAGTGCGTTGAGCACCAGTGTATATTTTTTATAAAATAAAGCCTGGGACATCGGCAGATCGGAGTTGTGCTATATTCATTGCCAGTCAACGAAACTGTTTATTATTCTATGAATTGTGGGACCGTGGTCTTAAAGTTATTGAGCAGCACCTGGTCAGAGCTTTGCTGAAGCCAGAGGTGGACAGCATACTCCTTGGTCCATATAGCAACCAGTGGGGTGGCTCCAGAACTCATTAAAGTAATCGAGCAGAGGAGGCCTTTACTGCAGTCATCACGAAAGATAAGAGAGTGTGGCCATGGAGCTCAACATTATGTACCCCCATCTTAAAATGACAGTGTAAAATAAAATTAAGAGGGGAATTTAATTGTTGTAATATCAGGAACTGAGAACATCTCCAATACTATTGAAGTCATGATGACAAATACCAACAGAGCTTGAACAAGACAAAACCAGTATTACCTCATATTACTACTACACAACTGACACACATAGGATACTATTAAAAATATATGTCACTACAAGATTCATATTGATAAATTCTGTACATATAACTTGTAATTAAAATTGATTGCGATTCCTGGTTCCCTTTTGTATTTGAATCAGGACACATATACATTCATGACAGCACTGAATACATATTGTTATTTGAAAAGTTATCAGTGACTCCTTTAAGATATCCTCGTAGAGTGTTTTATGTATGTGAGTGTCACAGTGTTGTCAAGTGTGGTGGAATAAATTAAATTGTTTATCTGTCTGTTGTTGTTATGACTTACACTTCATCATACACATACCCTAGACATATAGCGTAGTCATCACACTATTCCAGAATAATTCTGACTGAGGTATACATATGTGGCAGCAAGTAAGGTTATCTATAATACACTACTCTTATTAGATATAGATACCTTCACAGCTGATCTCAGTCAGTACACTAAGTCCCCTATAAATATTTATAACATCCCACTTCACCACAGGTTCCCAGTCTTCTTCTTCTTCCGTCCTTAACCACCGACCATCAAAGCAGTCAGTGGCCATTATGCCTAGTGGCGTCTTAGGGCAACAGCAGATAGGTTTTCTTTGCCACTGTTTCCCATCACGCCTAGTGGCGTCTTTAGGGCAACGGCAAATCAACCCATTTGCTGTTGTTTCCGTAATCGAAGTGAATGGCAAACGGGTGATCAGCCCGTTGTTTCGGTTCCCAGTGCAGGGAATATAATTGATGGACATTTTTTCAGAACCAGTAGGGTCCTAATGATGTCATACTCCCCCTGATCTCATGGGTAGTGAGATCAAATGCCCAGCCTTCTCTGATAAGGGTAAAAAAATAGGAGGTCCAATGTACACACGTTAAAAAACCTATCAGCTGTTGGAAATTGTAAAGAGTAAGTGTTACGGCCGCTGCCGTGACAAAATTTACAAAATTAGGAAAACGTACGCACCACAAAAATATTTATAGAATGTGTGATTCCTATATACACACATTGGGATCCTCACCAATGCTACAGAATTCATGAACTGCACTGAGATCATTCTTGTGTGGTCTAAGGGAGAAGATCAGTGTAATGATGGAGTTGTCAGTGTGCAATGAAGATGGTACTTAAAACAAAACAAAATCACTGTCCAAATCATTCCATTTCTGAAAGAAGCCAGCGCACACTGGAACGTAGCAATCCACTTTATTTGGGCATGTTATGAGAAGAAGATAGTTGGAATATAATGTGACAACAGGAAAGATTGAAGTGTAAAGAGACAGGATTATGATGAGAGAAGATAGTTGGAATATAATGTGACAACAGGACTAATCCAGGAAGTTGTGCATGGCGCTGGCAAACTCATCATGTAAGACAACTGCGACACAAACCACTGCTGCCATAACTTGTGGTTGCTTTGAGTTTTTTTTTTGTTTTTTAATTTGATGACAAATGCTCCCGTTTTAGTGTCAATCATAAAAAGCATTTATGCCAACTTTACGTGTAGCATTGGGCAGAGCAACCTAACCTTTGAAGTGAAGACAGGAGTACGACAGGGATGCCCCTTATCAACCACTCTATCTTTAACAGTCATAGACTGGGTGATGCGCCAGACAACAGAGGGCAATCCAAGAGGAATAAGATGGACTACATTTTCTACATTGGAAGATCTGGAATATGCAGATGACATTGCACTGCTAGCACATTCACATCAACACATCCAGGAAAAACGGATAGACTTAATAAGTAAAGCCAGCAAGTGGGCTTGAACATCAACCTAAAGAAGACAGAGGTCATGACGCTCAATGTGAGCAACCCTGAGCCCATATCAGTAAGGAATCGGCAACTGGAGCGGACGGATGCCTTCGCATGCCTGGGATGCGTGGTGGCACCGGGCGGCGGAGCGGGCAGAGACATCGGCGGCTGAGTGGGCGGGGTGGGAACAGCCTTTTTTGGTCTAGGCGGCATCCGGGGGTCCTCTCGGTGCGGCACGGGCACAGGATTGAGATTGTGTCAGGGCTGTGTGCTTTCTGTGCTTCTCTGTGGCGCGGGGGGCTGGGGAGTTGCAGAGAGGGAGGGTGTCGAGATTGTCCTCTTTTCACACAACATGCCTAGGAGAAGTTCTCCGAGTCTTTTGGCCGGGTGCCATCACCGGCCGGGGTCTGCTTGCTCGGGGCGGGCGGGAGGACGTGCGCGCCATCGTGGCTGACGGGGGTTGGGTTGGCCGTGTCCTCGGGGGAGATCTCGGTGCCATCGCGGGAACGGCTGTGCTGTGGACCCCTGGGGGGGGGGGGGGGGGGGAGAGAGGCCGACCAAAAACAACTTGGCGGAGGACTGTGGAGGCTGAGATGCAAAGAATGAACCAGAGTTGGGGCACTGTACGAAGGATGGCCGCCGACCGAGCAGAGTGGAATCAATTTGTTGTTGCCCTACAAGACGCCACCAGGCGTAATGGCCACTGACTGCTTTGACGGTTGGCGGCTAAGGATCAAAGAAGAGAAGAAGCTCCCGTTCAACCTCTGATTAGGATATATACTGAAACGCATTAAAAATGTACCAATATCAATCGCGACCAGCCGGTAAAAAACAATGTGTAAAAACGTCTACATATGTGAGATCGTTATTCGTTTTTTCTATTCATCCATGCTGGTCATTAATGTGTACATTTGATTTTGAATAAATTCTGATATCAGACAAGGGTGAAAATCAAAAATGCAACCAACAACAAAATCAAACTGTCCACATTTTAAAGTCAATATCCAAACAAGCCTCAATATCTGGTATGATCGCCGTGTGCTTGCAAGTTTGGCAGCGGCTCTGCATAGAACGCACAAGTCTCTGCAAGAAATTCTGGGGAATCAAGTCCCATGCACGGCGGAGAGCAGCATCCAGCTGTTGCGGATTAGCTGAAGACCCTTGCCTGTAGACCCTGCGTCCAAGCTCGTCCGACAGATGGTCTATGGGGGGGGGGGGGCGGGGGGCCAGGTCTGGTGATAGAGCAGACCAATAATCGTCACAATGTTCTGCTGCTGTATATATCGCTGAGTAATGAGAGCATTGTGCGCACTTGCGTAGTCATGCTGGAGGAGTTGCAAGTCTGGTTGTGCTGTAAACGCAGGAACAACCAATGCATCCATAACTTCATCTCGATATGTCACATCATTGACATTACTACGGAAGATGTGAAGAGGCAAGCGATGATGAAAACTGAATCCACCCTAAATGTGAACAATGCCACCCCCAAATCGGTTGTTCTGGCGTACACAGCAATCTGCATAACGCTCTCTGCGCCAGCTGATGTCCGTCTGCAAATGAGAAGCTCAATCTGCTCTCGTCTGTGAATAGTACACCTGTCCACTTAATCTGACATGTTGCTCTGCCCAGTGCAGACGCTGTTGACGATGTCTATGTGTCAAGTTTGGCCCCACGTAAGGTCGTCTTGCAGTTAAAAAAAAAGGCTTGCCGCTCTTAGTCTTCATATGAAAGTAATTGGAGAGACTTGGCCACGTTGTCTCATTACTGCTCGCGCTGTTAGGCGTGTGTCGCATAGAGATTATGATCAATAAATTTTCTATATTTCCTTTATTTTTCTACCCGTATCCTCCACTTTATTATCGCTCTTTATCCTTTTCCTGTGTTTTTCGCATTCGTACGTTTGCGACTATAAACATTACTATTTTCCCATTCAAAATTTCGCCTGTTTCTTTTCTCATTTAGAAACGCGCACGCATGTTATTATATAACGTGTCAGTCGCTGCAGACAGACGAGATGTGTGATTATGTTTCATACTCAGACATAGGAGCAGACTTTTGGTCTAGCATTTTCACCTGACACGAGCGTTTCTTCGGCGTGAGGTGTGAAAACCGACACCTGCACGGCGCAGAATGAGATATTTGTCTGGTATTTTCCTCTGTCACGGCACTTTCAGACAGTTTCGTAGCGTGAGGTGTATAAGACGCGTTTGGCATGTTATGTCCAGCGTCTAAGGTACGTAGGTGTTAGGAAAGGGGAGAGATCGGGTTTTTGGAAATAGTGGGATCTTTGTCTGGTTTAAGATATTAACCAGAGTTTTAAACTTGATTTCACTCATTCTCCAATTGCAGTAGACGTGGTCACTTTGTTCTAGATACTTAAACTTATAAGTGAAACTCTTAGTTTCGATGTGATACCGTAGTTCTGTGTTGAGGTAATTATTATATTAAGTATCTAATATTTTGTGAGTGATTAAGTGTTGAATCGCCTATTTTTCACTAGTTCTTTTGTGCAGAGAGAATTAAAATATAGTCTGTAATATGTTCTAGTGACGTGTTTCAGTGGAAAGCAGAATAAATTATATTTCTAGCTTAAAATCATGCAGCTATAAATGAATTTGATTTTACTGCTAAATAATCAGACGAGAATATAATTTAAAATTAACTTATAACTGAAATGCTACATCAATGAGTATTGACGGGATACGTATGTATTCCTAATTCATGATGATTGATTTTATGAATATAACTTATTTCACGGGAAGTTTTTAAATGATAAGTCAAGCTGTACGCTTGCAGTTTAAAATGTAAGTTATAACGAGTACATAGTAAGTATAATTATTTTATATGTGTTTTTTCCTCTATTTAGTGAAGAAAACTGGGGTTAACCCAAACTTTGCCAGCGTTAAGTACTGATGAGTAATATCTGAGAAGAACTAAAACATTTTCCTTAAAAGACTTGGTGTAAAATCTTTACAAGAACTTTAAAGGTGAAATGACATAACGGGCCTATTGCGCCAGATTTTATTCTTCCTGAGAAAAACTCAAGTACATTTTAGCCCGTGCGGCAAGTAACATATTAACGTCAGTAACATTCCGACGGAGTTTTGACTAGTGGTGTGGTGACCAAATATAGTCGTTTCCTGAAAGTAGACATCGACCTGACATTCCTCATTTCTAGAAACCTACGCCATTTTGACACTGTGCTCGCTGTTAACGTACGTGCCTGGACAATTTTAATGCGACTTAAACAGATATCCTAAAAATAGTAGAACCAAGACAACGTTCCCTGAAGCACTGAATTCAACCCGTCTTTTTTGGAACTGGGGTTATCTTGGCCACGGCTACCATTGAAGATTCTGTATATGCATGTCCTTAAAATTATGTTGCCAGATGCTGCTACCAAAGCTGTAAGTATGCAAGAGAGCACGTGGCCACGGCTGAGTGAATAGAGTGAATGCAGGTCTGAGTGTTTCTTTATTGTTGTATTTTGGCACCCATTTTGCTGTCTTAACCTTCTTTATGCAAGTTTTGTCGCAAACAAGATACTTTTCCTTAGGATAGATCATACTAATATCTAAGTCTGTTCATACCTTTAAAAGGGGAAAATCATTAGATTACCGCTAATGTATCCTTGTTTCCTTGGGGCTATCACTTTCTTCTAACAGGACTGTGGGCATACCTTGAGGGATAAGATCATACTGTGGGACTATCATTCTGGTAGAAATTCATTGATTTTTATGACTATGTGTACAGTATATGTTTCTTGATGTAATTTTTGTGTGTTGTGATGAAATTTTAGATGATAATTAAAATTTTCTCTTGAACTTAATCAGCGCGTTGGTCAGCTCGTTCCAAATTATTTGTATAATCACTGTTATAGTTTTTCTCACCTCTGTGCGTCTAACTGTCGTCACTTGTGTGCGTGCACGTGAGTGGTACGTTCATATATATTAATGTATGTTGTCACTAGACTGTCTGACTCTTCTAAATCTGTTGTAGAAGATAGGCTGAGAAAGAGAGAAGATTCTTTTTTTCTCAGGGACAGCCTCTATTGATTCTACCATCTCACTCGTGGAAATCTATTTCTGTATTATCTCTCACTGTGGCTATCACGTATTCTAATCTAATCAGAAGGGACCAACCCAAGTCTTAATCCCCCTATCAAAAATCTACGACAGCTTGCCGGGAGTGAAAGATTCCGTAGGTGACTGAGCACGATATAATGATCTTGTGCAGATGTGGTCACCCGTGGTACTGAGAGCCAGAGCTGACCAAGACCCTACTCTACCTCCAAATGATGGTCCTGGAAACAGGCTGCATCACTGCAGTCTGGTTGAGAGAGTAGGGATCGAAGAGGGAATGGTAACCCTGTCCCAAAAAATGCCATGCTGGAACCGGATGTGTCGGGCCGAAAGGCGCAGATATCGCAGCTTTGCTGTAAACGGCGACACAACGTAACAAACGTCCTTTTCAGGACGAACGCAGAAGAAGGAGACGAAGTTACTTATTTGGTTGTTACTACCTGCCTCGAGTTTTGGCCTTGTCAGTATTCGCGGTCAGTTCTCAATCAAAGTATACGGCGTGCTGTCCTCTCAGTATTGCTGTTGTTTTATCTGATATGAGTATATGAGGTTTTATCTGATATGAGTATATGAGGTTTTATCTGCACTTGATGTTCCTAGACGAAAAAATGTTAGTCGGCAACCCAGACTCCTTTTGGCTTTCTCTGGGTTGCTTCATGCGCCTCCATTCCAGAGGACATTCTTCTGTCTTGGGCGGCTGAGTTGATTTACGAGTATATTCTGTATTTCATTCATTCATAACCCTCCACTCCCAAAGGAGCATAGGCCTTCAACAAACACATGCCAAGTCCTCCTGTCCCGTGCCATCATCTCAAGTTCTTTCCATGTTCTCCTCATCATTTTCACCTCTGTTTCCAACTCTCTTCTCCATGTACTTCTTGGTCTTCCTCTGCCTCTCTTGCCCTGGGGGTTCCAGAACAAGGACTGCCTTGTAATGCTATCAACAGGTTTCCTCAGTGTGTGTCCTATCCATCGCCATCGTCTTCTTCTCATCTCTTGTTCCACTGGCACTTGTCTAGTTCTTGTCATCAGTTCCACGTTGGTAGCCTTGTCATACCATTTTAATCCCTCTATTCTACGCAAGCACCCATTTATGAAAGTCTGTAGCTTTTTGGTTGTTGTCTTTGTTGTTCTCCATGTCTCCGAGCCATACAATAGGACTGACTTCACATTTGAATTGAAGATTCTTATTTTCGTGTTAGATCCGATTTCTCTTGATCTCCATATATTTCCCAATGCAATGAAAGCTCCTCTTGCCTTTTGTATTCTTATTTTGATATCGCTGTCTGTCCCTCCAACTTTGTCTATATTACTGCCAGATATGTGTATGATTCTACATCTTGAATTGGTGTTTCTTCAAGTTCAACCCTGTTATCATTACCTGCATTTATTCTCATTATTTTTGTCTTTTCCCTGTGTAATATTCTGTATTTGACTTGTCCATATTTGTTGAAGTTTTTTTTTTTTGTAGCAGCAGAAATTAAAATATTACAGGATTGATATTGTGGGTCTCTGCGAGACACGGTTGAAGGGCATATAGAGGAGGAGATTGATCACAGGATAAATGGTGTTATCCTTAGGACACGAGGAGGAAAGAGCCCACCACAGTGAAGGGGTGGCTCTAATGCTGTCCTAGGAAGCACAGAAGGCACTTATAGAATGGGAAGCAATGGGACCCCGAATTATAACAGGAAGGTTTAAATCAGCCAAAAAGAAAGTAAATATAAATATCATACAGTGTTATGCACCAACAAACGATAAAGAAGAATCTGAGAAAGAAGACTTTTACACTATAAAATGACTTGGAAAAAAAAGAAAAGAAAGGACATCACAATTGTGATGGGGGACCTAAACGCGAAAATAGGAACAGACAACACCAGCTTTGAAGAAATCATGGGAAAGCATGGATTAGGTATGATGAACGAGAATGGAGAACTATTAGCTAACTTCTGTGCTTCAAATCAACTAGCTATAGGAGGAAGCATATTTCCACATAAAAGAATACATAAAGCAACATGGATATCACCTGACCACAGAACTGAGAATCAGATTGATCACAGGGACCCAAAGATGCAGCAATAGAGAATGCAGTCAGCGACCCATAACTTGACTGCTTGCATCAGGGTCAGCGAACCAGAGCTGACCAAGACCCTACTCCACCTCCACGTGGTGATCCTGGAAACAGGTTGAATCATTGCAGTCTGGCTGAGAGAGTAGGGATCGCAGAGGGAAGGCAAACCCGGTCCCAAAAAATGCCGTGCTGAAGTCGGATGTGTCGACCGAAAGGTGCAGATATCACAGCTCCGGCGTAAATAGACACAACGCAACCAACGTCCTTTTCAGGACGAACGAGGAAGAAGAAGAAGATTGATCACATATGCCAGCGGTTTTCAACCAGTGCGCCGCGGCGCCCTGACTGACTGTCAGGGGCGCCGTGGATTTTTTTCGTACTTAGCTGTAAAGAAAACACAGAGCTGTGGGAAATTTCATTTTTGGTGTTTGTCAACCTGCGTGACTCCGGAGAAATTTCTCTTTTGATGTTGGCAAGCCTTTGAAGTCCCGCTCCCCCGACCTGCCTATCAACTTTCCGCGCATTCTCCTCGCGCGACCATAGTAGGGAACACGGTGATTTTATGTTTTAAACGTTTTTGATTGTGTTGTGAGTTTGATATAAACTATGGAAATATTTTTTTTTTATGTGGCAAGTGTTAGTAAACAGCGAGAACTTGTTGAGGATGACAAGGAAAGTGGTAATTTAAAAAAAAAAAAAAAAAATTTTGCCTCGTTTTGGCGAGGCGCGTCCCGTTCAACCTAGTCGGTTATATTAGGACGCATGTCCAAATATAAAAGACCTTTAGGTATGGGAATTAATGAGGAAAGGAAACGTAAGTATAGAAAATACGACGAAGGCTATATACTTAGATTTTGGTTTCACGTGCACTCTTGTGAACAATGAAGAGCGTCCACAGTGTGTTTTGTGTTTCAAAGTACTCTCTGTCGAATGTATGCTGCCTAGCAAACTGAAGTGCCATTTAGAAAGTGTTCATAAGAATGACGTGGGCAAACCAAGAGAATATTTCTCTAGAAAGCTGAGTCAAATGAAAGAACAAAAATCAGCATTTTCTAAGCAGGCGACAATCTGGAGTAAAGCTCTTCTAGAGCATACGTCTCTCTTATTTTATAGCAGCACTTGATGTCTTTCCATAGGAAATGTATTATCGCGTACTTTATTCATCATATTTTTTTATAGTTTTACTGTACATGTTTTTTGTTATGGAGATTGAATCATGAATGATTTTCAGACAAAATTAATTTAAAAAATGTTAGAAAGAAACTACTTTATCTGTGCTGTTTTCTTTTTTATATTAAGGGTTTTAAAAGTGCACTTTGTGTACATTTTTTCTTGTACGTGTAATTTTTTCACAGATGGTCCAATTGCATTGTCCAATTACATTGTTTAAAAACCTTTTCAAAGCTTTCCTGTTCAAAAAAAGTTAGGCTAAATGTCGAAACATCGCTGGAGTTTTTACCAGTTATCCCACAGGAGAGCCGCAGAAAGAATGTAATTGCGCAGGGGCGCCATGGACTCAAAAAGGTTGAAAACCGCTGACATATGCACAAGTAAGAAGTTTAGGTTATCATTGCATGATATAAAAGTATGTAGAAGAGCAGATGTGGTATCAGACCACCATCTTCTGTTGGCTAAAACAAAATTAAAACTCAAGAAATTTACAACAGTATATAGCTATAGACAACAGTATAATGTGGGATATCTAAGAAATGATACGTGGACAGTTAATTTCTGAGATTAAATGATTTAAAAACATACATTTTAATTCTATTTTTTTATAACCTTTATAAAACTAGCTCTAGTCGTCACAATCATGCATTAATATCGAAATTAAGGAGTCCTCTTGTCCAACTTTTTGGCTTGTATATTATTCTCTTTTGTACGTCAAAAAGTCAGAAAATGTCCTCTTATTGTTAAAAACTATATGGTCACCCTAGTTCTAATGCGTTAGTAAAACACTATATCGGCCATTTTTGCTTGCATATTTTTCCCAGTCGTTACTATTCTTAACAGTTTAAAGTCTAGCTACTTTTAAGATCAGTCTAACAACTTTCTGAGTGCCAACTAACTTAGGGTTACCATATCGTTCAACGCAAAAAGGAGGACAATTCTCAATTGTTAGTCATGAAAAGGAGGACAAGGGCGGACATTACAGTGAAATTTCTTCAAATTGGAGAAATGATCAAAACACTTAGTATCATTAATTTTTCCATCAAAAAATGGTATACTCTACTTATTTCTACATCTTCCCAGGAAATATCTTGAATAAATATCCTGTGGATAGTAAATAAATAAGTAAATAAAGGTAATTAACAGGTACTCGTTGGACATAAAGGGTGGCACTAGACAACAGAAAAGAAAATATGAGTGATAGGCTTACTGGGAATCGAACCAGATGGCGCCACTTGCTGTGACAGTACATCGTGAATGGACGCAGAGCCAATTTTGCACCCCAAGAAAAGTGCATCATTGGCTGAGGTCATTCTCGTGACACACACAACTATGGTATAGGACCCATGGGCGACCCAGACAGTTTTAAAGACGCAATCACTAATATAACTTTCCTATCAGCAAGTATAGACCAAATAAAGGCCGAAATACTTGTCCAGTAATGTGTAGTGGAAGACGAATAACAAAGAATAGACGGGTAGGTTGAAGTTACGGATGGGTGAACTCTTAAATAAACTCTCATTTTTTATTTAAGATAGGAAATATCTTCCAAGATCTAGCCACTTAAACCCAGAAAATTCATGAAAAGGCTGCATCCACATCTTTAAATAATCTCAATATCCTTCATACAGTGCTTTTACATTGCACTGAAACTGTTGCACTTCAGATTTGTAGCCATCACTTTCCATTTGCTTTAACATGTCCTTCACTTTGAGTGGCATGAAATTGATATCCTTTCATTCTTGAAGGAGGTCTTGCAAGGATGAAAGGATTTTCATTACATCAATAAGGGAGTTATCTTTTTTCTAATTTGCTAATATGAGCATGAAATACACTTAATGGATCCTCAAAAAACTTTTTCAGTACAGCTGGTGGTTTGTTCTGTGAAAGAAAGAATGACTTGAGAAGGCATAGAAGGAAATGAAAAGGCAGATAAAGAAGCCAAGAAAGGTAGATCTGATAAAAATCTAATAAATGTAGGGTTGAGTAAATCAGAAATTAAGAGCTTAATTAAAGATTTAATAACAGATGAATGGAAAACAGAGTGGGAAAAAAAATCTGAAAGGAAGACATGCATATAAGATGTTCAAGGCTCCAACAAGAAAATGTCAGATATCTAGGGAATTGAAAATTCCCAGTAATAAGAAACTTCTCAGACTACAGCTGGGAAAAGGCTATTTCAGAATAGAAGAACCTTACTGTTCAGGATGTCTTCAAGACAATAATATAGAACATTTCTTGTTAAAATGTAAGAGGTATGACCAAATGACACCCGTGTGTTACCGGGGCCCGAAAGGGGAGCAAAGAATAGTAACACTGTCCCCTGCCAAGCATGTCGTAGAAAGCGACTAAGGAGGGTTGGGCATGGGGCCGGTTACCCCATCCTGTAAAAAATTTAAACCACAAAAAACTTCAACAAATATGGACAAGTCAAATAAAGAAAATAAAACACAGCCATCCAAGACAGGGGAAGGTCCTCTCGTGGGGAGGCGTATGATGCAACACAGAGAAAGCCGAAAGGAGTCTGTGTTGCTGACTAACCTTCTTTCTTCTAGGAGAACTTCCAGATTTGGCACCTGGAATGTTCGGACATTAAACGAACAAGGGAAAGTGGCGCAAGTAGCAGCAGAAATGAGGGAATACAAAATCGAGGTTCTGGGAATGTGTGAAACAAAGTGGAAGGGGGTAGACAGGAAGAAACTCATCACAGGTGAACTGGTGCTGTCCTCAGGACATGAAGATGAAAGTTCACATTACAGTGAAGGGGTAGCTCTTATGGTATCTAAAGAAGCACAGAAAGCACTCATTGAATGGGAAGCTGTTGGACCCAGAATAATAACAGCTACTTTCAAAACAGCTAAAAAGAAAATTCATGTAAATGTCATCCAATGTTATGCACCAACTAATGACAAAGAAGAGTCTGTGAAAGAAGCATTTTATACTAAACTACAGGAAATTATGGATAAAGTAAAAAGAAGAGACATCACAATTTTGATGGGTGACATGAATGCAAGGATAGGTACAGTCAACACCGGATTTGAAGAAGTCATGGGAAAACATGGGCTAGGAGTAATGAATGAAAATGGAGAACTATTCGCAAACTTCTGTGCTTCATATCAACTGGCTATAGGAGGAAGCATGTTTCCACATAAGAGAATACACAAGGCAACATGGATATCACCAGACCATAGAACAGAAAATCAGATTGATCATATATGCATAAACAAGAAGTTTAGATCATCATTGCAGGATGTAAAGGTATATAGAGGAGCAGATGTGGCATCAGATCACCATCTTCTGATAGCCAAAGAAAAAATGAAACTCAAGAGATATGCAACAATGCAAAATTATAGACAACAGTATAATGTAGGACAGCTAAGAAATCAAGAAACAAGAGACAAATTTGCGGTCACAGTATCCAACAAATTCCAAGTGCTCCAACAGCTGGAAGATGTAGAGAATACAGAAGACTATTGGCAGCAGGTCAAAACTGTATGGAAGGAGACATGTGAAGAAATACTGGGGAAAAGGGAAAGACAACAAAAAGCATGGATAACAACAGAAACCATCAATAAGATAAAAGACAGAAAAAACAAGAAAGCAGAGTTAAACACAAGCAAAACCAGAAGTTCCAAAGCCAAGGCTCAAGAAGTGTACACAGAAGCAAACAAAGAAGTAAAAAGAAGTATCAAAAGAGACAAGAGGAAGTATATTGAGGAGTTGGCAAGAGAGGCAGAAGATGCTGCAGCCAAAGGAAATATGAGAGAACTGTATAGCAGCACAAAGAAGCTAACAGGGAAATACAAGCAAACAAGTTGCCTCATAAAAGACAAGAATGGGAAACTGCTCAGCAATATACAAGAGCAAATGAAGAGGTGGACAGAATATTTTGGGGACCTTCTCAATAGACCAGCTCCACAAAACCCGCCGGACATCCAGCCAGCAGAAGAAGAGCTACAAATTAACGGTGAAAGACCAACGAAGGAAGAAATAAAGAAAGCCATAAAGCTTCTAAGAGATGGAAAAGCGTCTGGACCTGAATGCATTCCAGCAGAGGCCATCAAAGCAGATATCGACACGGCTACAGAGATGTTATATAAATTACTTGGTAAAGTCTGGGAAAAGGAAGAGATACCAGCAGAATGGAAGGAGGGATATCTGGTTAAGTTGCCTAAGAAGGGAAATTTACAAGAGTGCACAAATTATAGAGGAATAATGTTACTATCAGTGCCAGGAAAAGTATTAAACAGGATTATCCTTGAGAGATTAAAAGAGTCCATAGACAAGAAACTGAGAGATGAACAAGCAGGTTTTCGACAAAACAGATCATGTACAGACCAGATAGCCACTTTGGAAATTGTTGAGGCATTATGGAGTTCCCCTGAAGATCATTAATTTAATAAAGAAAACATATGAAGACATGACATGCAGAGTTCTTCACGAAGGACAGCTTACAGAACCGTTTGGGATAAGAACAGGAGTGCGACAGGGATGCCTCTTGTCTCCATTTCTTTTCTTGCTGGCAATAGATTGGGTTATGAGATCATCGGCAACACACAACAGAAATGGAATCCAGTGGACTCTGACTAAGCAGTTGGATGATCTGGATTTTGCTGATGACTTGGCTCTTCTGTCCCATAGCCGTAATCAGATGCAGGACAAATTGAAAACACTCGATGAGAGGTCACAGCAATTGGGTCTGAAAATACACAGGGAAAAGACAAAAATAATGCGAATAAATGCAGGTAATGATAACAGGGTTGAACTTGAAGAAACACCAATACAAGATGTAGAATCATACACATATCTTGGCAGTAATATAGACAAAGTTGGAGGGACAGACAGCGATATCAAAATAAGAATACAAAAGGCAAGAGGAGCTTTCATTGCATTGGGAAATATATGGAGATCAAGAGAAATAGGATCCAACACGAAAATAAGAATCTTCAACTCAAATGTGAAGTCAGTCCTATTGTATGGCTCAGAGACATGGAGAACAACAAAGACAACAACCAAAAAGCTACAGACTTTCATAAATGGATGCTTGCGTAGAATAGAGGGATTAAAATGGTATGACAAGGTTACCAATGTGGAACTGATGACAAGAACTAGACAAGTGCCAGTGGAACAAGAAATGAGAAGAAGACGATGGCGATGGATAGGACACACACTGAGGAAACCTGTTGATAGCATTACAAGGCAGTCCTTGTTCTGGAACCCCCAGGGCAAGAGAGGCAGAGGAAGACCAAGAAGTACATGGAGAAGAGAGTTGGAAACAGAGGTGAAAATGATGAGGAGAACATGGAAAGAACTTGAGATGATGGCACGTGACAGGAGGACTTGGCATGTGTTTGTTGAAGGCCTGTGCTCCTTTGGGAGTGGAGGGTTATGAATGAATGACCAAATGAGAATACCAATATTAGATTATTTGCAAGCATCCAACTTACCTATAAATATAGAAGAGGTGTTGAGAATAGACAGACCTAGGGAACTGCATAATATAGTCAAACAATATTTAACACGAACACATGTTAATATATAGTGGCTGGGAATGTGAAGGTCTGATGCTGTCCTTACAATGCATGTGACTTTAAACAGATGAAAGTCAATTAAATATCTGTTAAAGTCCGTTATATAACTAGAACCACCGGGCCTTTACACCCTTCCACTTTAATATTATTCTTGTTCATAGTTTCTTCTTGATTTTGTTTGTTTTTCTATTTATTTAACGTATAGCCTAAGCACAATTGTGATTATCCCTATTTACATTGATTTGAAAAATGTGATGCCACTTTCTCATGTCGGCAGTTGTTCATATTATTTGGAATTGAAAACAATATATATCCTAATTATAACCCATCAGAGGTTGAACGGGATTTTTTTTTTTTTTCATTAATTAAAAAAAAAATGACTTGAGAGTCTTTGAACAGCTGGAAATAAAGACAACCACCGTGTTTTGCTGCGGTTTTGCTGGTATTCGACATCAACAAACACAGAACTCTTTTAGGGACTCAACATGGACAGTGTAAATTGAAAATTAATTATAAATCTTTACAAAAAAATGTGTGGGGTACCGCCAGAGTGAAGAAAAAAAACAGGGAATTCACAAAAATGTGTGCGGACAGTAATTTTTACCCCCAAAATGAGGACGTATGGTAACCCTAGGCCTAATCTAACTGCAAATTATGTTCGGTTCTGGCAATTGGCAATACATGATTTTCGTGTGTGGAACCACGCCGTCATCACTCCGGAAGTGATTATACATTGCTTCGAATTAGCACTTCCGGTTTATAACGCTGTGGACGACGTCGTTTAATCAAGGAGCATATTTTTACTGCCTGCTATTGGTGATCTGCGATCGGGCAAGCTTACTCACAAATGAAGTTGTACACATTCTAAATCAACGAGGAAAGAGGCGTAATATAACCTCTCTGTTATTCCAAAAAATGCAGAAAATAGGTTCGTCAAATATACCATTGCCTGGGGACCGTGGAGCATTACCAGGGACAATAAAACCATTAGTTCCAGAGGTATTTGTGTAGCCTACTTTTCATCTTGCATTATATCTTAACTTGTACATACGAGTAAAAATCAAGAACAGTACATAGGGCCTACCATGCTTCTGATAATTTATCAAAATTAACAGTCCTAAGATCCCACACCACCCCTCCCTTGTTGAGTATTATTTTTCTTTGTGAAAAATTGGGTTTGAAATGAAGATCAGTTGAACATGTTCCTCGATGTTATCCAAGTAAGTTGCCCATATCATTAGGATTCCTAACTCCAAGTTTACGGTAATCTTTACCTTTAGTGCCGTCGAGAATTATAATATGTGTATTTTCGTACCATTTAGGGTTATGGTTAATCCTAACTCAATAGCCTACACATTTTATACATACTCGACGGCACTAAAGGTAAAGATTACCCAAGTTTACTATGTCTCTGAATTCTATTTCAAGGCCATATCGAACACAGCCCACTGTTCTTCATTTCAACCAAAATTGGACCATAGGGCCTAACTATGATAATTGAGCCACTGTATCAGTAAAAACAGGTTGAAATAAAGAATAGTTAGTCTAGATGTATGTCCAATTTTGCCCAAATGTCTTGGTCTGGCAGCCAGTTAATTCAGCCTCGCTGTTAGGGTTACGATTCCTAAATCTAACTCTTACCCCGTATTACCGCAGCTCTAGTTCTTATTTAAGGCCCTATAAATGTGGGTGCCTTGATTGGTCACAGGATCAGTAGACATTTGGTCAAAAATTGAAAATACTTCCCACTGTTCTTCATTTCAACCATAAAAACATGTATTTTCAAACTTTATTTGTATCTCCTCCAGGACATTTAGCATAATCACTTAATAAATATATTGAAAAACATCTGACATTTATCATCACTTTGATTTGTCTAAAGTCACCCAAAAGAAATTTTGAAAATATTTTGGTTTTCGGGTGTTCTGATAAAAGGATACAGACCAGTAAATGCTGCAGAAGTGAAGTTTATGGGGGGGGGTGGGGGGGGGGGGGGGGGGGGGGGGGGGGGGGGGGGGGGGTTCTGGGGGGGTAGGTGGGGTGGGTGGTGGGGGGGGGGGGGGGTGTGGGGGGGGGGGGGGGGGGGGGGGGGGGGGGGGTGGGGTGGGGGGGGGGGGGGGGGGGGAAAAAGAAAGAAGATATATATATATGCAAAGAACAAATAGAAGGTTTCATTATAGAATTTAAGATATTTATACAGAGGGGTTAACATGGGAATCACCAAATGGTCGGGACAGAAACCAGATAGACCACATCATGGTTAACGGTAGATGGAGACATGCATTACAAGATGTGAAGGTAAGAAGAGGTGCAGATGTGGGAAGCGATCACCATTTAGTAGTTGCAAAACTGAAAGTGAAACTAAGAAGGGCTGGACCAACTGTAACTACACAGAAAAGGTTTGACATCAGCAAATTGAAGGACCCCCTTACCAGAAAAGCTTTGCGGCCGACATTAAGAAACGATATCAATTTGCCAAAAGCCAGGAAAAGACATTGACTGATGATATAGACCAGAATTTTAACACCATTTCAACAATATATAAGGAAAGCAGCAAATCGTGCTTGGGATTCCAGGAAAGGAAGAAGCAAGACTGGATAACACCAGAAACACTAAACACCATAAAGATGAGAAAGGAAATGAAAAGAAAGAAAACAGAAGCGAAGTCCCCCAGGTTAAAGCAACTATATAGCGAACAGTACAGTCAACTGGACAGGGAAGTTAAACGCCAAACCCGAGCCAACAAAAGGAATTTCCTAGACGATCTTGCAAAACAGGCAGAAGAGGCAGCACTGAGAAATGAACAAAGCACAGTATACAAAATAACTAAATTCATCAGCGGAAAACAAGGTGCAAACAATATTACATTAGTAAGAGATAAGCAAGGAAATCTCATTAAGACAGCAGAGGGACAGGAAACAAGATGGGCAGAGCACTTCAGAGAAACTCTGAACAAGGAAATACCAGAGACACAATTGAATGTTCCTGAGGCTGAAAACGATCTAGATGTAAATACAGACATTCCACGAAAAGAAGAAATCATCACAGCAATCAAAGGGTTAAAGAACGGTAAAGCTCCGGGCCATGATAACTTAAATGCAGAGCCATTTAAGACAGACCCTGAGCTAGCAGCAGAACTATTAGAACCACTATTTGCACAAGTGTGGAAAACGGGGACAACACCATCAGAGTGGAACAAAGGAATAATTGTCAAATTGCCCAAGAAGGGAGATCTTTCAGACTGCAATAATTGGAGAGGAATCACTCTTCTCTCAGTTCCCAGCAAAATACTAGGCAGGATAATTATACAGAGAATTTCAAAGGCAGTAGACTACAAACTGAGGAAAGAACAAGCAGGATTTAGAAAGAACAGAAGATGTGTAGACCATATATTCACTCTCAGGAACATTATAGAGCAGTGCTCAGAATGGCAAAGACAGCTTTACATAAATTTTGTTGATTTTGAAAAGGCTTTTGACAGCATACATAGGGACAGTCTATGGAAAATACTGAGGGCTTATGGAATTCCAAGCTGCATAGTGTTAATTATAAAAAGCCTCTATGCCAACTTTACGTGTAGTGTTGGGCAGAGCAACCTAACCTTCGAGGTGAAGACAGGAGTACGACAGGGATGCCCCTTATCAACCACTCTATTTTTAACAGTCATAGACTGGGTGATGCGCCAGACAACAGAGGGCAGTCCAAGAGGAATAAGATGGACTACATTTTCAACATTGGAAGATCTGGAATATGCAGATGACATTGCACTGCTGGCACATTCACATCAACACATCCAGGAAAAAACGGATAGACTTAATAAATTTAGCCAGCAGGTGGGCTTGAACATCAATTTAAAGAAGTCTGAGGTCATGACGCTCAATGTGAGCAACCCTGAGCCCATATCAGTAAGGAATCAGCAACTGGTACAGACAGATACCTTCACATACCTAGGAAGCATAGTAACACCAGACGGTGGGGCAGGCAAAGACATCAACATCAGAATGAATAAGGCAAGAACAGCCTTCTTTAGCCTAAATAACATCTGGAAGTCCTCCCAATACAGCACAAGCACAAAATTAAGATTATACCAGAGTTGCATGCTTTCTGTGCTTCTCTATGGTGCGGAATGCTGGAGAGTCACAGAGAAGGAAATGTCAAAATTGTCCTCTTTTCACACAACATGCCTAAGAAAAATTCACCGAATCTTTTGGCCGAATACCATCACCAACCAAGATCTGCTTACTCGTAGCAAGCAAGAGGACATGCATACCATCATAGCTGGCAGACGCTGGAGCTGGGTTGGTCATGTCCTCAGAAGAGACCCCGATGCCATCACAAGAACAGCTATGCTTTGGACCCCTGAAGGAAAGCGAAAGAGAGGCCGACCAAAAACAACTTGGCGGAGGACTGTGGAGGCTGAGATGCAAAGAATGAACCAGAGTTGGGGCACTGTACGAAGGATGGCCACCGACCGTGCAAAGTGGAATCAATTTGTTGTTGCCCTACAAGACGCCACTAGGCGTGATGGCCACTGACTGCTTTGACGGTCGGTGGTTAAGGATCGAAGAGAAGATACAGAGGGGTTATACCAGTTCAGTGAGAGATGACCATAGCTTCCGTTAGATCTGAAATATTAAAAATTAAGTAAAGATAAAAACTTGATGGTAAGAATATTTTCAATATTCATTACTTGGTTCAAATAGAAGAATAAAAAAATGTCATATTCAACCAGGCTCAGTGTCATTCACACTGGAGACATGCTGCAAAAACTACTTTGAGGTTGCAGATGGGGCTGGAAGCCTCGTTATGTAAAATGAGTTGTTACAGAAATCACATGCTTGCATTCTTTTGTGCATGCTTACTTTAAGGGAACCAGCAGCAGTTCTGGCTTCATAAGGAATGGTGATGCTGCTATTCACTCTGGGAAATGGTGAATAGTGGGACCAAACATATTTATTCTTCTTTGATCCACTGTCACTGAGCGTCAGCTCTTGGTGACCAACATATTCATTAAAAATAATTATGTATAAAGAACAGCCCACGATCTGTATCTGCATAAGGTATTGGTAAAATTAGAGCCATATGGTTACGGAAGATTTTTAATACAGGTATACCTCGGAAATATTGCGGGTTCGGTTCCAGACCACCGCAATAAAGCGAATATGGCAATAAAGCGGGTCATACCCATTTTTTTATATTCCCAGTGCTTATAAAAGCCTAAAATCATGTTTATACTATGTCTATAAAGTGCGCAATAGCGCTAGGTCTTAAACAGTGTATTGTAAAATTAAAAATACTTTATTGCTGAAAAATGCTAATCTTCATCATCTGAGCCTTCAGCGAATCGTAATTTTTTTTTGCTGGTGGAGAGCCAAATCTATCGGAAGAAGAAGGCACGCTCTAATAAATAAACATGAATAATTTGAAAAAAAGCACAATATCTGTGAAGCGCAATAAAGCGAGGTATACCTGTATAGTATGAGCAGAAGAAAAGTTGCAGAAGAGTGGGAGAATGTTGTGCTAATCACTAGCAGGAAGATGTATAACGGAGATTGTAGAACATACAAAGTCATGGAAATCTTCCAGTCATGCAGGAAAAATCTGCATCAGGATAGTTGAATAGAGTTAGTCAAATATCTGATAGGCAAGTTACTGTTTGGTTTAAGGAAAGACCCAGGAGATAATTATTCCCATGTTCATTCTTAAGAAGACCACTGGATGTAGGAAAGCACAATATAATTTATATAGATCAGCAGAAAGCCTTAGAAGAATTGGTAGGAACAAGCAGTGGCATATTTTACAAGATTGGAAACAAGGACTACCTTTGGGTTAATTTAAAGTTTTTTATGGCACAGGTTTCAGTGCAGTAAGAATAACAGATGGTACAACTGATGGAGAAATGGAAGTAAGATCTTTAAAGACTAAAGCATAAGCTTACCAAGTGGCTCCTGTGCTAAATCATCCATATATCTTTATTGAGACAATCCTCAACTTCCTGCTCTATGGAATGTAGGGCTGCATTTATTGGCTCTCCTCCATTTCTGCTTTTGGCCATCTTATTCAGCTGTGCTCATGAAGCTGTGGTAGCTTTGACTTCTGCTTGCTTCTCTGGGTTTACTTGGCCTACCCACTTTTGTCCTGCACACCAGGTTCTAGTCTGGTACAGGTCTGGTTATACAGGTTGGTTAGAAACTGAGCATCATTTTATAAATAGCATATCCACACCAATCCATTATCACTGTCTGTCATGATAACTGTCAAAACACAGGAGTGGACGAACACGTTATTTGACAGGAGATGTCTGAGACAGGTGACAGATATCACCATAAGAAACGAAGATGAAGAAGAAATCAGGAAGTAGGTGGGAACAATGGAATGAATGAGCTACATAGACGTAAACAGAAAATAAACTGTTATGGTCACCTAAAATAAATATAGACAAATTCAGCTGCTAGCACACAAGCAGATCTTGTTTCAAAGCCTAGGATACTTGACAAGAAGCTGGATAAACAAAGAAATTATGAAGAAACACTGATCAAAGCAACACACATTGTCATCGTCATCTTCTGTTTCACTCCCTTTGGAGCCTTCACTTGCAGGAAGCCTGGACAAAGCATTCACATGCTCTTGCAGCAGTGGTTTCTTATCTTGTTGACATGATGAGGTTGCCAGCCCCATACACAACCTCATGTCACTTTGTATGACATGCCTGGAGACCCCCAGGAACTACACACGACAACATACCCTGTGCAAGAATAAAAGTTGCTCCTGTCCATGACACATAATAGAATATGTGAAAAGAAAAAGCAATTAGTTAAGCAGACGTGTTTGCATTATGGTATTAAAATATTCACTGTGAAAATATTTAATAAATTTAAATAATAACAATAATAGCCCCTTCAGTCATTGCTGACTATAGGAATGCGCCCCTGAGGTGGCAGCCTGTGGCTGTTTTTTTTCCTGGTGTTCCTTTCAACATTTCCTCCTCTTGTGTTTGTCGTGAGAGCTTCTTTTCACCCAATCTAAGATGGCGCCGTAGAGAGCATCGCCATATGGTGCGATCGGCAGCTTCATCCTCCCTGTTTAAATAACTGTTGAGTATTATAGAATGGTTTTTACATTTAACACAGTTTTTATAGTTTCTGATGTTAATGTGTGTTGCTGATTTTGTTAATGTTTGAATCACAAGAAGAGTGTTTACTTTTACAAGCTCATGTCTGAGTTTGTGTTTCTTCACCCAATTTTGTTACTGATACGTTGGACTTAAAAAATATAAAGAGTATGAGTGATCAAGCTTTCTAGGAGTACATATTAGTAGAAAAAACTAGTTTACAGTAAATTAAACTAACAGTAAATTAAAAATTGCAGTCACCACTGAATCACTTAAAAATTGTATAAATGTAGTTTTCGACATTATTAGCTTTTTACTTAAAAACATATAAAGGTAGTTTTTAACATTATGAGCTAACAATGTATTAACTTTGTGTTTTTAATATTATTAGCTTTACACTTAAAAATATATATAAAGTTAGTTTTTAACATTTACTTTAAAAATATATTATTCAACATTATTAGCTTTTTGTTCTTAAAAAATATAAAATTAGTATTCAGTGTCATGAGTTTCTTATAAACTCTGCCTAGGCTGGTCCCAAGCCCGGCTAAAAAAGGAGGAGGGTGGCCTGCATGGATGCTGTAAGGAGGCAGCCCCTCCACCATGCAAAGGCACAACAAGCCAATCACCTGTTTGCTTTAAATCACAATTACGCGAAATACAAGAGAGAAAACCGGACTAATTCTAAAGGCAACGAACTGGAACGGACTACGACTTATGGGGCTTGGAATACAAGAAGATAGGAAAGAAAAGGAGCTGGTGAAAGAGATGAGGAAAGCAAAACTAGAAATCCTGGCTATAACGGAAATGAAGAAAAAGGGACAAGGAGTTATGGATCTCGATGGCGACACGCTGCTCTACAGTGGTGTACCCACATCTGAAAGAACTAAAAGGGGCGTCAGTTGCATTGTGGCAAAAAACCAATAAGATAGTATCAAGGGATGGAACTTTGTCTCAGAGCGCGCATTATGGTTGTAAAACTAAAAGAAGGAGAAACCATAGTCAACCTTGTCATAGTGTGTGGGCCAAATGAGGATGAGAGAGCAGAGGTCAAGGAGGAATTCTTCGAGCTGCTTCAAAGGACTGGATGACTGCCTAGATGAAATTATCATGCTCGGAGATTTCATTGCCAGAGTTGGAAATGACCATGCTAGATAGGGTGGAGTTATCAGAAGATATGGAGAAGATACTCTCAATGACAATGGAAAGCGACTACTTAGATTCTGCAGTGAGCAGAATCTGATCATTACAAACACAAAGTTCCCCCATAAGCGCATACATGCATACACTAGATGTGAACCAACCAAGAATGAGAAGTCAGTGATCGACTATGCCATTGTTCGGAGAAGCTCATTCAGATATATCCGAGATGCAAGAGTCTGGAGGGGGCCAGAGATTGGAAGTGATCACTACCTGCTAACAATCAAACGAACAACTGAAAGAGTTGCTCAGCCTAGGAACTGCCAACATCATGCACGAAACTAATTAACGAACGGGAGAAATGAGCATTAAGACCTACAAGCTGAGAGAGCCGGAAATTAAGACCAGATTTCAGGGGCTTATTGCTACAGCGTTGAGAAACACAGAACAACCTGATGACTTGGAAACCCCCTGGCTTAAATTCAAGGACATCATAAAGACAGCTGCTGCAGAAGCATGTGGTGAAGTCTGCGACTTGGGAACAAGAGAAAGAGGACACCTTGGTGGACAGAGGAAGTCAAAGAGAAAATAAGAGAGAAGAAAAAGGCTTGGAAACAATACTTAAAAGCTAAAAACACAGCAGGACAAATAGAGAAATATAGAGAATATGTGATACTCAGAACAGAAGCAAAGAACAAGGTGCTAGCAGCAAAACAGAAGTCCTGGGAAGAATTTGGAGAAAAGCTAGAAAAAGATGCGCAAGAAAACCAGAAATTGTTCTATAAGACCCTAAAGAACATGAGGAAGGAAAAACAATACCCTCTTAAATTCATAAAGGACAAGCAAGGCAAATTGCTTGCTGCCCCGAAGGAAGTAATGGAAAGATGGAAAGAATATTTCTCAGAACTCCTTGATGGTGAGCAAGGTCAAGCATCAGAAATGATAACCACTAGCACAGAAGAGAAAACCAATGGTGATAAAGATGACATAAAGATGGAAGAACTGAAGGCAGCACTGGAGAAAATCAAGATAGACAAAGCAGCAGGGCATGATAGTATAACACCAGAAATGGTTAAGTACATGGGAGCAGCAGGCGACCTATTACTCTTAAGGGTCCTACAGGCAGCAAGGGTGCAACAAGACCATACCAAAGAATTGGGAGATTGCTATCATAACACTGATTTTCAAAAAGGGTGACAATCGACAATGTGGAAACCATAGAGGCATATCCCTTCTCAGTGTCCCTGGTAAAATCTACTCTAGAATCCTAGAGCAGAGTCTCAGATGCCTAGCTGAGCCACAATTGGATGAGGTCCAGTGTGGATTTCGAACAAACCGAAGTACTCAAGACCTAATCTTCACACTCAGACAGCTGAGTGAAAAGGCCCTTGAGTATAAGAGTGAGATCCATCTTTATTTCATAGATCTGGAAAAGGTGTTTGACAGGGTCCCCTGGAGCAAACTTTGGGACTGTTTGGCAAGGAAGAACATTCCAACACCTCTGATTCATGCTATACAGATCTTCTACAAGTCTTGCAGAAATTATGTGAGGACAGAAGACCATAAGTCAGAAGAGTTCAGGACCACCACTGGTGTAAGACAAGGTGATATCCTGTCACCTTATCTTTTCATACTCCTCATGGACGATGTCATCAAGGCATGTAAGGAGAGAACAAGAAAGTATTCAGTGGGGTACTGGAAGGTGAGACAGGTCTGTATTTCAGAGCTGGCATTTGCTGATGATGTTGCCCTGATTGCTAAATCAGAGGCACATCTCCAATCCAACCTACAAGTCTGGTTGGAAGAGCTGGAGAAGAGAGGGATGGTCATAAGCAGCTCTAAAATAAAATCCATGGTGATATCACGAGAAGAAAGAAGGAATCAGATTAAGCTGGGAGAACAGGTCCTGGAGCAGGTCGACCACTTTAAATACCTCAGATCTATTATAGACCGGAAGGGAGGCAACAAAGAAGAGTTGACCACTCGAAAGCAGCAGCTAGGAGACTTTCAGGCCATAAATCGAGGCTTTCTCAGCAAGAGAGAGGTTGGTAAGAAGACGAAGATGGCTGTATACCGCTACACCTAAGTCCCAGTCTCGATGTATGGATTCGAGTCATGGGTAATGACCAACCCACAAAAGCCACATCCAAACCTCAGAAATGAGGTATTTGAGGAAGGTGGTTGAAGTAACAAGAAGAGATATGGTCCGCAACCAGACGATACGTCAAGGCCTAAAATCCCACCCCCTGCAGACCCAAGTAGAACAGTCCCAACTAAGATGGTTTTGCCATGTCTGCAGAATGGGAGAAGATCGGCTACCACGACAAGCATGGGAAACAAAGAGCCAGGGATCCAGACCCCCAGGACGACCCAGAGTCCACTGGGAGGACAACATTAGACAATCTTTGAAGGACCGAGGACTAGAATGGAACCAGGCCAGGAAGAAGACAGCAGATAGGATAGTATGGTGCTCTCTCTTCCAAATCTCTACATCTCACGGTAGAAGGGGAATGACTAAGTAAGAGTTTCTTACAAGCTCTTTGCTTTTCTGTCACTCTTTTCTCTATGTCTTTCTCTTTCATTTCTCTCGTATACCCTCATGTTGAGTTCTTACTCTCATTATTCCATATGTTTTTGTTTGCCCTAAAAGTGAAAGCATTTTTCAAACTCAATTACTCTGTTGCTCTTTAACACCAATTTTTTGTTGGCAGTTGCTCACTTTAACTTTTTAAAAGACAGAGATAAAGTTCTTTCATTCTTTGTCGTGCATTTCCAGATCAGAAAGATAGAAGATTCAAGGGTGATCTACGAAAGACTGGTGGACCAGTTTCCTAATGCTGGCAAATACTGGAAGATCTATATCGAACATGAGGTTTATTATACATTTATTTATATGAATATATTTTTAAGTATGAAAGTATTCGATAGTCAATTTTTACAAATACAGGAGACAAAAAAATTGCTGTCATTTTGTGTACATAGTTGTTTTAGATAAAACAAATATTATATGAAAACTTTGACAATCACTGACATTATTGGAACTTGGCTTATTAGGTTAAATATATACATATAAAATATTCCTTCTGAAGGTATTTTAAAAATTGATTGATAAAAAAAGTTTTTACAAACAATATTGTGTTTGTCTTTTTTGATTTAGGAGCCCTGTGTTTGTAGTCTTTCTTTACTCAACAACATTTATTCCACAGCAGTTGTGCATTGCAGAATTTTGAAATATTCTTTTATTTTAACTTTAGTCCTTTTTGTATTCTTGAATCAGGTGTGGTTGTTCAGTTTGAGAATATTTTTAATTAACATGACAATATGAAATATTTTTGTTCATGATAAAATATGTGTCAGAATCATTATGCTGAGTCTTCTGCACTTCCTATTTTTTTTCCTGTTTTGATGCTTCCAACCTTCTGTCTCTTCTTGATTTAGTTTCCCTCTATTGCTTTCTACCCTAGGGATTCCCATAATGGGACTGCCTAGTGATGCCAATAGACTTCTCTTTATACTTTGTTTCTTGCTTTTTTTGTTGGATTACCAGGGTCGGTTCTTATTTCTCTATTCTGAGTTCCATGTTTGTTTCGCTTGTCATTCACAGTGACCTATCAAGTTATCCACTATCTGTTTTACTGTGACACACCTTATGGTATTTCTTATTGCAGTCTCTGTATAAAGTTTGACTGTTATTAGCTTGTTTGAGATAGGACCTAGAGTGTGGCAGGGATGCCTGTTGTCACCTTTTCTGTTCTTACTGACTAGATTGTGCTATGAAACCAATGATGTGAAATTCAGTGGACAACACTTTGATGATCTAGATTTTGTATATGACCTGACTCTTCTGTCTCATATCTGAAATATGATGTAGAAAAAAATGAAAGTACATGATAGAGGTCACAGCAGTTGGGTCTGAAATACATAGAGACAACGATTATGAGAATAAATGCGGGAAACAGTAACAAGATGGCACTTGAAGAAAGACACCTGCCAGATATAGAATCATAAATCTTGGCAGCAGGGTACACAAAGTTGGAGGATGGACCATGATATCAAAATAAGAATACAAATGGCAGGAGATTGAAATCTAGAGATATAAAGTCCAACACAAAAAATAAGAATCTTTATCTTAAATGTCAAGTCAGTCCTATTGCATGGCTCTGAAACAACAAAGAGGATACCAACTTTCATAATTGGGTGCTTGCATAGAATAAATGGATTGACATGGTACGGCAAGATCACCATTGTAGAACTGATGAGGGGAGCTGCTGTTAGACGTGGAATAGGGTAGATGGATATGAACAAAAAAATTGAAATTAGGTGATTTGTCTTACTGGGGCAAAAGATAAAGAAAATAGCCAACGTTGTGGCCACAAGGCCTTCGTCAGGGAAAGGAAAGAAAGTGAGAGCTAAGAAGGACACGTGAGAAAAATATAAAAAAATAAAAATGAAAAACCTAGCTGATGACAAGAACAAGACAAAAGGCAGCAGAACAAGACATAAGATACTGGCAATGGATAGGACAAGCACTAAGGAAACCTATTGATAGCATTACAAGGCAGTCCTTGTTCTGGAATCTCTATGGTAAGAGAGGTGGAGGGAGACCAAAAGCACAGAGAAGTGGAGATGGGGAAGGCATGGAAAGAACTTGAGCTGATGGCACAGGACAGGAAGATTTGGCAAAAGTTTGTTGGAAGGTCTATACTTCTTGCTTGGGGAGCTGAAGGGTTGTAATGATGTAGTTGCTGTCCAACATTTGTCTTCCACTAGTTGTAGTCCAACATTTGTCTTCCACTCGTTGTACACTCCAACATTTGTCTTCCACTAGTTGTACACTCCAACATACTTTCTGTGCCATGTCTTGGTGCTTCTGCCCACCTACCCTGGTGCCTATTCACTTGCAGACTTTCCCTGTGCAATAGTTTTTAATTAAGTGTTGTATCCTTTACAACATACCTTCAATATTTTGTCTGATTTGAACCTCTTTTGTAGATTCTCAGGGATGTCTGGCCTGCTTATCTATCTAAAACGGCTAAGTCCTCATTCATGTTTAATCTCACATCCATTTTATCTGTTTACGCTCTCCCTCTCTTTGTTTGTCTGTTTCATATTGCTATGCCAGTTAGCATGTGCAAATTATCATTCACATTGAATTTTTTATCTTGGCGGTTCACTATTTACTTTTTCAGTCAGTTTTTTTCCTGTTGTTGCAATCTGTTCTAATTTTCCCCTTTTCATAACATGCCCTGTTACCACTCACTTCTCCCCTCCAAAAAAGAAAAAAAAATAATGATTTGCTTTCTTTGCATTGGAGTGAAATAGGCAAGGGTACAGCATATCTTTATCTTGTAATTAGTATTAATATTTTGTGAGTAACCTGCATCAAATCTTGCTTGTTTCTGATAATCATACGATCAGCTTTTCGTGTAGGACTCTGTGAGAAGTCTTCTTTGTAATCTACAAAGGAAACATAACACACCTTTTTGGATGCATAAATATTTTTACTGCTAGTATAATTAAGTAAAACATTTTTTCTCTGAATTTATAGCTATGTTGGAAACCAGATTTGCTCTTAACGTTTTCATTATCTTTGTTATTTCATATATTATCTTATTAGTATTTTATGTCTTCGACTCATCATACATATGATTTTTAATGCATATTCCGCTGCATTAAGTGTTATGGGTAATTCTGTAAAGACTGATGACTTTAAGTCCTGGTGAATACATCCTTTGTTGAATATGTTGTTGTGTTGGTCCTTTATTTTATCCGTTTCAGATTCCTTTGACTTTGCTGTCATTTCTGTAGTTATATTGTCCAGGCCTTTGGATTTTCTCTTCTTTGTCAATTTTATTGCTTTCTGCATTTCTTGTTGAACCAGCATGCCTCTGTCATCACAAAATGGTTCACATATATGTTAATGTCAAATGTAACTTCTCCATTCATGTACTTTATACAACCTCTGCCATGTGCAATAGTTTAATTCCTTATATTCCAAGTTCCCGTTCTGAAATATTTCCATCCAGTTTTTAACAAAATATTTATTGTTACAACCTTTCATAAATGTATTTGGTGTGCATTGTGTCATACTATTTAGCCGTACGGTGAAGAGGAGTTAACCTTCCCTGGAACTGAGGCGACATTTTTACACACGGTGAAAGATTTTAGTAAGTATAGATTTAAATACAGAGAACCACAACTGCTCCTGACACCACTTCTGAATCAACTTAAACTTTTGATGTAAGCAAAGCAAGAAAAGATTACTCCTGGCTTCATGTCTTTATTGTGCTGAGGATCAAACTTGAAGATGCCTTGCATACTAGAGCATCGGAATGTAGAGCATGATGAAGAAAACTGAGCCACAAGGGTTGCTAAGACTTTAGGAAGAGGAGATACACAACATATGGGCCAATGAATGCCACTGGAACTGGTCAATCTGCTTAGCAGCAGCGGTGGAAAGATGAAACTAAACATATGTTACCTGCTTCTACTTATATAACAGACTTAATTCAAGGGGTGCACTTCAGCTTTAATTGTCTTTACTGTTTTTTGTTTTGTTTTACTCGTTATCTTAAATCCATTTACTCTCTGAGGTTGCGACCCAAAAGCTTCTGTGGTGGACAACTGTTGTTTCTTTTATATGTCCAGATAAACCCTTGTGTGCCATACTTTTTGTTGTTTCACTTCAAAGAGAATTTCACCTTATTTAGCATCCCATTCTTTGTGCACTAGAAATGAACATTCTTGTGAGGTGGAATTTCATTAACTTTTATCATGTCATTTAGATTGTTGATTTTGGGTATGATTGCTGCTGCTGTACATCTGTTGTATAACTGTATCCATGTGGTAGCTATCCTTGTGTAGTCCAAGGTGTCTGAGAAGACAAGCAGTAGAACTACCTCTGGCATGTCAGAAACCATGCATAAGGTGTACATGTATGCTAAAGTGCAGACTTCCTACAAGGGGCCCAGCTGCAGTGGTAGCTCAGTGGGAAGTAAAATAATGATGGTTCAGTTACCTTCAACTCCGTCGTGCAGAGCAGTGTCCTTCAGCAAGTTCAGGTCAGGCCTTCCTATCCTGTGCCGACCGCTCTATGTCTTTCTGTTTCTTCATTGTGCTTTTTATTATTTTAGTCTCCAATTTCTTGTTCTATATGTTCTGTGGTATTCCTCTGTTTATCTTGCCATGGGGATTATAGAAAAGGGCATTGTCTTGAAATGCTGTCATGTGGTGGCTCCCTTCTTCCCAGGGATCAAATAATCTAAATGATGATTCTGTGGAAGTACCCATGTTTTAAAGTCTTGGTTGTCATTTTTTCACAAAAAATGAAACTTGGACACAAGGCTGCTCTTAACACATTAACTACCGAATTGAAAAACACACTGTGGCCGAATTAAATTTTTTTCCCATTTTCATCCTGTAGGTGTTTGCACAAAGTAAGCTGTAGTTTTCGTAATTGTTTACAGATTTTTATGAATTACACGTCATTTTAAAGATAAATGAATGTACTATTACAATAAACACCGGTTGTAACTCTAATAGAGGTTGTTGCTATTCAACGGCCCTCCGATGGACGAGGACTTGCAATATTTTCACAATTAAAAACTCTATCAAAATCACAATTTCAATCAATGTGCACACCGTTTTCACTCTTGTCCTCGTCACTAGATATATCCTATTCAGCCGTTAGACGAGATGTACACGCATTTTTTGTAGTCCTATCACTAGTTGCCACGGTAAACAGTTTTACACGATTTGGTAACTAACCCAAAACGCTGAAAAATATGAACATAATATCAATTTTCCAGTGTTCTACAACAACCATGCTTTGGGAATTTGTTTTCCGGTGGCAATTTAAAATCTCGAACCAGATCAGAGAGTGTTTCAGTACATTTTTCATTTGTTTTATTACTAAAATTAGATTGGCGCTCTGAGCGGCTTGCGGTCCAAATGTGATTATTTTGTGAGCCGCTGACAGCGCCTTGCGGTAGTTAATGTGTTAAATACAAACAGGTCTTCAACTTGGGGAGAGATTTTTTTTCTCTGTGTGTCTGATAGGTTAAGTAATTAGAGCACTTTCCTCTTGCGGTACAGTTATCGAGTTCTTTTATAAAAACCTGGAATCTTCACGCTCCGGTCTACCCAGCAGTATGAGTACCTGATTGCTCTTGAATTAGGAAAGGCAAAGGCAGCAAGGAAGAGAACTTGTCATCCTACCTCCCCATATCATAAGAAAGCTGGACATATCACTTCACTCCACCATGACAGTACCGTATCAGATATGGGACTACCTTTTGTGGTCCACCAAAAGCTGTTTGAAAAAAGTCACTGACATCACTGGTGCATGGGACATAACATTTTCAGTCATTGCAGATATTTTTAGGCAGTTTAAACATGTGGTGAATCTAGAACTACGATAGCTATACAGATCTTCGTTGGAAATGGACATTTTAAATTGGAACTGGCTGGAGTACAATGAATGAACTAGTACAAAGAAAGTCTGTTTGGAGCAAAATTAGAATTAAAAGGACCCAGATGGTACCCAAGAAAAGCATAGATGGTCGAACTTTAAGTGGATTGCACGCTGGGAATATGAAGTCAGAAGCGCATCATAGTAATTGGACAGAGCTTTGTTTATAGGGGAAAAAAACTATAAGTCAAAGAGCATTGAAGAATTTTTAAAATGTTAATTTGTATCACTAGATACAAACATCCAGTCTTAAATCTTGAAAGGATGGGGAGTGCATATTTTGAATGAATGCACATATTTTCTTATGTTCATCTAACTAAATTAAACATATGCTTAACATCTACTATTGTCATTAAATTTCTTTCACATGCCATTCAATTAATATTCAAATAAACTCTTCAAGACTTTTAACTTGCCATCCAGGACTATTTGTGTGTCATTTAAACATTCAGGGGCTTTTAGACACTTCTAATTAATTATATAATTTATAGGAAAACTGTACTTTACTTTGTGATACAGAGGGAGAGCTGATAAAAAGTGTGAGATGAGTCCACAGACACTGTGAATGAGTCAGACTTGTCTGCAATGATTAGCAAGAATCCCTGATGAGCTGGCCTCATCTGTAACGCTGATGGGATTAAATCATTCTGCCCAAGTAGAATGATTCACAGTGGGTGATATACATACAATATTAACTGCCCTTCATTTCCATATTTTTAAAAATATACAAACCAGACTAGAGGACATGAACAAACTAGTAGAACTTTAGTTGCTGGTGGTATAAATAATGTTCATAACATTTTCTTAGAGTAAAGCTGAGAATAACCTACACATCAGCTACATTGACCAAAAGAAAAAGAACAGATAACTTGATTTCCAAATGTTAATTATTAATGATTACATGGTGGCTATGTAGCCATTATCAGAGCTATAAGAAATTGAGTGCAAAAAAAACAAAACAGCACGAAGTTTGTTACTTAAAACATGGCACATGCTACAACTGTTGAAGCCAATTGACTGTTTAATTCTTATTCACCAACTTCTTCTCAATGAAGTTGTGCATTTGTTTATAGGGGAACACACACTTGGGCATAAGATAGAAATTCAGAGGGCTTTAATTGTTTACTGTAAGTGCTTGTAATCAGAAAATTTTAGCTTGCAGTGAAACGAATTGTCCTACTGGTGAATAATTAGTGGTTCCTCAAGAAAACTTTTGCAAATCAAAGCTATAGCCAAATAATGTCTCAAAATATATATTTTTTTCACATCTTACACACCAAGAATCTATTCAGGAATGTATAGAATGAATACCAATCACTCTTGTGGCACATTCGATGAGAACATGGATCTGAAAACTTAAAAAACCCATACTGGCTCAGCCGTGTCATCTTCACTTGCTTGAGATCTTTATACTTTATGTGCGTTCTCTCTATTCATCTTCATTAAAATTTTATGTTGTGTTTCTGTATTTAACACTTACTGAAGTTTGTCTTAATTAATGAGAAATGTCATTCTGAAATTCATTCAGTGTTCTACATGTGGTGTGTATTTATTTGAATGTACGCTTATATGAATAAAAGGTTTTCTATTTTCCAAAGCAGAAATGTTTACCTTGTTTATTTGCCATGGTTTGTTTCAGCTTAAACTGAAGAACTTTGAGAGAGTGGAAAAGGTCAGTAAGAAACACGTATTATTTATATTGTGATTTGAAGAGGTGTGTCCACACCAACTGTGATTACTTATGAAGGATGCGAGTGTGGTCTGATTAATAAGGGCATGCATTGTATGCATAAGTACAGTATTAAGCAACACTGATAGTTAAATTTCATTTCGTTGCTTCAGAATTTGTAAACAATTTGATCTTATGAAACAACTATTTATAGCAGCACAGTCTCAGAAGGCTGATGAATTTTTGACATTCCAGGAGAATATTTAGAGAATACCTGAATAGAGTAATGTATGTAGAAAAAAAGTAAAAGAAATATAGTCTGCAGTTCAACTTTAAACTTACTTCTCTGCTTTTTTTCATTCAGGACACTCCTTTATTTTCTTTTATCTACCGCTTATGGGGTTATGTTTCTTTAAGATGTTTGTCACCCCCTAGATCCATTTTCTCCTGGGTTGTCCTCTGTTACTGATCTTCTCATTTTGAGATTTTATGTCGGGGCTGCAGACTGAATGACAGTTATTCTCACTATATGTCCAGACCAACTTATTTTCTTTAGTTCACAGTAATAATAATAATAATAATAAATTCTTTAAGCACCAAACACGGCGCATAAGGCAGAAACCAGTGCTTTCCAGGTTGTTCGTTGTGACGCCACTCCTCTTAGCTCTTGCACATTATTTAGGCCCAACGTTCTTCCTTCTCTTATTATTGTTCTTCTGAGTGTTTCTTTTGGTCTTCCTTTTTTTCCTCTTACCCTCAGGAACCCAAGTGAGCGCCTGTAGTGGTATTCTGTTGTTTTGCATTCGTAGGACATGACCGATATATGACCATCGTCTTTTCCTTATATAGTCGGAGACATATTTCTGCCTAGAGTCTTCTCTTATTTTTCGATTAGTCTTGAATTCTTTCCAACTGATGTTCATGAGTTTTCTAAGACATTTGTTCTCGAATGTATTCAGCTTGTTCTCCAATGATTTTGTTATTTTCCAACTCTCACAGCCGTATGTTAACACTGAGATAACATTTGAATTAAACAGACGAAGCTTGGTATGTATATTCAATGATCGTAATTTCCAAATGTTAGATAATCTATTGAAGGCGCTAGCTGCCAAAGCAATTCTAGTATGGATTTCTCTTGTTGTGTCACCATCCTGAGTCATTTTACTGCCTAAATAATTGAAACTTTCAACTTTCTGTTATGTTAAATTATAGAATAAAAGATACACCAGAGTATCTAGTTAGATATTTTCCTATAACTGACCTCGAAACCCTCGAATCGGTCGGTTGGATCGGAGGGTTGATCAGTGAGTTAACAATTCACTATCGTAAAACAAGCTATTGTTACCGAAACAGAACCAGTTCACAGTAGTTGTAGACAAACCTTTATATGGGGCTTATATGCAGTCAACAGCTGTTTCTTGAAAATGTCCTAAACTACCTAAAATAAAGCTTTTCTTGTGGCCAAACTCTTCTAGGCTGATATTCTACCATCCTCATGTAGAAAGCTGTCTCAGTTATAGCTAGTGAAAGTACTGATTTCCTGTTAAAATTGGCAAGTCTTACGATTAAACCAGTTTCGAAGAAGCCTGTACACATTTGTGAAATCGCTGCAACTTTGATTACATCACTTTCCAGCAGAGATTACGTTATCCTCCCAAGGCATCTTCCAGCCACTTTTTGAAAACATTACTTGTAAAGACTCTTGGTCACGTCTGCTATTTCCTAGAATCAATAACACAAACATACAAATTATCAGTTTATTATCAATATTGGTTACTAGCAATTAAATTTTAATTCACCTTCACCAATCTTTAATATAATACACATTTATATACTAATAGTATTACTATAAATTAGATTGCAACTCATGACTTCTTCTCTTCAAGCACCACCATGTCTGGTGTCATAGGTGATTATGTCTCTTCACAACTTCCAGTTTCCAGCGCTGTTTATCAGTTCAACTCATAGCGGACATGTAAAAAGATTGGACTGCCTATTTTCTTTACCCTATAAATACACATTTTTATTTGGTCATTTAATTAATTTCTTTTCTCATTCTATTCTGTCTCTGTGGTACAGTTCCATCAGTTGCCCAGACCTGGACCTGCTTGTTTTTTACTAAGTCTTTTTTTTATTTGATTAGCTGCTTTTCTCAGACATGATTCTGCACATGGAGATATTTTTTTCAGTGTTATTTGAATAATATCCAAGCTTGACATCTGTAGCACTTATGATTTGTTAAAATTACAGATTTTGTCACTGGTTTCTTTGTAGTCATAGTGACTTGCTGAATTATCATTTCATTTTGTGTCTTCTTCCATCTGCAATGCATTGCCCAGGTATTTGAATTGTTATAATTTATTACTACCAATTTTATCATTTTCCTTTTCGCTACCTTTGGGGCATTGAGCCACCACTGCTTCTGGTTACCTTGCTGGAAGCCTGCATAAAGTATTCACATGCTCTTGCAGGCGTGGTTTCGGTAGCTATTTGTTTAACGTGATGGGGTCGCAAACCTAATGCACGACCTTATATTAGTTGCCTTGTATGACATGCCTGAGGGGGCAGTCGTCCTTTCTTTGTCTGAGCTTTATGCTTCCAAGATATTTGAACTGTTTCACTTGTTCTAATTTGGTAGTACCAGCTTTATGCTTCCAAGATATTTGAACTGTTTCACTTGTTCTAATTTGGTAGTACCAGCTTTATGCTTCCAAGATATTTGAACTGTTTCACTTGTTCTAATTTGGTAGTACCAGCTTTATGCTTCCAAGATATTTGAACTGTTTCACTTGTTCTAATTTGGTAGTACCAGCTTTATGCTTCCAAGATATTTGAACTGTTTCACTTGTTCTAATTTGGTAGTACCAGCTTTATGCTTTCAAGATATTTGAACTGTTTCACTTGTTCTAATTTGGTAGTACCAGCTTTATGCTTCCAAGATATTTGAACTGTTTCACTTGTTCTAATTTGGTAGTACCAGCTTTATGCTTCTAAGATATTTGAACTGTTTCACTTGTTCTAATTTGGTAGTACCAGCTTTATGCTTCCAAGATATTTGAACTGTTTCACTTGTTCTAATTTGGTAGTACCAGCTTTATGCTTCCAGGATATTTGAACTGTTTCACTTGTTCTAATTTGGTAGTACCAGCTTTATGCTTCCAGGATATTTGAACTGTTTCACTTGTTCTAATTTGGTAGTACCAGCTGGATGCTACTAAGGTATTTGAACTGTTTCACTTGTTCTAATTTGGTAGTACCAGCTGGATGCTACTAAGGTATTTGAACTGTTTCACTTGTTCTAATTTGGTAGTACCAGCTGGATGCTACTAAGGTATTTGAACTGTTTCACTTGTTCTAATTTGGTAGTACCAGCTGGATGCTACTAAGGTGTTTGAACTGTTTCACTTGTTCTAATTTGGTAGTACCAGCTGGATGCTACTAAGGTATTTGAACTGTTTCACTTGTTCTAATTTGGTAGTACCAGCTGGATGCTACTAAGGTATTTGAACTGTTTCACTTGTTCTAATTTGGTAGTACCAGGTGGATGCTACTAAGGTGTTTGAACTGTTTCACTTGTTCTAATTTGGTAGTACCAGCTGGATGCTTCAAAGGTATTTGAACTGTTTCACTTGTTCTAATTTGGTAGTACCAGCTGGATGCTTCAAAGGTATTTGAACTGTTTCACTTGTTCTAATTTGGTAGTACCAGCTGGATGCTACTAAGGTATTTGAACATTCTACTTTAATTTGGTAGTACCAGCTGGATGCTTCAAAGATATTTGAACTTTCCACTTGTTCTGGTTTGGCAGTACCAACTTTATACTGCTACGATATTTGAATTGTTCTAATTTGATAGTAACAGCTTATGCTACTAAGGTATTTGAACGCTTTACTTATTCTAGTTTGGTAGTATCGGCTTTGATATTTCTCTGTCTTGAAATAGTTGTAGTAGTAGTGGCCTCTTCAGTCATAACTGACTGGGAATGCGCCCCTGAGATGATAGCACTCAGCTTTTTTTTTTGCCTGGTGTTCCTTTCGGTGTGTTCTTTTCTCTTCTGCTTGTTGTGAGAGCTTCTTTTCGCCTAATCTGAGGTGGTGCGGTAGGGAGCATCACCACTTGGTGTGATCGGTAGCTCATCTTCACCCTTCAGCTTCCCAAGGATCATAGACCTTCAACAAACTTAAGCCAAGTCTTCCTGTCCTGTGCCATCAGCTCAAGGTTTGTCCATGTCATCTTCTTCATGTCTGTCTCTAATTCTCTTCTCCATGTGTTCTTTGGTCCCCTTCTACATCTCTTACCATAGTTATTCAAGAATCAGGATTGCCTTGTAATGCCATGGCAAAAATAGAATATTCTTTCTTAGGGTACAGTTTGTCTCCAAACCTTTTAAAAGAAATATCAAACTTCAGTAAATAATAATCAAATGTATATCAAAACTGTCATGTAATGAACAGAAGGAATAAGAAAAGACCAGATTGGATTGTAGCTCTTAAAAATAGCTACTTTGTTTCATAGTGGTAATAAAAAGGAAAACAAGATTGTAATGTAGCTTGTAGTAATAGCTGCACCCAATAAGAAAGGTAATAAAAGGAAAACAAAACATGGATGTAGCTCATAATAATAGCAGATTTCAAGCATACAGATTTTAAAAAAGCAGGCAAGACTAGTATATAAGTTGCAATAATAATTGCGCGCAATCATAAAAATAGTAAAGATGAAGGTAAGACTGACGCATAGCTTGCAGCTTCTTCCAACTGGGCAGATAAAGATCTGAATGAGTGGAAAAAGTGTGTCCTGGAGCACATTAAGTAGATATTTGGATTTTTACCTAGCATGAGTCTATCAAGCAGAAGATTTAAAAAAAAGTAAATTTACTCACAATAAAACCTGCAGGAAACCATGGGGAGTACTGGTAGACATTGAGGAGAGGTACTGATAGCACTACAGGATAAAGGAGTACTGGTAGGCATTGAGGATAGGTACTGATTGCACTACAGGATAAAGGAGTACTGGTAGACATTGAGGAGAGGTACTGATTGCACTACAGGATAAAGAAGTACTGGTAGACATTGAGGAGAGGTACTGATTGCACTACAGGATAAAGGATACATTGTAGAGAAAGAGGGAACATGGCAAAAAAATAAAATGACTGGAGATGATGCGATAACTTAACTTATGCACCCAAGACATTGAAGGACACCATTGATTGATCTAATTATATCAACATTTTTAATAGTTTGAGCCAGCAATGGGTGATTAAGAGGCATAGTGCTCTGCAGCTTGATGCCAAGGATTTCTACAGATTTGTTTATGAGATAAAATTGTCATTTTACGTGGCTGGTTCCAGCTTAGGCATTTGCTGCTGTCAGTCTACAGCCTGAACTGAATAATTGTTAATTAATATTTTTGAAATATCTAACAATTCATACAACTGTAACTTTATACATGTAGGATGTAGAAGCATGAGTGATGACAGTCATATATTCTGGTGATTTTTCCCCCAGTTACTATGATTGTCATAAAGAGAATAAACAAAATATTTTGGAATACTTTGATTCTTCTTGTTTGGTGTATTTGTTGCCTCCTGTATTTTTATTTTACTGCTTTTTATTTTATTTTTCTATAAATCTTGAGTGTTATTGGTTTTGGTAGAAAATAAAGATATTGCATTTGTATGAATGGTTTGTTATTTTGGTACTTTTGGTTTTTTTAAAGCGGTGGAATGATAGCTCTAAGTATAAAATAAAGATGTTGCACTTTAGTTAATGATTTGTCATGTTGATTTGTAGTAATGGTAAAATGTGTTTGCTTGTGAGAGTGTAAACAACATGAACATGTTGTAAGATATGAGCAACATTAATTTAAAATGAGCATCAAGAAGTGTTTTTACTGGAAATTAACCCTTCATGGATGCCCAGATCATCTGAGGCTATACCTAGAGTCTGGACAGGCCTTTTCTTGTGTGCAGTATTTGTTACAGTAATATGACTTCTGTGAACCAACTACTGCAGTACTGGCTCAACATTTGCATTTTTCACCATGGGACAATCATCATTTGCAGTTGTTCCAGCGATGCCTCATCAAAGTGCTCAACATAGACTTGTGGAAGCTTTACCTCAACTACATTAAAGAGACCAAGAGTTCACTTCCTTCATACAGGTAAATTCATATCTTTATTTAGGGCTGTGAACTGGTGAATTACATTTTGAACCATTACATTCTGTCAGACTAAAATGAAACATTTTTAACCACTGCTTTCTGCCAGTGACTAAAACAAAACATTTTGAACCATTGCATTCTGTAATGACTAAAAATATTTTGAATCATTGCATTCTGTCAAAGATTAAAAACATTTTGAATCATTTCATTCTGTCAAAGACTAAAAACATTTTGAATCATTGCATTCTGTCAAAGATTAAAAACATTTTGAATTATTGCATTCTGTCAAAGGTTAAAAACATTTTGAATTGTTGCATTCTGTCAAAGATTAAAAACATTTTGAATCATTGCATTCTTTCAAAGATTAAAAACATTTTGATTCATTGCATCCTGTCAAAGATTAAAAACATTTTGAATCATTGCATTTCAGTATATTATAAACCATCTATACTCAGATTAATCAAATTTGACATTAATTATATTCATACATGATCAGCACACAGCCACTACTGCAGCTGTTCCCCTTGTAGGGAGTCTGCACCAAGCAGTCACATGCTCTGATGCAGTAGTGGTTTCTGTTGCCCTTGTTATATGAATATGATGAGATTGTCAGCATGACCTCTTAAAAGTCCCCTTATACAACAAGCTGCCTAAGGGTGCAGTAGCCATATTTTTTCTTTGTCTACCCAGGACATTTGTATTAATTATTTAAGGGGAAATGTATGTCAAGGTTTGTCACATTGCTCCTTATTTGTGTTTTGTTTAACGCATTAAATGTTACATCCACTGAGCTACTTTCAGTAAATATTAATGACTAGCAATAACCCGTCAATATTGACAGGTTTTTAATTATAGTGTGTTGTTTCAGTTACATGTATTACAGATGGTACTATTACCACTGTGGTCATTTCATTGCAGGCGACCGTCATTAGATATTTGTAGTGAAAATTTTATGGATGTATTAAATATGAAGACATGGAGTAACCTCCATCTGATCATATGTTTGAATGTTGAACACTGAAGCTTGTCATTCAAATTCTTTCAGGGAAAAGATGGCACAGGCATACGACTTTGCTCTTGAGAAAATTGGCATGGACATTATGTCTTATCAGATATGGGCGGAATATATCAGTTTTCTCAAATCAGTGTAAGTAGTGTAATGGCTTGTAAGTATCATATTGGCTTGTAAATAATGCTGATTGACTCATTTAATAAAACACAGCATTAAGATATGTGTTGATTTTGCATATTCTGCTCATGGTGGCTGTTTGAACAGGGTGGTATTCTTTTACTTAGCTCTCGGTCTTTCCTTTCCCTGATGAAGGCCTTGTGGCTGTAACGTAGGCTTTTTTTTTTTCATTACCTTTTTCAATATTATTTTTTATAAACCCAGTTCATTAAACATTCATTATCACAGATTATAATCTGATAGTTTTAATAATCTTTTCCTAGCCAATGTGAATGTAAGGGAAATATAACATAGGCTGTTAAATATTTAAATGAAATGAGTTGTCCATCTATGAATTTAAATAACTTGATCACATTCACTGCAAACATACAAAAGATAGAGGACTTAGTCATAAAGGACAGGAAAAACATTTTGAGATTCAAGCAGTAATCCACATACATGTTTAAAAGATGACCAAGGTCAGGTACAATGTGTTACAAGGTGATTAATATGAAGTTGTACACGGGGCTGGCAACCTCATCATGTAAAACAGATTGCCACAGAAACCACGTCTGCAAGAACATGTGAATAGCTGCAGTAGTGGCCACAGAAACCACGTCTGCAAGAACATGTGAATGGAATAGCTGCAGTAGTGGCCACAGAAACCATGTCTACAAGAACATGTGAATGGAATAGCTGCAGTAGTGGCCACAGAAACCATGTCTACAAGAACATGTGAATGGAATAGCTGTAGTAGTGGCCACAGAAACCATGTCTACAAGAACATGTGAATAGCTGCAGTAGTGGCCACAGAAACCATGTCTGCAAGAACATGTGAATAGTAAAGTTTTTAAAGTGGTACATAACATCCAAAGTCATATTTTTTTAAAAAATAGCATACTATTCATCATTGAGTGATAATTTTTAGAAAAAAGTGGTAGTCTATGCAGAGATGGCAACTGATCTGAGATAGATGAGAATAGGATTTGAAAAACTTGATGATTGCATCCATTTATAAATTTATCAGTTTTAATACTACCTTCTTTCAGGGAGGCTGTTGGTTCTTATGCAGAAAACCAGAGAATAACAGCAGTTAGGAAAGTATACCAGAGAGGTGTGACTAATCCTATGATTAGCATTGAACTGCTGTGGAAAGATTACACAGCCTACGAAAACGTAAGCTTGCTTATGGTTATTTGTTTCAACTAGCACTTCCAAATACTTGTTATTTTCTTCAAAATTTGACTTTAAAATGCTTAATACAGACGTATGCTAAAGATACGGCCACATATAGTTCCCAGGGGTCTCTTCAATCAATACCCTTTAGCTCCCCAAGGAGCATAGGCCTTCAATAAACATATGCAACGTTCTCCTGTCACATGCCATCCGCTCTAAGTTATTTCCATGTTTTCCTCATCATTTTCACCTCTGTATCCAGTTCTCTTCTCCATGTGTTTTTTGGTCTACCTCTGCCTCTCTTTCACTGAGGATTCCAGAACAAAGACTGCCTTGTAATGCTATCAACAGGTTTCCTCAATGTGTGTCCTATCCATCGCCATCGTCTGCAGGGGTCTCTTAGGTGACCAAAAATAAATAGGAGTACTTCTGCTTTTTGTACAAGACGACTAATAATGAGGTCGTCTATAGTCTGGCAACCTCATCATGTAAAACACATTGTTACAGAAACTACCACTGCAGGAGCATGTGAATGCATTGTGTAAGCTTCCTACAAGGGGGGGCTAGATGCAGACGTGGTTCCATGCTTCACGGGGAGGGAACAGAAAATGATGCTAAAGATATGCGCAAATGAAGTGTGGGCCCACTTAACGGGTGTTCCTTTTTATGATGTGGGTCAGGATGTACATCCTTTGTCTATCAGGCCATCGCATTGTCTACTATTTCTTAAAAATGTATCAGTTATAATGAGACATGCTCCCCTCTGCATATCAATGGCTCAAAAGTCAGACAGTGAAATAGACCACACTAGTTAAGGTTTTTAACTTTTATGACTCAGGCTAAAAATTATATGACAATCAAACTGGCCGAGCTTTAAATTTGATATGCTGGGCCAGGGCTGATATTTTAGGTCCATGCAGCATCCAGTTGTTTGCTTTTTCTTGTGTAATCAAATTGACACAAAAGAGTAGACAATATCTTCATATTTGTTAAAACTGATAAAACAGCAGTCTGTTCAGAGTATTTTTATTTTTCTCTCTCTCCTGCTTAAAAAAAAAAATAAATAGTTCTGTGAACTAAATAGTCATTTTTCTTTTAATTAAAATATCCTAAGAGAGACTTTAAAAAATATATTTTGTTCTAAATGTTAAAAAATATTGTTTTGTTTTTGTATTAAAAAACCAATCATTTCTTGTTCAAATTTTATGAAGTTGTTATTTTAAAGGAAAAGGTATTGTCAACACACTGTAATTAATGGAATTTAACTATTTATATAAATCTTTTAAGAGATTGTGTTATAAAAAGGATTCTAAGTGTTTTTTTTTTTTTTTTTGCAATACTTGTTTTAGAGTATTAACAGCCTAATTGCCAAAAAGATGATCGATGACAGGAGCAGGGAGTATATGTCAGCTAGAAGAGTGGCCAAGGAGTATGAGGTGGCGACAAGAGGCCTAGACAAAAATGCTCCATCAATTCCCCCACAAAACACTTACAGTGAAATGAAGCAGGTACAGTACATTCTTATAAGTAGTTTTGTTATGTTCTTCACATCTGTTTTAAAGAACATAAAAATTATTGTTGTAACCATCAAGAATGGAACAGAACATTGCTTAGCAATATAAAAGAGTAAATGAAGAGATGAATGGAACATTAAAAAAAAACAACCCCTAAATAGTCCAGCTCCACTAAATCCCCCAGACATCCAACCAGAAATACGGGAGCTACAAGTTGGCTGTGAAAGACCAGTTAAGGAAGAAATCATGAACGCTGCAAAGCTTCTAAAAGATGGAAAAGCTGCTGACCCAGATAGCATTCCAGTAGAGACCATTTAAAGCAGATACTGACACCTCTGCAGGGATATTATACAAATTACTTTGTTAAAGTCTGGAAATGAGAAGAAATACCAGCAGAATGCAAGAAAACATATCTAGTCAAGTTGCCTAAGAAGGAAAATTTACAAGGGTGCACAAATTACAGAGGAATAATGTTACTATCAGTGCCAGGGAAGATAATAAACAGGATTGTCCTTGAGAGGTTAAAAGAGTCATTAGATAGAGAACTGAGAAAACAAGCAGGGTTTTGAAAAAAAAACAGATCTTGTACTGACCACATAGCCACATTTCAAATAATAATTGAATGAAGTTTAGACTTGTTTGCTGAAGCTTGTTATTCCATTTCAAAGAATGGTCAATTTATTTAAATACATTTTTTAAAGTTAGTGTGCAAAATAGGCTACATATCATTACTATTTCTTTAAATACGGTTAATTGGAAATAGCTCATTCTTTGCTGAATTTCTTTCTGTGAAATTAGTTTTTCTACCCCCTTTATACTGGGTGCTTTGTAGGTGGAGTTGTGGAAGAAATACATAGCATGGGAGAAGAAGAACCCACTCAGGACAGAAGATCAGGCCGTGATCACAAAAAGAGGTTTGCCTTTCTTTTTTGTTTATCAGAATTGAGTACGTTTGTAAAATCATCATGATTTCCTTTAGCTCTGTATAAAACATAGGATATGATGAAGTTACCAGCCTTTTTCACATACTGACGTTTGTCAGCTCTTACTGTGTGCCTGAGGGGAGTAGTAACCATGTTCTTTCTTTGTCTCCCCAGGAACTTCTCTGGGCTAAATTTGAATGAAGTAATAATGAGGAATAATTTGTGTCCAGATCCTTTCATTATTAATTTGAACATTGTTTCTTATTTTACCCCGATGACTATTTAAATTTAAAATCATTGCAGTTCAGTCCATCACATTCATTTTGTATGGGCCACAATTAGTGTGTGCTAAATAAGATGATGAAATGAGGCCAGTAATTATTTTAAAACACAGAAGGAAAGAAACTGATATAGAAGTGAAATGTGTTACAAGATATAGTAAACTACAAATTAAAAACTGAATATGTATTCTTATTTATTGTCACTTTCAATTAAAAACTTTCTAAATAATGAAATTTGTATGTACATATTGATCTAATCATATTTGTGTCAAGTGTTTACATTCCAAAGATGGAAACCAACGTGACTCCAAAGTAAAACCATCACTGTTGTGTATTTCCATTTCAGTGATGTTTGCTTATGAGCAGTGCTTGTTATGTCTGGGACATAATCCAGATATTTGGATAGAAGCAGCTTCTTACCTGGACCAGTCCAGCAAGATTCTTATTGAAAAGGGGGTAAGGTCAATGCTCGGCTAAAAACAGCAATCTTTCTTAACCGTTTTTTTTTTCTTATTGTGCAGAATAAGCAGCAAATCATTTGAATGCTTCTTGCATGCTTGTGTTTTATTGCTTGTTAACTACAGAATGAGGCACACAAATTTAAGTGACACAAAATGTATAGTTCAATCCTGTAAATCCTATACATACTTAATTACTTCTAGCTTAAAGATGTTTTTAATTATTTTTTCCCCCTTACAGGATCAGAATGCAGGAAAGCTTTTTGCAGATGAAGCAGCAGCCATCTTTGAAAGAGCCATCAATTCTCTGATGAAGAAGAACATGCTTATCTACTTTGCTTATGCAGACTTTGAAGAGGTGAGTACTTAAATATGTATTTGAAAGATGTTATGGCTGTTATTTATTTTTCTTTTTGTTGTAAATTTTGGTTAGTTTTACACACACTTGTATGTGCACAGAAATTGTAAGAGTTTATTTTAATTGTTTACCACTTTTTATTTTGTTTTTCGCCGTAACTGGTTTTGTTTTTCCTTTAAAATTAGTCTGCTGGTAATTTTAAAAGTATTACTTGAATAGTTTTTGTAATCATTAAAATTTTGTAAATTGCGTGTCTATCCTTTCAGAGCCGAATGAAGTATGACAAAGTACATCAAATTTACAAGAAATTTCTGGACGTGGAAGATGTTAAACCCTCTTTGGTAATTTTTGCTTTTCAGACTTTTTTGTGTTTGCATGTAGTTAGCTGAGCGCATATATCCAGAATCGCAGTGTGGATTCTGAGCTAGTAGATCAACAGCAGACATGATCTTCTGTCTCTGCCAGCTTCAGGAAAAAATCAAGAGAGCAGAAAAGGCCTTTATATACTTCACAAAGACATTTGATTTGGTTAGTAGGGATGGACTCTTCAAAATCCTCCTGAAAATAGGCTGCCCCACTAAATTGCTGGAAATAATAAAGTCATACCATAAAGACATGAAGGGAACAGTCCAATATGCTGGAAACACATCACAGCTAAGTAACGTTAAACAAGGCTGCGACCCTCTTCGGGATCTTCTTTGCCTTGCTCTTGAAGTATGCATTCAGAGATGCAACTGAAGTAATATGCCTTCACATTAGGTCAGATGGCCTACTGTTTAACCTCGCAAGGCTGTAGACAAAAACAAAAATCATTTGGATCACTATAAAGACTTGATATTTGCTGATGACGCTGCAACAGGAGCTTCAGAGCTTGATGAATGCTTCACCCAAGTATGCAAGGACTTTGGCCTCACAATAAGTCTAAAGAAAACAAATGTGATGGGTCAGGATGTGGATGGTGCACCACTTCCATACCTGGGGTCTTCTTCAGTGACAAACTCTGTGGACACAAAAATTGACTGCTGCAGCTACCTTTGCCCGCCTCACTACATGTGTTTGGAGAAATTCCAAACTCACAACGAAGACCAAAGCTGCGGTATATAATGCCAGCGTCACCAGCGCACTTCTATATGGCAAAGAGACATGAATAGTCTATGCTAAGCAAGTAAGAATGCGCAATACCTTCCATCTATGGTGTCTATGCCACATCCTTGTTATTTCGTGGAAAGACAAAGTGACAAATGTGTAGGGGGTTGTCACGTGCTTGCCTTTAAAGCATGTAAACGCTGCTTAGACAGCGCAGATTACGCTGGCTTGGCCATGTCTGCCGCATGGAAGATGGTCGCATCCCAAAAGATATCTTATGCAGACTACGGCAGATGGGAAAAGAACAGTTAAGCGACCGCAGCTGAGGTTCAAAGATGTGTGCAAGAGAGACACGAGGGCACTGGACTTATGTCCAGCAACCTAGAAGGATGAAGCTGTCGATCGCATCAAGTGGTGATGCTCTCTACTGCTTACCTCAAATTAGGTGAAAAGAAGCTCTCACGGCAAGCAAAAGAGAGGAGAAAACGTCTAAAGGAACACCAGTAAAAAAGCAGCTGAGGGCTATTACCTCAGGGGCACATTCCCATTGTCAATTATGACTGACGGGGTTATTATTATTAGTTTAAGTTGAGCTAACTTGATAGCCCTTCATATGGCAATCTTGAAATTAACATTTTAGTTACCAGAGTCATGATGGTGTGATATTGCTTAAGTAAACCATTATATTTGCTTACATTTGCTCTCAAGAGTATTGTTTAGTTAAAATGTATTTCTCTTCAACCATTCATTTCATCATTTTGAGGGTGTGACATTTTACACATAAGTAGAAGACCTTTGTAAAAGATAATCTCACATGGAAATTAGATCATGTTTCCTGGCAGCCATCATGATTTTTTAGTTGAGATATTTTTTCCTAAATTGATCAGTTTGAGAACTGATCAAATTAAGTTTTGATAAAGTAAATACAAAATAATGTTCATTAAGTACACACTTTTACTCGAGTCCAGCCAATAATTAAAAAAAAGGCAAATAAAACAAAAACAAATTGTATTAAGGCTGTAACATTCACCAGAGAGTGGCAGAGCAATGGCAAGCAGAAGTTTGGTTTTTAATGTCTGTCATGACCTGGCCTCTCACTTGTGTGTTCTTTTATTTTTGTTGAAATGTAAGTAATATTTCAGCTGCTGGAACCTGTTCCTGGTGAGTGTTATGTTGCAGTAATCACCTCCTGGTAGCTTTCATTGCATAGGGAAATATATGGAGATCAAGAGAAATCGGATCCAACACGAAAATAAGAATCTTCAACTCAAATGGGTGCTTGCGTAGAATAGAAGGATTAAAATGATATGACAAGGTTACCAAAAGTGGAACTGATGACAAGAACCAGACAAGTTCCAGTGGAACAAGAGATGAGAAGAAGACGAAGGCGATGGATAGGGCACACACTGAGGAAACCTGTTGATAGCGTTACAAGGCAGTCCTTGTTCTGGAACCCCCAAGGCAAGAGAGGTAGACCAAGAAGCACATTGAGAAGAGAGCTGGAAACAGGTGAAAATGATGAGGAGAACGTGGAAAGAACTTGAGATGATGGCACATGACAGGAGGACTTGGCATGTGTTTGTTGAAGGCCTATGCTCCTTTGGGAGTGGAGGGTTATGAATGAATACCTCCTGATGGTTTTTGACAAAGGACCATAGAAATAATTAGACCTTTGAGGACTTGAACCACAGTATCATCAATATTTTCAAGTTTTAGATGACATTGATAGATGACATTAGATATTGTTGACCATTATGTTGTTTTATTGTTTAATGGTTTGTTTTATTTGAAAGTTTTCAGTAGCTTCATAAGACATGAGGGGTTTGAAGAAAATGTATAGGATTACAATTTGTGGAATAACTATTGTTTATGCTGGACCATAAATGGTTAAACTGTTGGAGCCACTCTTCTGAATTACGGATATCGAAGTTAGGTAATTCCTGCTACTGCTAAGTGATGCAGTTTCACACCACTGATATGCCCCGTTGTTGGTATATGTTGATTTAGATCATGTGTGGACCTCAGTTTAACAGATGCAAAAAAGATCACTATTGCTATCAGCCTCACCAGTCTGCCCATTTAACTAAGAATCCTAAGATTGTTCCGTAATTTCCTCTCCAGAATCAGAATCCGCCTGATGATTCACACTGTGCAGAATCAGACGCCACACACAAAAAAATGTATAAAAGTTTGTCACACACTAGTTAACTAATTAAAAGTAGGTAAAACAGAAAGAAGTACTAACAAAACAGAAATACAAATGGAGAAAGTTCTACTTTTTACCTCATTCACAATTGAAAATTTTTTTTTTTAAAGCGCTACTAATTGCAATGCATCCATCTATCTGTCTGTTGCGAGAAACAACTCAAGAATTACTGGCCTTTTTTTAAAATACATTTTCAAATTTAGGACTTGCACAAAAATTTGTTGACTAATTTCAGATTTAATCTTAATCACATAAGAATTAAAAGCACTTTACTTAGGCATTACAGCTTCAGTTTGGAGGCCCAGTTTTTTTTCAAGGATTATGTACCAGCCTCAGTCAATTTTAAATACCATTGTGATTGAGCTGTTTTATGTAGTCACATGATTTCATGCAGCATGGAGTCTGTGTTATCTGCTTATCACTGTGTAATAGCAACTCTGAATATACTTGTATAATTAAGAAACTTATTTTACAGGAGGTGGTTTCTGTACCTTGTCTGTATTTTTTACACACTGAAATCCTTCTTTTAATTTTTCATTTATTTAATCTTTTGCTGCCTTGCCCTTTTATTTATTTAAGGCTTACATTCAGTACATGAAGTTTGCTAGAAGAGCAGAAGGCATTAAATCTGCCAGAACTGTGTTCAAAACTGCCAGAGAGGACAAGAGAACAGAGTACCATGCATATGTGGCAGCTGCTTTGATGGAGTACTATTGCAGCAAGGTGAGATTGTTTATACACTTGAGATTTGTGGTCTCCTTACAAGAAACTTGCACCTAAGCATTTTCATGCTCTCACAGTTGTGGCGTCTGTTGCCATTAGTTTTACATGTTGAAGTTGCCAGCCTCAGTCAACAAACATGTCACCTTGTACAACATGCCTGAGAAAACAGTTGTCCTATTCTTTATGTTTAGTCTCCTCAAAGACTGCTAGGAACTTCACTGGGCAAGTAGAAGAATATCTCATTTAACTCATTCTAACCCGCAAACCATATGGTGCACCAGACTGGCCTTTACTTTTACCTATTGGCGCATCCTGCGCCAGTGTGATATATGTTGCATTTGAGCAGAAAATTATATAATATCTGGCGATAAGCCAGTTTAAAATCAATTCATTACATCCAGCACAAGTGTGTGAACGTTTGTGAGCGAAAAAGAAAATCCTGAAGCTAAAATTGCGTGCTTTACATCCATTGCTAGAGTTGCTTTGGATCTAGCCGCAGGAGGTGTGGTACGCCCACTTTATAAGATTCCGTAATTGAACAAAAAATAAATGGCCATAGAGTGTTCGTTCTCTATGGTGCGGAATGCTGGAGAGTTACAGAGAAGGAAATGTCTAAATTATCCTCTTTTCACACAACTTGCTTAAGAAAAATTCACCGAATCTTTTGGGCCAATACCATCACCAGCCAAGATCTGCTTGCTCTGAGCAAGCAAGAGGACATGCACACCATCATAGCTGGCAGACACTGGTGCTGGGTTGGCCATGTCCTCAGAAGAGACCCTGATGCCATCACAAGAACAGCTATGCTTTGGACCCCTGAAGGAAAACGAAAGAGAGGCCGACCAAAAACAACCTATCGGAGGACTGTGGAGGCTGAGATGCAAAGAATGAACCAGAGTTGGGGCACTGTACGAAGGATGGCCACCGACCGAGCAAAGTGGAATCAATTTGTTGTTGCCCTACAAGACACCACTATTCGTGATGGCCACTGACTGCTTTGACGGTCGATGGCTAAGGATCAAAGAAGAAAGAAAGAGTGTTCGTATCATGTAAACACTTCCTGTGGACATCATATTTTGAACTGGTAGCAAAATAATTATATTGCATACTTTTATCAATTAATGATATCATAGGGTTATTTGTTTACATGTAGTGTAGTCACATACATTACTCTCATAAACTATTAACAAATCAACCTCAATAGGCCTAAATAATTTCGAAATGAATTTTAGCGATATCGGTAGCGGTAATAACCTATTTTCGATTCCAATAAGGACATTCAACAAACATGATATTTTTAAGTAATAAATTAATTAATCAGTATGGGACAGGAATGTGTAAGTGAGATTCCAGTTCAGCTATATGTGACTTCACAAAAAATGTATATAAATTACAATTTTCATTTTTCTTTTATCAAACTTCTTGAATTAGTTGTCAACTGGAAATATGTTTCAATTCCTGGTGTTTTACTACCAACGGATTAAGTACAGCTAAAATATTTACGTTTATGTGCATAATTTTTATTCATTTTCTATTTTTATTTTTTATTGTTTCTACACTTCACAAGATATAATAAACAATTATAACATCACATTATTTCACAACATTCTGCAGCCAATTTCCTAAAGTTTTATGCATAATACATATATCTACTTCTTCTTCTTGTGATCGCATCTTTGATGTTTACACCGTCAGACGAGTTCTCATGATGAATTCGACTGTTGTTTGAAGTTCCTCTTTAGCTCCATATAGCTTTGAGTTTAGTGTTGAGTCATTGGGCCAGTATATCTTTCTTAACTGGTCATACAGAGGACAATCCTGTAGAACATGCTCAGCAGTTTGTTCGTTTAATCCACATGTGCACAATGGTGAAGCAGACAATCGTAGCTTGTGCATGTGTTTATTCAGTTTGTTATGCCCTGTCCTGAGGCGAAAAATAGTTATCTGTCCCTGCCGGTCGAGAGTGTGATAGTCGTCTTTGGGTTGGTTCTGTTCTCTTCTGATAGGCTGGATAGCTCTCTTTTTCTCAAAGTATGTGACTTCATTATCTTCTTGTTCACATTCTCCTCCCTTTTTTGCAAGTTTATCTGCCTTTTCATTTCCGGGTACACCACAATGAGATGGTACCCACTGAAGTATGGTTCTCTTTTTGGCAGCTACCTTGTTTAGTTCATTTCTGAGATGCGGGAGTTTACCACCCTTGAGAGCTTGCAGGACAGACAGTGCATCCGTGAGGATGACTGCCTGGTGGCAGTCAGAGTTGGTGTTATAGATCATATTTGCAGCTTGCTCTAGAGCTTGAACCTCAGCTGTATAGTTGGAACAGAATTTACCAGTGGGAATGTGCCTTTTATCTAATATACTGTATGGAGGCTCTGATGATCTAGTTTTCATTACAATATACTTATTCTTAATATTATATTCTTAATAACTTATATTCTTAATTTTATGATCAGGTACTGTTAATGTGTGCTGTTATACTTCCTTGTAATGTTGCACTGTCCTTAAATTAATACTTTCAGTACGCTGGAGAATGTTGAGTAACAGTAATAAAAGATGAGCAAGAGGATGGAAGAATGCAAGAGGGGACTGTGTCCGATTTTCAACCCTTGGCAAATTAATTGCTTTCGTATATGTCTATCTAACTATCTACCTAGTCTGATTCTGGTCTTGAGTTTGGGACGCAAAGGAAATGGAAAGGAAAATGGAAAGTAACTGTCTACCCACCTCATCTTGATGAACCTAAAAAAAAAAAAGAAAAAAAAAAAAAAAAAGTCCCTGAGTCATTCAGTTGAACACCGTATGAACATTTTACAAGTTCTCATAACATACCTCTGAATATGTCTCAAATCACTAATTTACAGTACGAAGAATTCGATTCTTTTTTTTTTTTTTTTTTTTTAAATTTATTTATTTTTTATTTATTTATTTATTTTTCAAATTCATTATTACTATTAATTTTTTTTTTTTTTTTTTTTTTTTTTAATAATTATTTTATTTTATTTTAAAAACACTTTAATTATGATGATTATTGCAAATGTAATATTACTTTTATAATGATAAATGCCTTAATAATGCTTAAAGTAAATGTGAGGATGAAAGGATATTAGTATACATGATGAGAGAGAGAGAGGAAGGGCAGAATGTCAGACGGGCCTGCGTGCCCAATTCTTAACCCTTTGAAAATAAAGTTCGTTCGTTCGTTCGTTCGTGCCTAGTCTCATAGTGGTTGTCAGGATATGAGATAAAGATACCGGCACCTCCATTCCTAACAGCATTAGTTGCTGATCCATCTGTATAGGCATGTATCCATGATTGATTGGGATAGCTTTCGTGGATCATACTCGATGTAGCAGTTCGTTTTTGCAGATCGTTATACTCACATCCACTTGTGAGACCACTGACTGATGTATTAATTTGGAGGGCATTGCTGGCCTGCTCCCATGGTACAGGGTGGGCTTCAGTGGTGTTGTCTTCATGGATAGGTCTTCTTGATGCTGTCTTTTAAGTCTTTTTCCCCGATGCACAAAGCTGCTATGCTTTAGACGTCCCAATGCCAGATCATCTAGTCTTGCCTTCATTGGGTGCGTTGGCATACTGTTGTACTTTTCCATCTAGATCATGGTTTTTGTGTCTCTTCTATGGGACAATGTCTGTAATCCAGCAACCTTCTGCATCTCTGATATTGGTGTAGTTTTCATGGCTCCTGTAATGAGCCTGAGAGCTTGATTTTGCACTTTGTCCAAAGACTGCAGATGTGAGTTAGCAGCTGATGACCATGCTGCTGAGCTAAACTCTAAGTGTGGTCTTATTACTCCATTATAAATCTTCTTTAGAGTTCGTTCATTTGCTCCCCAGTTGGTACCTGCTAATTTTCTGAGTATGCCTAGTCGTCTTCGGGCCTTTCCTTCTGCATTTTCAATTCTTATTCCATGTAAGCCTTTGGTCAAATGTCACCCCAAGATAGGTGGGGTAGCTTTCTTCCTTGATCACGGTTGTCCCTAGGTGTATGTTAGCTGCTTTGTCCTTGGGGGCGAGGGAGAACAGTGTTGTGGAGGTTTTGTCTGTGTTTATTGTGATATGCCATTTCTCTGCCCATGACACTAGCATTTCTGCTGCCCGCTGCATTCTATAATTTGCTGTGGTGATGTTTTCATCAGCGCACCAGAGTACTAGGTCATCTGCATATAAGGCAGCTTTCACTCCTGCGGGGAGATCTTTCACCAGGTCATTGATGTAAACAAGATATATCTACTAAATTAATATATGTCTACTGCCTGTTTTTAAAACATCACTTGTATAAAAAAAATGTCTGCATATTGGGTCCTGGGTAAAACCGAAAAAATGCCTGGGTTAGAATGAGTTAAATCTTTTCTGTCTGCTTTTTTTTTTAAAGCCATGTTTGAGTTTCTGTATGCAAATATAGCATTAATTGATTCCTTAAGGTCTTTAAAGTTTGTAATTTAAATTTTAGTGAGAAAAAAAAAACATCCTTGTCCTGAATATATATACAGTTTGATGTTTTGAACTATTCCATTGTTTTCCCCCCTGTTTTTCAAACAGGATGATTGAAATGTTGCTCTCTATTTTTAAATTGTTATACCCTCACTTGTATCTATTGGATAAACATACGGAAATGTCAAAACAAGGAACAGTAACTGCCATATCGCTTATAGTTTTTATTTCTATAAACAAAATAAAATAAAAATCTAAATTGGCAGTAATGTTGCAAGAGACAGAACAAATTTGCTGCCTACTATGAAATAATATGTTGAACAAACCAGATCTTGTGGTGATTTGTAATGGTAATGTGGCATAGCAATAAAATGGCAATTAATTCTCTTTATTTTCATCTTTGTTTCATATGAATTAGTTGGATACAGGTGAAGAAATAACTATTTTAAAATAGTGACTTTTTAGTCACCTTGTAGTTCATTGCTAGCCAGCAAGCTGGTTACATGACTGAATTTATTTGATCATTTTTTCCTTGTATTAGGAGAAGAACATTGCTCTGAAAATCTTTGAACTTGGACTTAAAAGATATGCAGATAGTCCAGAATATGCTGCTTGTTATATTGACTTCATGTCGCATTTGAATGGTAAGTTTAAGCATATATAAAACCAGAGGGTTGGGTTTGCTACTGAAGTAGTCATTTGCTTCATGGTCAGAAAATAAATATTCAGTATATCTTTCTGCAGGAGAAATACATTGAAAATTATATTTGGAAAACAAATGAGATGAATTTTCTTTTTGTGGGAAGCATAAAGTTAAAAGATTTAGAGATTGTTGAAAGAAATATGATCATTTAATGCTGACTTCATTCATCACCTTTCAACTTCCCAAAGGACATAAACCTTCAGCAAACGTATGCCAAGTCTTCCTGTCATGTGACATCTGCTCAAGGTCTTTCCATGTCTTCTTCATCCCCTTCATGCCTGTCTCCAGTTCTCTTCTCCATGTGCTCCTGGGTCTTCCTCTACCTCTCTTACCCTGGGGATTCAAAAACAATGGCTGCCATGTAATGTAATCAACAGATTTCCTCAGTCCTATCCACCTTCATCGTCCTCCTCTGATCTGTAGTTCTACTGTCACTCGTCTGTTTCTTGTCATCAGTTCCACATTAGTGATATTGTCATCAGTTCCACATTAGTGATATTGTCATCAGTTCCACATTAGTGATATTGTCATCAGTTCCACGTTAGTGATATTTTCATCAGTTCCATGTTAGTGATATTGTCATCAGTTCCACATTAGTGATATTGTCATCAGTTCCACATTAGTGATCTTGTCATCAGTTCTACATTAGTGATCTTGTCATCAGTTCCACATTAGTGATATTGTCATCAGTTCCACGTTAGTGATAATGTCATCAGTTCCACGTTAGTGATATTGTCATCAGTTCCACATTAGTGATCTTGTCATCAGTTCCACATTAGTGATATTGTCATCAGTTCCACATTAGTGATATTGTCATCAGTAACTTGCCATTTTTGTTTTGCTTTAGTTCGCTGACATTGTCAAAGAAATTTTGGAACTTAGCTTTTGGTTTTCTGTGTATGCTTGTGTTCTAGGTACTGTGATTTGTTCTATGTAGCGTTCCTATTTATTAAATGAATCTGTTAACTTGTTATTAATATTTGAGTGTGGGAATAATTGTTTTCTGTTAGTATTACTAAAAATGAACATCTGCTGAGAAGTTATAGCGCATTCCTCGCATGGCACAGTTACTGCATTTCAGGATCAACACCTGATATCATCTCTCTGCAGCCTGCCCAGCTGTAAATGGATACCTGACTCTGCTCTTGAGTTAAGGATGGCAAAGGCAGCGAGGAAGGGAACTGGTCACAACACCTCATAAAAGAAGGCTGGACTTGTTATGGTGAAGTGTTTGACACTTATTCCCCTACAGCAGTATCTATGGGACAACCTTTACCTTTCATCACTCAAGATATTTCCATTTTCAGTGACATTGATGCCAGCCTACTTATCCAATCTTGTTTTAAGAATTAGTTCATACCAAGTCCTCCTATCTTGTGTCATCTGTTCAAATTATTTGTGATTTCTTTATCTTTCTTGTGTTTCTTTTATGCTGAGAATTCTAAAATAAAGACTCCCTTGTGATGCTATTCGATCCTGTAGTGTGAGTCCTGTCCACTACCAACATCTTTTCAACACTTCTTGTTCCAGTGCAGTTTGTTTGGTTCTGTCCGTGAATTCCACATTGGTGATCCTTGTCATGCTATTTTTAACTCTTCTGTTATGTGCTCACATCCATTCATGACAATTAGCAGTTTTCTGGTTGTCATTTTTCTAGTTTTAATTGTTTCATGCTTATTGTCATAGCGTTATTTCGCAGTGCATCTTATGTATTGTGGTCAGCGATAGGTCACTCAGAAAGGCCGAGGTTAGCCGAACCTGCTCTGAGGCATCACATTTTCCTGCAGTAATGGTTTATGTGGCAATTGATTTTATATGATGAGGTTGCCAGCCTCATTCACAACCTCATATTAGTTGTCTTGTATGACATGCCCCAGGGTGCAGTTTGCTTATTATTTTTTTGTCTTTTTAGACACCCCTGGGAACTACACATGTCATATCCTGGGAACTACACATGTCATATCCTGGGAACTACACGTCATATTATACATAGGTCCTTTACATTTTTTCCAGTTGCAGTTTTATAGGAATAATAAAAATAAATAAAAAGTACTCATGTTATCTTATTTCAGGTCCAGAGCTTGCGTTAAATTTTTATAATGTATGATTTGATTTGTTTGGTGTTTTTTTTTTAACTTAATTTAAATCTGATTTTTGTTAATCTTAATTTAAAACGTTGAATAATGAAACATTTGATTAACTTTGAAAATTATATTCTTAGGCATCATCAATGAAATGTTGTAATTTCTTGTTGTTTTTTCAACAGAGGATAATAACACTCGAGTTTTATTTGAAAGAATCCTCTTGTCTGATCAACTTCTTCCAGAAAAATCTGCGTAAGTTTATTTTTGTAATCAGGTGTTTCACTATTGAATACTCCACCTCTTCTAGCACTGTGTTCCTGGAAACCTTACTAACATGTTTAAGCCATTTTTGGTATATAGATAGATTTTTTTTTTTTTTTTTTTTTTTCGTACGCCCGCTAATACTCGAGGCGAAATCTCAGGTTATTACTAATGTCTAACCTGACATTGATTTTACGTGAGTATCCCTTTTTTCTTGTACAGAGACAGGTGTCCCTCGCCATTCAGGCAAATACTCTCCGATTTCGGAGGTACCCATTGCAGCTGGGTCGGCTCAGGAGCCGCCAATCCCTGGTCGACGACACTCCTTCAAATGTCCTCGCCAGGTCTCGAGTAAATCCAGTCCAATTCCCGGTCGACAAAAAATCCTCAAATGCCGTCGCCCGGGTTTGATCCTGAATCACCCGGATATAGATAGATTAGGAGAACTGTCACAGATCAGCTGCCATTGGATCATTTGTTTATTCATTGTCATTGATAATAATAATAATAATAAATTCTTTAAGCACCAAACACGGCGCATAAGGCAGAAACCAGTGCTCTCCAGGTTGTTCGTTGTGACGCCACTCCTCTTAGCTCTTGCACATTATTTAGGCCCAACGTTCTTCCTTCTCTTATTATTGTTCTTCTAAGTGTTTCTTTTGGTCTTCCTTTTTTCCTCTTACCCTCAGGAACCCAAGTGAGCGCCTGTAGTGGTATTCTGTTGTTTTGCATTCGTAGGACATGATCGATATATGACCATCGTCTTTTCCTTATATAGTCGGAGACATATTTCTGCTTAGAGTCTTCTCTTATTTGTCGATTAGTCTTGAATTCTTTCCAACTGATGTTCATGAGTTTTTTAAGACATTTGTTCTCGAATGTATTCAGCTTGTTCTCCAATGATTTTGTTATTTTCCAACTTTCACAGCCGTATGTTAACACTGAGATAACATTCGAATTAAACAGACGAAGCTTGGTATGTATATTCAGTGATCGTAATTTCCAAATGTTAGATAATCTATTGAAGGCGCTAGCTGCCAGAGCAATTCTAGTATGAATTTCTCTTGTTGTGTCACCATCCTGAGTCATTTTACTGCCTAAATAATTGAAACTTTCAACTTTCTGTAGTTTTTCCCCGTTCAGGATGATATCGAAGGTCTCGTTAGAAAAGTTCATAACTTTAGTTTTAGAGACGTTTATTTGGAGACCTATTTTAACCGAGAGATGACACAGATTATTTACTGCTTCTTGGGCCTGTCTGGGTGTTGGATTTAAGAATACTAAATCATCTGCAAAATCAAGGTCATTGAGGATGGTCTCTGTTATTAAATTTATGTTGTTTTTAAAATAGGTATGATCGTTAATGTCATGATCATAATTTTCATTTGTGTCTAGGGCAGGCCACAGTGACGTGCGAAGCAATACAAAAGCAACATCTGACAAAACACATCTCCATGTAATCTGATTGTATCTAGGAAATGCATATGGATCAGTCCCACACTGACATTGTAGCAAAAAAGTGCAGCAATGCTTAAGCTGTATTTTACAACATTGCAGTCAGATTTTCAACCACAGCACACAGGATGCACTTTCATGTAATTGCTGCTTACCTTGTATTGGATTGAAATGTTTGAACAAGGTGACTGGTGTGGAGCTGATGACATGTTTGAACAAGGTGACTGGTGTGGAGCTGATGACATGTTTGAACAAGGTGACTGGTGTGGAGCTGATGACATGTTTGAACAAGGTGACTGGTGTGGAGCTGATGACATGTTTGAACAAGGTGACTGGTGTGGAGCTGATGACACGTTTGAACAAGGTGACTGGTGTGGAGCTGATGACATGTTTGAACAAGGTGACTGGTGTGGAGCTGATGACACGTTTGAACAAGGTGACTTGTGTGGAGCTGATGACATGTTTGAACAAGGTGACTGGTATGGAGCTGATGACAAGAACAAGACGAGGGGAACAGAAATGAGAAGAAGAAGACTGACATTGGATAGGACACACATTGAAGAAACATGTTAATATAGTCCGTTCACCAATTGATGTTCAACTTTGAAATTTGTTTTCAAACAAACTACATGATGTAATGAATTTATATTTTGCATGTAGTATTATATTGTTCATGATGTTATGAAAACATTTTTTGCCTCCAGAAAATGTATCTAGATTGAGATATCTATTCATCAGGTTATATTGAAATCACACTCCCCTACCGGTATTAAAATGTAGCATGTCAGTAGTACAGTTGTTTTGCATGGGCAATAAATGGTTTTTTAATAGAAACAAATTTATTTTAAGACGAAATCATGACATTTCGTGCACCGCAGTTGTCTGCTGTTGAAAGCTGAAATAGTGCGACATCATTAGTTGTAAAGTCAGTGGTGTATTGTGAAATTATTGTAAAGTTATAGCTGCATTGTATTATATTGAAACATATTTTTTTTTTCTGAACATATAGAATAATATTACATTCATTATGAGTTTGAAGTGCAAATTTATAACTATGAAGAAGGTTACTGTAATGCTGTACAGACACTTCTGCAGGGAGGCTAAAAAGGGGAGTTTATATCACGACATCAATAGACCTGATAGAAGAACACAGGTTGCGCTTGGTATTAACAGAGTTTCTTTTTGTCGATGGATACAACATGATGTTGAGTCTAAAAATGTCAGGCAAGGAAGGAAAAAAAAAGTTGACAACTTCGATGAAGAAGTTATTCGACGTGAGATTTTAAAAATGTTTTCGTTAAATGAACTTGTCACTCTCTGCAAACTGAAAGTGAAGCTGCTAAAGAAAGGATTGTGATATTGATATCTCAAAAACAACTCTTTGGAAAATTGTAAGGTCCGTCGGTTTTACGTTTCGCAAATCTATTAGAGGCAGGAATGTATTATATGAAAAACCACACTTAATTGCTGCCCGAAGCAAATTCTTTAGACAGAGACGAGCACGAAGGATGGATCAATATGATATAGTATATTTAGACGAAACATGGGTTAATTCGCACCATACAAATGAGAAAGAATTGCAATCTTCTGACAGTGTTCATAAAAGGACAATTCCCAGTAGCAAAGGACTACGAATTATAATTGCGCATGCTGGCAGCAGTGAAAATGGAATTGTCCATGACGCAGAACTAATGTTCCAGGCAATTTCAACAGATGGTAGGGACTACCACACTGAAATGAATGGACATATTTTTCGTTCTTGGATAGAAACAACTCTTCTCCCCATTCTTGACAGACCATCATGTATTGTAATGGACAATGCATCCTATCACAATGTTGTAGCTCAGGAAGACAAAGTACCAACTTCCTCAAGCACAAAAGATGTAATAAGAACTTGGCTACGAAATGAAAATGTCAATGTCAACAATACCTATTTGAAACCTGAATTGTTACAGCTTGTGAAACAGACTAAGAAGACTAAGGTGTATTGCGTTGACAAAATAATTGAATCATATGGTCACACCTCTCTTCGACTACCACCTTATCATTCGCATCTTAACCCAATAGAGTTACTTTGGGCTAAAATCAAAAGACAGGTTGCAGCACAGAACACCACATTTAAAATGAGCGACGTGAAAGTTCTTACATGTGATACCCTAAAAAAGACAGATTTTTCAATTCTGGAAGAAATGTGTAGATCATGTGCTCCGTGAAGAAGAAGAATACTGGCAACGTGATGGATTACAGTTTATCCAGCCATTAACAGTTGTTAATCTAATGGAATCGTCAGATACGGACTGAGATAAATGTAACTTAATTGAGATATCAAAAACATAAAACAGTGTAATTACACTAGTCAACAAATTTTCAAAAATTTTTTGTACCAGAAATTAAATATACCATTTCTTATTGATTTTGACATGCTGATTTCAAATATCATAATGAAATTCACCAATTGGCTCTGGGTTTTTTTTTTTAAATGATGAATTTACATTACAGTTATACAAATAATGTATGCTTGTTTAATTCTCTGGGGTGAACAGCTAGTCTTTCTACTTTAGCATTATAAAAATTGTGGTTACATACTCAATTAATTACATAAAATTATAGAAAAAATAAAAACATTATTTAAAGTTCACATATCATGTTTTAAAAAGGCACATTTGAACCCATTCCGTCATTATTCAGTCGCTGTTCGAGCTCTCTTTGCTTGCTTCTTGTAGTCAATCGATGAGGTGTCTCTTGTCACAGTCCAACAGTAATCAGCAAGCATTGAAGGGCTCCAATTGCCTTGATACCTTGTCTCCATAGCAGCAATGTCCTGGTGAAATCGTTCACCATGCTCATCACTCACCGCTCCACAGTTTGACGTAAAGAAATCCAGATGAGAATCCAGAAAATGAATTTTCAAAGACATGTTGCAGCCAAGACTCTTATACTTCAGAAGGAGATTTTCTACAATTTCATTGTAATTATCAAATCTGTTGTTTCCAAGAAAATTGTCCACCCCTGACTTAAATGCTAGCCATGCTGGGAAATCTGAAGCTCGCTCGAACATCACCAGAGTTAAATACTTTGTTGTTGTGTTGCTCGTGGTTCGAGTATGGAATGTCAACTTGACCTACGCAGTGGTGTGTAGACATAGATGGAGTGTATAATGTGCGAATGATAGGAAGAGTTCGTGGTGTTGACAAATGTTCTTTTCTCACACTCATGTATGGCTGGAAGTCATCGACACCAACGACTGTGTACCTTTGCTAAAGTTTAATTGGACGTACACACTCGACAGCACAGATAGTGACAAATCACAGGTTGGCATAATACATCATGGTACAGTGGATAACTGGTCTTGCAATGTTATGTTACATGGGCACTCATGTAGAATAATATTATAATGGACTGTCAGTAGCCAAGCCCTCAGTATTGCCCATATATATATATCAACTGAGTTTACTGACAAAGCACGTCAGATTATAAACAATATCCAGGATGGCTTCTACCTCATCTCGTCTAGCGAAGATTCTTTGACATAAGGTTCAGCACAGTTTTTTTTCATATAATAATATTGAACCGCTAGCAATGGGTTCTCATGTGTAGCAGTGATCTCTGGACTAAACAAGCGATAATACGGGCATCCCTTTTCTCTTCTTGAAAGTCACTACATGTTTTGGTTCCAAGATGGCTTCACTCGTGAGCTGTCACTCACGTTTGGATACAGATAATGAATCTGTCCTAAAGTTAGTCATTTATTAAACATTTCATTGCTCTGTAGATTTGATCATGAACAATTGACTGCATTCTACAGGATATAGTGCTGCTAGGAATCGAAGTCGTTTTCATCGAGTCAAATATATTCTCTTAGACATTCAAATCGTACCTATCGAAAATGGTGGCTTCGTACGAGAGTTCATAAGAGTATCTATTATTACCTTGGTATCAGAAATATGATTCTGCCATTCCTTGGCAATACTAATAAACACTGGGGTAAAGCATACACGATAGGTCTAGACGACTATCACTTTCCCCACAAATACTGAGATCACTTTTTCCCCGGCGACACGCCGACATAGAAACACAGTCCCTATCAGGACGAAGCCAAATCACACCACACTCTAGCGACACATCCGCCAAATAGCCTTTGACCTCTCTAGAGACAACAGAACATATAGTTCGACTTAGATATGTAAAGATATACAGATATAAGACAGTCTCGTCCTACTCAGACAAACAATACACATAAATTCAGGCCATAGATATTCTGAAGCAAGAACAATCTATTACTACCCAAACGAAGAATAAATCGCAGAAAACTGGACTCATCCGCGGAGTTCGATCGAAAGAGCCGACACAACTTTCAAGGGAAGTAACTCAATAATGACTTTTCCCTAAGCACTATTTTGTTTACAAAATATTTGCGAACATAACAAGTATACCAATGTATAATATTGTAAGATATCAAAGACTGCACGTAACAGTCACCCTCTTTGAAAAAGAATGTAATAAGCGGCTTCTGGCGGTTCCTATACACAGACATTGTAACATCTTCTGCCAGGAGATTCCACTGTTGCAATCTGGAACCCAAAAGCTCCGCCTTGTTCTTCGGTAAATTCAGATCTCTTACAAGATCATTCAGTTCAACTTGGGTTATTAAGTGTGGTTTAGTGGATGTAGTTTGCTCAAAATCTGGGTCGCTTGAGGTTGATGGTTCAGGACCACCAATGTCCTCTTCTTCATCAGTGGAAGCAGCTGAAAATGATTTTGGGACTTTGGGAACTGGTAGGTCATCGCCATGTGGTACCAGACGTATTGCAGAGGGGATGCTTGGATATTCCAGAGTCCATTTTTTCTTCTTTGATATGCCTTTCCCAATTGGAGGGACCATGCACAAGTAACAGTTGTTGAGATGATCAGTGGGCTCTCTCCAAATCATTGGGACTGCAAAAGGCATAGCTTGCCTTTTGCCAGTCAACCACAGTTTAAGATGTGCTGCACATGTATTGCAGCATACGTGTGGCGCCCAGCTCTTATCTTGATCTCCTATTCTGCAGCCAAAATACAAACTGTACGCCTTCTTAATCACTTTAGTTATATTTCGTTTTTGTGGTAGAAATGTCACCTCACCACATATATAACAGAAATTATTAGCACTGTTCACACATGTCCTAGGCATTTCTAACTACGATACTTTTGATAAGGACAAATGCACTAACTAATGGCAAAATTTAATCGGAGATAAGATATTTATATACAAAGGTGATGTAATCATAGGTAGGATTGCATCATCAACTTCTAGTTACATTTTTATTGGTCATTAGAAAAAATTATGCAATCGCCCACAACAGTTGCGTCATATATATAAATTGACCGTAATTAAATAAACTAGTAGCATATATCTTGAAAACTAGAGCCAATCAACATTTTTTAATGTCATTTTCGTTTTCAGCACACCAAAATTAGTTAAGATCAGCTATTTTCATTTCTGGTACATTTTGGTTGTTGACTAGTGTTATGCTCCTTCAAAACACGAAGAAATAGTGCAGGTATACATGTAAAATTTACCGTGTCGTATACAATATAGTTTTGAATACAGTTTTTTACCCCCACGTTTCAGATTTAAATGTATCACTACTTATAGCTGTTTCCTATGCGCTGAGCAGATATGGATACGCCTCTGATCATTACTTTTGACATTTATGACGTAGTATACTGTAAAATTTAATTTTTAAGCCGTGCTTCTTGTAAGATTCGGAAAAGATCAAAGGAATTTATGGTTTTGAAGAATGCAGAATTGATATTGACTTCACAACAACATATTTGTAACGTCATGGATAATATAAGACTACATGCAAAATATGAATTAATTACATCAGGTAGTTTTTTAGAAAAAAAATATTAAAGTTGAACATCAATTGGTGAACGGACTATAGCATTGCAAGCCAGTTTTTGCACTGGAATTCTCAGGGTAAGAGACGTAGAGGGAGTCTGAAAAACATGGAGAAGTATCACGAAGTGTATTTACGTCTAGAGGTTGTCTTAATATAGAGACAAGACCCTAGTGGTAAGAAAGTCCGAGAAGATAGAATTTTGATGAAAATGACAGTGGTTGTGGACAGATGAGATTATTGGCTCCAGGGGAAGAACCGGGATTGACTCTCCCTTGCCACTTCGAAACCCCAACCACATTCACTCTGTCAGTCACCCTGCTGGGGAAAAATAGAATGATTAGTAATTTTAACCACACTCTAACTGGTGAGGTCTCAACTTAAGCCTCCACTGTCTACTACTATATGATTTGCTACTGTCTCTGTCCTGCTGACTCTGCTTGACCGACTGTCTACACAGCTTCAAACTTGTTAGGCAATAGGCGCCGCTAACTAAAACACTGGACTGCTACCTAGTAGACTTTTGTAACATCTATTTCTCAGAAACTATCCTCTACAGATATCATCAGACCCTACTGGTCTCTCCTCTCCCTCTTTCTCTCTCTTTGCTTAAGTGTCTCTCTGACACTCTTGACATCTGCTGAGGTGGCATCTCCGTCACGCCTTCTCTCGTTGACTTGTCAGAACCAGGAATGATAACCCTCTCTCCTGCGTTCTGACTCCTGTAATGATGACTTGAGTAGCAAGCACGAGGTACTCGACTACAATATATATATAAGCTTCTCTGCTGCTGAATAGCTTCTCTGACTTGCCCCGTTAACCCTCTCAGGATTTAGGGGAACACAGCATTTGATTTCTGGCTGTATAAATCTGACCAATCTCCCGGCCACGGGCTGTTGTTGGATTGGTAGAACGAGCTACTAGCTCTGGATTATTTAACAATGAACACGTTCCCGCCGAAGCATGGGGCTTCGCGGCATGCGAACTGCTATCGTATTTCTTTCGCCTCTAGCGATATCGAGCTCTCGGCTCCTGCAATGCCAACTTTGTCGTTGGAAATTTGTATGGGACAAACTCCACTCTTCCACTGTACCACGGTATTGTGAACCGCTGTAGACAAAAGAATTGCATCTAATGTACAACAACTTCAACCATAACTCAATCTCTAACATATAGCTCCCTTAATCCCTACTCTCCCCTTCTCCTGCTATCACAACGATACCAAAAATTCCTAACCACGTGTCTCTCAATCTCACGCTCCTTCCCTTCCCCATTTCAACGAAAATCTTACTGGTACGCAAACAAAACTCCCAACACTGTCTGAAATTAGACTTTTGTTACTGAATCTAACCTCGTGTCAAACCATTCAACTAGGGACATCCCCTGTCCGAAATTCCTTGGTCTCCTTCTTTTTACATTATTTCACATGAGGTTTCCCTGCTTAACACATAAGTTAAATTACTCCTCTTTACTGCATTACCAAAGAATTTAAGGCACAATAAAATAACATATGCACCATTAGATGCCCAATAAAATTACACTTGTAAATATACAGAACTTACTGGTGGGTTACCCAACACTCTACATACTACACAGCGCACATGTATTAAATAGCTAACCCTCACACAGTGAATATCTCAACTTCACACACTCCTATATACTACCAATTATCCTAGAAGGAATTAGGCACATTTTACCTTTACATCATTCTACAAAGATAATAATGGATGGCAGTTACATTTATAAATTTAAGTTAACTTCCCGAAGAAATCTTTACTTAAATCAGACTAACGACCCTATTAAAGAACCCACTAATATTACGGCTCTAATAAAATATGAACATACCAGTTTATCGTGTTTTCTTCCACGTGCAGCAGAACGATAATTGCTAGATTCACGGTAGTGAATCTCATCAGACAAAGGGGGTCCGTTAAAGGACTGAGCGGGTATATATACAAGAAACTCCCTGCTCAACTTACGGCCTACATCACAGCTATAGCGTTCTACTAACCCAATGGAATCGCTTTAAAAATTTATAACGGGGTCTTCTGCCAATAGATTTGAAAGCAAGTCGTGACCTGTTTATCTCGACCGCGCACGTTTCCCACTTACGTCATATTGCGTGAGTCAAACAATGGAAACTTTCCACAAAGAAATGACCGCGATATATTTAATAAAGAAACTGGGACTATGTGGTCGTGACCTGTTTATCTCGACCGCGCACGTTTCCCACTTACGTCATATTGCGTGAGTCAAACAATGGAAACTTTCCACAAAGAAATGACCGCGATATATTTAATAAAGAAACTGGGACTACGTGATCGCGATTAATTTAACAAAGAAAACCCTCGTGATCGCAAATTAACTTTAAAGAAAAGAAAACTGGTGCTAGTATAAACTAAACCTACCGTCATAAAACACAATAAAAATAAAATACCTACAGAAAAAGACCAAACACAAAAATAATTATGAAAGTAAAGAAGACTGGGCCTCTTGAAAAACAGAATTACAGTACAGCGTCACAAGAAGAGACTTGGAGACGTATGTGAAATGCATAAATAAGATATAGAATAGATAGCACAGGACAAAATAGCTTGTGATGTATTTGTTGAAGGCTTATGCCCCTTGGGGAGCTGAAGAGGATTGATGCTGATGAACCAGATGTGAAACATCATTTGTATGGGTGGAAAAATGTTTTATGACATCTCCAAAGATGAGAGAATTTGTAAATTAGTAATGATTTATATTCAAGACAACCATATTCAGATGCAAGGCAAAATGAAAACAGAAAGTTGGTCTGAAAATACATGTAGAAAAGACAGAGATAATGAGAATAACCGCAACAAACGATAATGCCAAACTTGAAAAAACACCACTGCAAGATGCAGAATCATGCAATATCTTGGCAGCAAAAAGTTGAGGAAGTTGAGGGGAACTGCGGTAAGACGTGGAATACAATGGGTGGGTTTGAAAAAAAATCGAAAAAAGGTGATTCGTCTTACGAGGACAAAAGACAAAGAAAATAGTCTACGTTACGGCCACAAGGCCTTCGTCAGGAAAGGAAAGAAAGTGAAGTCTAGATAGGACACATAAAAAACTTAATAAAATAATAAAATAAAAACTGGGTACTTCCCTGAAGGCAAGAACCGAAATTCGCTGTCTTGTTGAAGAGCACGTGGCTGAACAGAAAGCGACTTCCGCCGCCGGGTGTACACAATACATACTGAAAAACTAAAAAACGAAACCGGACAATAAACTACCCAACGGGATAAAAGTGGGGACTGGAAATAGAAGAGGACAGAATGAGTGGGAGATAAATAAATATGAAATTAAAAAATGTATATGGCATACAAATAGAAGAATAGGATAAGAGTGGAAAGAGTCAAATAGAGCAAGAGAGGAAAGGGTGACCTCAGACAAAGGTGTGAAAAGTGTTGAGACCGGCTGGTTTTAGACATCCCATGCGGTGTATAAGACGGTTCTCAAGCTGTTCTCGGCTGGCAGTGTCAGAGGAGCAGGATCGGATCGCTGTGACCTGGATGTCGATGGGACCATGGTGGTCAGGACCATTGAAGTGTATGGCAACTGGTGTGGACTTTTGCTGAGCGATGTCATTTAAGTGCTGGCTGAATCTGTCCCCAAGTCGTTTGCCTGTTTGGCCAATATAAGTTTTGCAGCAACGTTTACATATGATCGTATAAATGACATTGCGCGATTCACACGTGAAGCTACTAGTGATGGTGTACGTAGCCTTAGGAAAGGACACCTTCTGGGTTGAGGTGACATACTTGCACGTGTTGCATCTTGTCCGACCACAGGGTAGTGTGCCAAAGTGAGTGGCATTCTCCTTTGGGAGACGGCTGTGAACAAGAAGATCCTTCAAGTTCTTGTCACGTCTATATGCCACCAAAGGTGCTTCACTGAATACTTCTTGGGTCACAGGCTCTGCTTGGAGGATAGGGAGGTGGCGGAAAAGGATCTGTTTGACAGTCGGCTTGTAGTATACTGAGGTATTAAGGCCGGAGGGCGTGATAGAAATAGTAATGTCAAGGAAGTTGACAGAAACTGTGGAGACGAGGGAGGTGAACTTAATGGTGGGGTGAAAGTGGTTCACAAAGTCGATGAAGCGGTGTAAATCAGTCTCAGACATATCTGTGAGACCTATGCCATCATCGATATATCTGCGGTAAAACCCAGGGAAAGGACCGGAGTATTGTAGCCATATCTGATGCTCCAAGTGGCCCATGAATAGACAGGCATAGCTGGGACCCATCTTCGTTCCCATGGCAACACCACTAATTTGGTCAAAAAATTGACCATTGAATTCAAAGGAATTCAGGTTAAGGACCAGTTCAGCAAGACGGAGAAGGGTGTCAGTGGATATAGAAGGGCAAGTGCGCTGATCCAGAAAAAACCGAAGAGCTCGGAGACCATCAGAGTGGGGAATAGAGGTATACAGAGAGCAGACGTCTAGCAAGAAAAGACGGTAGGAGCGGTCTGCTGGGAGTCGGATAGAGGAGAAAGTAGTAAGAGCGTGATTGGTGTCTTTGATGAAGGAGGGAAGACTCTCAACGATAGGCTGGAAAATGCTGTCGAGGAAGTCAGAAATGTGTTCAGTAGGACAAGAACAGGCTGAGACAATAGGTCTTCCAGGGTTTTCGATCTTGTGAATTTTGGGGAGCATGTAGAATACAGGCTTGCCCAAAGAGCTGTCATGAATCCCAAGACGAGATGCCCCGGGAGGAAGATCATTACTATTGATAAGCTGTTTAATGGTGTTGTGTACAATGCGATTGTTAGAGACAGTCGCATCGCTGGTCCTAGACCTGTAAAAAGAGCCATTGGTCAACTGGTTTTTACCTTCACTTAGGTACAAGTCTTTCTGCCAGACGACAATGGCTCCTCCCTTGTCAGCCGGTTTGATGACAATGTCGTCTCTACGGCGAAGAAGGGAGAGAGCACTAGACTCTGCCGAAGTGAGATTGGAATAATGCAATCTACGACACCAATCACGCTCTTACTACTTTCTCCTCTATCCGACTCCCAGCAGACCGCTCCTACCGTCTTTTCTTGCTAGACGTCTGCTCTCTGTATACCTCTATTCCCCACTCTGATGGTCTCCGAGCTCTTCGGTTTTTTTCTGGATCAGCGCACTTGCCCTTCTATATCCACTGACACCCTTCTCCGTCTTGCTGAACTGGTCCTTAACCTGAATTCCTTTGAATTCAATGGTCAATTTTTTTGACCAAATTAGTGGTGTTGCCATGGGAACGAAGATGGGTCCCAGCTATGCCTGTCTATTCATGGGCCACTTGGAGCATCAGATATGGCTACAATACTCCGGTCCTTTCCCTGGGTTTTACCGCAGATATATCGATGATGGCATAGGTCTCACAGATATGTCTGAGACTGATTTACACCGCTTCATCGACTTTGTGAACCACTTTCATCCCTCCATTAAGTTCACCTCCCTCGTCTCCACAGTTTCTGTCAACTTCCTTGACATCACTATTTCTATCACGCCCTCCGGCCTTAATACCTCAGTATACTACAAGCCGACAGATGCCCACAGCTACCTCCTGTATACCTCTTCTCATCCTCGGGCCTGTCGTGACTCCCTTCCTTTTTCACAACTTCTCCGCCTCCGCCGTTTATGCCAAGACGACGATGACTTCCACTTACGAGCAAATGAGATGTTGGATTTCTTCCGTAACAGACTTTATCCAGAACATGTTCTCACCTCTGCTCTCCAACGTGTGCTCCCCATCTGTCGTCAGGAGGCCCTCATACCTCACCATAAATCCACTTCGGATAGAGTCAAATTAATCTTGACCCATCACCCTCATAGTACTACTGTCAAACAGATCCTTTTCCGCCACCTCCCTATCCTCCAAGCAGAGCCTGTGACCCAAGAAGTATTCAGTGAAGCACCTTTGGTGGCATATAGACGTGACAAGAACTTGAAGGATCTTCTTGTTCACAGCCGTCTCCCAAAGGAGAATGCCACTCACTTTGGCACACTACCCTGTGGTCGGACAAGATGCAACACGTGCAAGTATGTCACCTCAACCCAGAAGGTGTCCTTTCCTAAGGCTACGTACACCATCACTAGTAGCTTCACGTGTGAATCGCGCAATGTCATTTATACGATCATATGTAAACGTTGCTGCAAAACTTATATTGGCCAAACAGGCAAACGACTTGGGGACAGATTCAGCCAGCACTTAAATGACATCGCTCAGCAAAAGTCCACACCAGTTGCCATACACTTCAATGGTCCTGACCACCATGGTCCCATCGACATCCAGGTCACAGCGATCCGATCCTGCTCCTCTGACACTGCCAGCCGAGAACAGCTTGAGAACCATCTTATACACCGCATGGGATGTCTAAAACCAGCCGGTCTCAACACTTTTCACACCTTTGTCTGAGGTCACCCTTTCCTCTCTTGCTCTATTTGACTCTTTCCACTCTTATCCTATTCTTCTATTTGTATGCCATATACATTTTTTAATTTCATATTTATTTATCTCCCACTCATTCTGTCCTCTTCTATTTCCAGTCCCCACTTTTATCCCGTTGGGTAGTTTATTGTCCGGTTTCGTTTTTTAGTTTTTCAGTATGTATTGTGTACACCCGGCGGCGGAAGTCGCTTTCTGTTCAGCCACGCGCTCTTCAACAAGACAGCGAATTTCGGTTCTTGCCTTCAGGGAAGTACCAGTTTTTATTTTATTATTTTATTAAGTTTTTTATGTGTCCTATCTAGACTTCACTTTCTTTCCTTTCCTGACGAAGGCCTTGTGGCCGTAACGTAGACTATTTTCTTTGTCTTTTGTCCTCGTAAGACGAATCACCTTTTTTCGATTTTTTTTTCAAACCCACCCAGCAAAAAGTTGGCAAGACAGATAATGATATATCATAAAAATACAAAAGGTAAGAGGAGCTTTCATTGCATTGGGAAACATATTGTCATGGGACGCGAGTAATTCTGCATTTAAATTCTTAAAACCTATTGCCGATATTTTGTCGATAAATTTCTCAAGGTATGAGAAAGCAGTCGGTTGTCTAAACCCATTGTTCACAATAGACAGCGCTCGGCGTAAGCCCTGGAAACGCATCAAATGTCGCATAGAATGTTTTCACAACAAGGAGACATTAGGTCAACAGACTATCGAGGTAGTCGCCAATACGACTCGGTTGTGTTTAAACAAGGGAAGTAATACACAAGTATTATTTTGCCTAGTAACAGAGGATAATGGACGACCAGAGAGACAGTTCAGCGAGCACGCTTTACAATGCGTATTGTGGTCAGTCGGATCGCATGGAACAGACAAAGTAATATTGGATTAACGGAGACCCAAAATCTGAGAGAAGATCAACATGAAAGAGTAAAGAATACGTCTTTATAGAAAGACTATTAAACGCTGCACAGACATCAGACGGACAGGAGACGGATTGTCTGGGCGAGGCAAAACACGAAAGTGACCATAGCAAAATATTGCAGAACCTTTACAGAGTAATGGAGTCTGGTTGTCTGTCTGAAGTAAGACGAACGAAACTTCACCTGACAGCAGAAGCGAACACGGGAAATCGCCAGCGGCCATTCGGACATTATAAAACCCAACGAAATTGGTCTCTCAGCAGTGCTAAGAGAAAGGATTCCGCCTGACCCGACTTGGCTCTATATTTCACGAGGGAGAATCAGGACCTGAAGTCAGTGATTTCTTTATATGGAAACCAAGGTTAGTGTACTATAGTTTGTACATTATTATTATACATTAGTCTGATACGGGTACAATTCCTTAATAGCTTGACTTGCTATGGATTGGATCAAGAGTGCAACAGACTCTATGCTTTGACACTCTGTCTCTATTTAGGCCTTGAGTCGCCTTCCAGGGTTATGCTAATAGCTTTGCACGTAATAATACTATAGGTTCAATTTTGGTCAGACATATCCCAACTCCCTGGCCCGCACACAGGCACTCAGGCACAAACACGTCAATAACCATTGACAGTGTACAAATATTTATTTCACCACAATATTGTTCATCTCTTGAAAGTGCACAATATAAGGATTCTCTTCTAGTCGTGTCTAGACTACCGTCTCGTCCTCGGAGACATCATGCATTTTAATAAAGTCTGGTACTCACGCATTTAGAAAACTTCACACTCTGCTTTTGCCTAAACTGATAATACACTTGCAGTAGAAGCTGTAATACAATTGAGGGCTGGACACTCATCTGGTAAAATAGCATGCAGGTGGATTAATAACACAAGCTGAAGATATCGTCCATACGGACATATGCCATCTACACAGGCCGAAGACACAAGCCCAAGTGATTTAAAGAACGCTCAACTTGTCCCAATTTAAAGTTGCCGTCTGCTATCAATTTGAGCAGCCGACAAGACGTCACTTCCTGTAACCACGGGCTACCGTGTATAAACAATACAACCAGGAAATGATCGTATACAAAACATGATATGATATTTACTCATATCATTTACTCCCCCCTGGACTAAAATAATGAAAAGGAACTTTTCATTATTTCCATAGTACAATCTACAAGGTCACTGGAGAAACCATATGACAATATCCACAATCTCAACTGTCATCCTTATGATAGCACCTAGAGGTGTGCTCCATCATCGACAATTTGACACACAAGGTGTGGTATTTAGTAATAACATTACCAAACCCATTATCGTTAGAAGACACTCTTTTGACACGAATGTGAGGTAACTACATTAATTAGAAGGCAGTGTGGAAAAAGTCAATATGTCAGTCATGGCACTCATACAGCACACCATGTCAACAAACGCCTTAAGTCATGTCGGTCATGTAAGTCTACCTATCTATCAAATGAAATGCATAATAAGCAATCAGAGACAGAATAGATCATATGAAGCAGACAAGTCAAAATATAAATGGTGACTGTGACAATATGTCAAAATAGTTATTAATATTTGTATGTATGCAATGTCATGTGGTGAATGACAATGTTAATGAGATGTCATGTGAAGATATATTACTTAATATCTAAACATACGAAGGTTATAGGTTATACTAAGTATAAGCACCAATGTAATTCAATTCACATAGTGACACATTAATGAACCAATGTAATATCACTAGGGTTATTAAACCTGGTCATGTTAGACCATACAAAGTCCTTCCTTTAGAAGTATTTAAAAGAATTAAAGTTTCAATAAGTCACTAGTTCGCACTTATTCACACATCATTGTTAGTGATTTCCAGTTAAGTACATATGCAGGAATGAAATAGTTTATTGAGAAAAAAATCCATTTTTCCTCTTTTCGGATGTCGATGTTTGTCTTCCATGCAATAGCATATACAGCACAGATACCATTCTTCATTCCGTACTTGAGAATTTTATAAGTACCTGTTGAAATATAATTTCTCTGTTATGTCCTTTTTCGATATTTGGAGTAAGTAATTTATAGTTACTTCCCTTTTCTTTAAACGTTTCAGTCATATAATTGGTGCAAATCATTTTGGAAATTGCAGCAAAGTATCTGAAATGTACAGAATTGGATATTCATCCTGCCAAGAGTCATTCTACAACGTGTATGTAGTAGCGAAGTATTGTCCTTGACCAAGGGCACTAGACATCCTACGCCGAACGATTGAATATATCAGTTGACTTCGGATGGACAGAAATTCATCATCATCATGTTGCTTGGCATAATGTCTCCTGTTTTGCAACCGGTTTAAGTGCATGACGAAGCAATGTGGCTGTAATCCCTGAAGTATGCGGTATATCTGTTAATAGAAGGCATGTGCCTTAGTTCATGATGCTTCATATTTGTGAAATAATTCCCGACTTGTCAGAAAGGAAGTTCTGTACTTATTGAGTATCAAAGTTGGATCGCAGTAGCATTTTTGGCGACAACTGGAGATAGCGGATGCTTCACGCATCTGGACAACACGTCAGCCATCACATTCACTCTTCCCTCGATGGGCTTAATCTGGTATTGATAGGGTTGAAGGGCCAATGAGGCACGGGCAGCTTTTGCATTCTTAAATCTCGCTGTTTTCAGGTAAGAGAGCGCTCTCTGGTCTGTCTCGAGTGTGAAACTTGCACCAAGCAGGTAGCGCTGCAGTTTAGAGAAGCAGAAAACAAGAGCCAGCAGCTCTCTTTCAATGACCGGGTAACGCTGCTCAGTAGGCGTTAGCTTCCTGCTAACATAAAGTGTTGGATGCAAACAGCCATTCCATTCTTGCAACAGCGAACCTCCAATGGACGATTTTGAAGCATCGACTCTAAGAGTAAAATGTTTAGAAGGATCAGGCAATCTCAATATAGGCAACTTGGAAAAAAGACATTTTAATCTATCCAAAGTTACATGACATTCTCGACTACAAACAAACCTATTTGGTGACTCTTTCTTCACCAGTGATGACAATACGGACGTATACTCTGCAAAATTGGGGATAAACTTGCGATAAAAGTTTAGGAGCCCCAGAATACTTCTAACCTGTTTTTTTGTCCTGGGTAAATCAAGGTTTAGAATTCTAGAGATGGTAGTATCCTCTTTTTCAAAAAACCTCCTCCCACTTTATATCCCAAAAATGAAATCTCCTGAAATCCAATCTTAGTCTTAGATGGGCGTGCAGATAAATTATGAAGACGTAGAGTGCTAAGTAAGGAATGAATACCCTCCAAATGTTCATCCCAAGAATGATGAAACAGACAAATGTCGTCAATGTAAGTAATGAGGTCTTCTCTGTCAGAGAAGAGTCGTCTCATCATGCGAACGAAGGTCGCAGGTGCGTTTACTAACCCAAAGGACATATAATTGAATTGAAATAGACCCAATGGAGTTGCGAACGCAGTATAATACTTGGATCGTTCTCCAGGCTGAGGTTAGGCCTAGAATCGTAAGGCTGACACTTGAAAACAACAGCTCTGGTCTATAGCTGACATCTAATGTTAATAGGATGTACGATCTCCATATAATCTATTTGAGTTGATAGTGAAAATGTCACTTTTTCTTGTTACTGACACTTTGAGGCACTCTGAGATGCAGTTAAATGTTGGAAAGTCTCTTCCACACTTTAAAATCTTCGGCAGATGATCAATGCCGCCATTTTGAAAAATGTTATATTTGCTTCTTCCAGATTGTCTGTTAAGCTTGGCCCCCAATTAGTCTGATACGGGTACAATTCCTTAATAGCTTGACTTGCGATGGATTGGATCAAGAGTGCAACAGACTCTATGCTTTAACACTCTGTCTCTATTTAGGCCTTGAGTCGCCTTCCAGGGTTATGCTAATAGCTTTGCATGTAATAATACTATGGGTTCAATTTTGGTCAGACATATCCCAACTCCCTGGCCCGCACACAGGCACTCAGGCACAAACACGTCAATAACCATTGACAATGTACAAATATTTATTTCACCACAATATTGTTCATCTCTTGAAAGTGCACAATATAAGGATTCTCTTCTAGTCGTGTCTAGACTACCGTCTCGTCCTCTGAGACATCGTGCATTTTAATAAAGTCTGGTACTCACGCATTTAGAAAACTTCACACTCTGCTTTTGCCTAAACTGATAATACACTTGCAGTAGAAGCTGTAATACAATTGATGGTAAAATAGCATGCAGGTGGATTAATAACACAAGCTGAAGATATCGTCCATACGGACATATGCCATCTACACAGGCCGAAGACACAAGCCCAAGTGATTTAAAGAACGCTCAACTTGTCCCAATTTAAAGTTGCCGTCTGCTATCAATTTGAGCAGCCGACAAGACGTCACTTCCTGTAACCACGGGCTACCGTGTATAAACAATACAACCAGGAAATGATCGTATACAAAACATGATATGATATTTACTCATATCACCATCTTAACTTCAGTTATATATATACATATTTTCCATAAATATAACACTGTAAATACCAGTCACGTTTTACTATAATATTATATTTTACATTATTAAGTAAACGTTGCAATAAACACCGAGCAGAGAATTATTATATTTATAAGATTGCACAGTTTCCAGTAACTATAATGAGGTAAATACAAGACACTTTTCTATTACTTCTTACATTACCCTTTTAACAGTGCAGTAAACACCGTGCAGTCATTCATTATAAGGATAAGATTTCACAGACAAGAACACACTGCATGCGTAACATAAATTTACGGGGTACTTATAAGGCGTTATCATTTTATCCATCGCAGTGGTAGAGACAGGGGACCTTTGAGATAACTCAGCCTTCGTCTTACTACCCTGGCGGGCGTAAATCACGGGACAAGCTAATGAGTAGGACCAACCAGATATACTGCGACAATACGTATCTCGCAGAAATTTAACGGCAACAAACCTACCAACACTCAACGGGGGTTAGAAAGGAATTTGCCAGGCGGCGAAGGATACTTTCTATCATCCACCACCCACACAGAAAAGTAAGCAGAAAATACCTAGAATAATGGCTGCATTACTAAGAGCTGTCTACGTGAATTATTGATCAGAAGTAGCAGTAGCCTACGAACGATTGTCATTACAACAAGTGCCTTTGAGAAATCTTGATCAGAAGTTGCAGGAGCAGACGGACGATCTTGTAAACCCAGTGCCTATGAAAAGTATTGAGATCCTAAATTACCTGCGGTAATGGACAGACTTGCCAAGTAAAACTGATGCACCAACATATACAGATATATAACATGTTCATATCAAGTACAACCTGAGCAAACAAGCATCACAATAAGTAGACATCTGACTACCAGACGAAGTCTCTACCGCTTAACATTACGTTCAACACAACCTATGAATAAGCCACCGCAGCCGCTCGTGGCATTGTCAACACTCGCATTGTAAAGAACAAAAGATCAGGCCATCGACACCCGAAGAAAGTCAGTGAGCCGGACAATGTTATTGAATGCAGACAAAGACATGTTCATGGCGTACAAACACCCAGAGTTTTATTGACAGTCAGTCAGAGACCAAGAAACAAGATATCCTTTTTTAGTATTTAGGACTCGCTTCAATTCATCATCATCATCACATAGTATAGACTTAAGATTCATTTGTGTATTTTGCATTAACTATTATCTTCTTTTCCAGGTATAGTTAATGTTAGTTCTTATTGCATTTGTATTATTGTAATTGGATGTTGTTACCTTTAAGTAATTCAGTAAATGTTGTAGTTGTGTTTGCATTACCAACACACGTTAATTATATATATATATAGAGAAGGAAAGAAAGTGTGCGAGAGAGACATACAGTTCTTCCTTTCTTCCTCTTCTGTTCACTCAGTGTAATAGAGAGGTGGGGGCTCGCTAGCATTATAATAGAGAGGGGGGATAGAGTGGTAGGAGTGACAGTGTCACGAGATTCAGAATCACTGGGAACTTATAACAAAGTCTTACATTCACCTTCTCCCAAACCTTACCGGTTGCCCAAATCGCCATTACGCCGGCACCACAACGAGCCTCTCTTTGTTAACCTTCAGGGAAAGGAAAGAAAGTGAAGGTTAGATAGGACAACATAAGCTAAGGCTTTCTGGGTGCTCGCAAAAAAAATATAAAAATTAAAACTAGGGTACTTCCCTGAAGGCCTTCGTCAAGGTTAGTCCTAAGAACGCTAAAAAAATATAAAAATTATAGGCGCGTCCTGCCAGGCCAGGAAAGGGAAATGACTGCCACCACCGGATGTACACAATACATACTTAGAGACTAAAAAACGAAACTGAGCAATAAACTACCCAAACGTAATATAAGTGGGGACTGGAAATAGAAAGGAACAGAATGAGTGGAAGATAAATACATTTTAAAAAAATAATAAAATAAAAAAAAAATCTAGACATATTAAAAACTGTATTATATATTCATGCGTATAATTAGAGGGCGGCAGAAAATAGAAAAATGGGATAAGAGTGGAAAGAGTCAAAGTAGAAAAGGAGAGGAAAGGGTGACCTCAGACGAAGGTGTGTAATGTGTTGAGCCCAGCTGGTTTTAGACACCCCATGCGGTGGATAAGACGGTTCTCAAGCTGTTCTCGGCTAGCAGTGTCAGAGGAGCAGGATCTGATCGCCGTGACCTGGATGTCGATGGGACCCTGGTGGTCAGGGCCATTAAAGTGTATGGCAACTGGTGTGGATTTGTGCTGAGAGATGTCATTCAAGTGCTGGCTGAACCTGTCCCCAAGTCGTTTGCCTGTTTGGCCAATATAGGTTTTGCAGCAACGTTTACATATGATCGTATAAATGACGTTGCGCGACTCACATGTGAAGCTACTAGTGATGGTGTACGTAGCCTCAGGAAAAGACACCTTGTGGGTTGAGATGACATACTTGCACGTGTTGCATCGTGTCCGACCACAGGGTAATGTGCCAAAGTGAGTGGCATTCTCCTTTGGGAGACGGCTGTGAACAAGAAGATCCTTCAGGTTCTTGTCGCGTCTATATGCCACCAAAGGTGCTTCACCGAATACTTCTTGGGTCACAGACTCTGCTTGAAGGATAGGTAAGTGGCGGAAAAGGATCTGTTTGACTGCAGTACTGTGAGGGTGATAGGTCAAGATTAATTTAACTCTATCCGAAGTGGATTATAATAGAGAGGGGGGATAGAGTGGTAGGAGTGACAGTGTCACGAGATTCAGAATCACTGGGAACTTATAACGAAGTCTTACATTCACCTTCTCCCACTCCTGCTGCCTACCTTCAACCGGTGAGGTTTGAGGGCCTCCTGACGAGAGATGGGGAGAACACGATGGAAGGCAGAGGTGAGAACATGTTCGGGATAAAGTCTGCTACGGAAGAAATCCAACATCTCATTGGCTCAGAAGTGGAAGTCATCATCGTCTTGGCACAAACGACGGAGGCGGAGAAGTTGTGAAAATGGAAGGGAGTCACGACAAGCCCGAGGATGAGAAGAGGTATACAGAAGGTAGCTATGGGCATCTGTCGGCTTGTAGTATACTGAGGTATTGAGGCCGGAGGGTGTGATAGTAATAGTAATGTCAAGAAAGTTGACAGATACTGTGGAGATGAGGGAGTTGAACTTGATGGTGGGGTGGAAGTGGTTGACAAAGTCGATGAAGCGGGATAAATCAGTCTCAGACATATCTGTGAGACCTATGCCATCATCGATATATCTGCGGTAAAACCCGGGGAAAGGACCGGAGTATTGTTGCCATATCTGATGCTCCAAGTGGGCCATGAACAGGCAGGCATAGCTAGGACCCATCTTCGTTCCCATGGCAACACCACTAATTTGGTCAAAAAAACTGACCATTGAATTCAAAGGAATTCAGTTGAAGGACCAGTTCAGCAAGACGGAGAAGAGTGTCAGTGGGAATAGAGGGACAAGTGCGCTGGTCAAGAAAAAACCGAAGAGCTCGGAGACCATCGGGGTTTGGAATTGAGGTATACAGAGAACAGACGTCTAACAAGAAAAGACGGTAGGAGCGGTCTGCTGAGAGTCGGATAGAGGAGAAAGTTGTAAGAGCATGATTAGTGTCTTTGACAAAGGAGGGAAGATTCTGAACAATAGGTTGGAAAATGCTATCGAGGAAGTCGGAAATGTGTTCAGTAGGACAGGAACAGGCCGAGACAATAGGTCTGCCAGGGTTCTCGATCTTATGAATTTTGGGGAGGATGTAGAATACAGGCTTGCCCAAAGAACTATCATGAATCCTAAGAAGAGATGTGCGTGGAGGAAGAGCTTTACTGGTGATGAGCTGTTTAATGGTGCTGTGTACAATGCGATTGTTGGAGACAGTAGCATCGCTGGTCCTGGGCCTGTAAAAAGAGCCATTGGTCAACTGGTTTTTACCTTCACTTAGGTATAAGTCCTTTTGCCAGACAACAATGGCTCCTCCCTTGTCAGCAGGTTTGATGACAATGTCGTCTCTATGGCGAAGAAGGGAGAGAGCACGGGACTCCGCAGACGTAAGATTGGAATAGTGCAATCTACGAGGACGGAGCTGCTGAATGTCGTGGATGGTGTTCTTTATGTACAGGTCCAGGGCATGAGAAGCCCCAGGTTTAGGTGTAAAGGGAGGTTTCGTGGAGTCGGAAAATGTCCGAAGATGTCAGATTCAGCCTGAGACTGCGAAGTGCTGTCCTCCTGTCTAAAATGGAATTTCAGCCTCATGCGACGGTGAAACCGATGAACATCCTGGAGGAGATTATATGGGTCTAGGGTCGGGCGAAGAGGAACAAATTGTAGGCCCTTACTGAGAACAGAGCGCTCTTCCTCAGAGAGCGACAGATCTGGGGGGATGCAGACTACCTGAGTGCGGGATGGAGTGGAGGATGGAGGAGCAGCATTAGGGGTAGGGAGGAGACGGGATAGTTTATGATGTTTAGTAGCGGAAAGGGACTCATGCAGCTTCCGGTTCAGTGTGTGGATAGTGGTGCATATCATGGAATAGAGAGGGAAGTTGTTGGAGGTGAGACCACGTAAGTGAAGCAGAAGCTGGAACTGTTGGGCACTGAGATCCGATAAAAGGCGGGAGTGACTGGCAGCCACTACGCGCATACGTTGAAAGCCACACCTGGTCTCAATTCATTGTAGGAGACGTTGTTCCCTAGGATTGGTTACCAATGTGGAACTGATGACAAGAACCAGACAAGTGCCAGTGGAACAAGAGATGAGAAGAAGACACTGGAGATGGATGGGACACACATTGAGGAAACCTGTTGATAGCATTACAAGGCAGTCCTTGTTCTGGAATCCACAGGGAAAGAGAGGCAGAGGTAGACGAGAACTGGATACAGAGGTAAAAATGATGAGGAAGACATGGAAAGAACTTGAGCTGATGGCATGGGACTTGGCATGTGTTTGTTGAAGGCCTATGCTGTCACGGGACTTGGCATGTGTTTGTTGAAGGCCTATGCTGTCATGGGACTTGGCATGTGTTTGTTGAAGGCCTATGCTGTCACAGGACTTGGCATGTGTTTGTTGAAGGCTTATGCTCCTTTGGAAACTAAAGGGTATTGATTGATATTCAAGACAGTTAAAACTGATTTTCATTACATAATCCTTTGATTAATATACAATGGCTGATGTGCAAACATAATATTCTGTTAATGAAGAATTGACAGATGTTGATACTGTTTGTGTTAAATTTGATTTTGTTTTCTGCAGAGAAATTTGGAGCAAGTTTTTATCATTTGAGTCACAAGTTGGTGACTTGGTGAGCATAGTGAAAGTGGAGAAACGGAGGTCAGCTGTCATTGAGAAGGTTGGTAAACAAGTGGTGAAATAATAAGTGAATTGTGGGCAATTAGGCGAAAAGTTGGTAAACAAGTGGTGACATGATAAGTAAATTGTAAGCACTCGGATGAAAGGTTGGTCAACAAATAGTGACATGATAAGTAAATTGTAAGCACACGGATGAAAGGTTGGTCAACAAATAGTGACATGATAAGTAAATTGTAAGCACTCGGATGAAATACAGGAATAGTACACTAGACAGTGGAAAAGAAAGAGAATTAATAATTACAGGGCATTATACAAGAAAGTAGTAAACCCAAAGCTGATTAATCTATATATTTTTTTAACTTCTAATGAGCCTGGGTTTCCTTCCTACCTTTGAGAAGGTTGTAAATATTTTGAGTTTTTTGTTGCTTTCTTTCTTTACTTCTTTTGGTGCTTACTGTCTTATTGTTTATTTCATTTTCTAGTCAAGATAATATTTTTGGAATAGCATTTTGAATTTTTTTAAATAGTAAATTTAATGCAGCATCTGTTACTGCTTTCATTTAACAGATTCAGGCATTTAGTGAGAAAGAAACAGCTCTCCTGATTGACAGATACAAGTTTCTAGGTCTTCTTCCTTGTGCATTTAACAGATTCAGGCATTTAGTGAGAAAGAAACAGCTCTCCTGATTGACAGATACAAGTTTCTAGGTCTTCTTCCTTGTGCTGATAATGAACTCAGGGCAATAGGATACTGGGTTTGTATCTAAATGTGTTGTTTGCTTTTGTACTGTGAACACTTGAGTATGTTAATGCTTGATATTATGTGTGACACATGACAGAAGGTGATTCAGAATCCTGATTCCTAAAGGAAATTATTTAAGAAAAAAAACTGGTAAAACAGCGCATAAGGTATCTTTACATTGCTTGCTACCCACATGCACAACCATGTTAGTGGCTATACATGACATGGTTGAGGAATCTGGTACTGTTCTTTCTTTGGCACAAAAGTCTAAGAGAATATGTGTTTGAGCAGTTTATAGACATCTTTACATTTTTTATTAGCAGTATACAGAACCGTATGTCCTTTTCCCTTATTGCTCCCTGTAGAGCATGGAGCCACCACTGAAGTCAGTCCCATTGTAGGAAGCCTGCGTCAGAGCATCCATGTTCTCATGCAGCAGTGGTTTCTGTAGCTATTTATTTTACTTGGTGAGGTTGCCAGCCTCGTGCGCAAACTTATATTAGTTATCTCTTACGACATGCCTGATGTAGCAGTGAGCCTGTTCTTTCTTTGTCTCCTCGTAGCCCCAGGGATTAAACAATGCTTGTCGTGACATTTCTCAGGACAAATCCGTTCTATTTTTCCCTTGTCTCTTCAGAGGCACCTGGGAATTGGACAAGATGCATATTCACAATATTAGTACTATGTTGTTATTGGCAGTTCTATGGTGTAATTAATGATAACAGCCATTACATTAAAGATGCCTCTTCTGTTACTTACGTTCATCAGCTTGAAGCAGTTATCAGTAATTATATACATGAACAGTTTTCAGAGGAAGCATCTGTTTTTTTTTCTTTAACAGGATTTAGTCAAGCACCATGTGCTGCAGCTACCAGCAGGCACTGCCAAGCAGGTTTTTCTGTCAAAGGAAGAAGACAAGAATGAACAGTCGGCACGTCCCACATTCCCAGCGCCGGATGTGGAGCAGATGTTGCCATTCAAACCAAGAGCTGTAGTCCGTATGTTACCTTTTGTATTCCTTTCCATTTTGTCTCCATGTGGAGTGTGGAACCACCACTGTAGGACACCTGCATCAAAGCATTCATGTGCTCTGTCAGCTGTGGCTTCTGTAGCAATTTGTTTTACATGATGGAGGTTGCCAGATCTGTACACAACATCATCATGTTAGTCGCCTCTTTCGACACGCCTTAGCTAGCAGTAGTTCCATTCTTTATGTGTCTCCCCAGAGGACCCCCGCACCCAGAACTAATCAGGGCACCTTTTATTATAGAGATGCTAAAGTTTTGACATTTTAATAATTTGTGGATAAATCAGAAATTACATTCATTAATAAAATGGCATGGCTGTCATGCAGTGAACAAGAAGTTTTAGGCAACAGATCATGACCTTCACCTTGAGGAAATAAGCAGTGTTGGAAGTCCATAATTTACAGGCTGAAACACTGAATATCTAAGAAGTAATTTTTATCTTATATGTAAATTAGTATTCAAGTAAAATCTATGCTACATTCACATTCACACTGAGCATGATTTTGTTATACTGTTCATAATGCTTGCTACCTGTCACCACTACTCAAACATCTGAATATCACTATGGAAACTAAATGACACCTGACAAATAGTATATTCTTACCAACTGTTTGCTATCAGTGTCAAACGGAGGTCCCTGACCAAAGCACAGGAGGAAAAAAAATATTTTCCTTTGAGATGAGATTCTTAAGAATAGCTATGAATGTTACCGGGAGGGACAGAATGAAAAATTATTACTTCAGAATAATTGTAGGAACTAAATGATACATAGAGAGACAGAAAGTAAAGTGGTTTTGCTACCTGATGAGAATGGAGCCCGACAAATTACTCTACATGCCACAACAGTGCAAGATCTGGTTTCAGAGCACAGGGAAGACCAAGCTGCAGATGAATAGACAATGTCACAGAAATCATACAATAACACAGGCTCGCAGCAGTCACTGCTACAGACTCAGCTCAAGAATGCAAACTTCAGCTCCCCACTACGCTTCATGGCAATAGTAGATTGAAAAAGTAAATTCGTTCTTGTGGTGAATGGTCATGATTTACAAACTGTGATAATGAATCTGAGAATTACTAGTAGTAGGACAATTGGACTGAGATCCAGATTTCACCCAACAGCTGCTAAGCCCCTGAAACATCTTGTGTTTCTAGTGTATCCAGTCATTTGTCAAACTGGCTCCTTACCAATTATTTTTTTTTTATATCTTCCAGTTTTACAGAAGCCCTCTTTATTATTCACACATATTGCTATAAAGTCCTAACAGCTTGACGATATAGATTTTGCAGATGACCTGGCACTTCTGTCCCATAAACATAACATAATCAGATGTCAGACACAATGAACATACCTGATGAGAGCTCAGAGCAAGTCTGAAAATGCACAGGGAAAAGATAAAGATAATGAGAAAACAATCATCATAGCGTGTAGACACTAGACGCTGCAATTGGGTTGACCACATCCTCGGAAGAGACCCTGACACCATCACCGGAACTGCCATGCTGTGGACTCAAGAAGGAAAGTGAAAGCAAGGATGGCCAAAAGCCACCTGGCAGAGAACTGATGAGGCAGAGATGCTGAGCATGAACCAGAGCTTGGCACCACATGGATGCTGTCGACTGAGCATGAACCAGAGCTGGGTCACCACATGGATGCTGTCGACTGAGCATGAACCAGAGCTGGCTCACCACATGGATGCTGTTGACTGAGCATGAACCAGAGCTGGCTCACCACATGGATGCTGTTGACTGAGCATGAACTAGAGCTGGGGCACCACATGGATGCTGTCGACTGAGCATGAACCAGAGCTGGGTCACCACATGGATGCTGTCGACTGAGCATGAACCAGAGTTGGGGCACCACATGGATGCTGTCAACTGAGCAAAGTGGAGACAGTTTTTTGCTGTCCTACAAGATGCCACCATGTGATGGTCACTGATTGCTTTGTCAGTTAGCGGCCATGAACCAAAGAAGAAGAATGAGAATAAATGCAGGAAATGATAACAATATTGCACTTGAAGAAACACCGTTACAAGATGTAGAATCATACACTTATGATATATTTACTATATTTGTCTATAAAGCAGCAATATAGACAAAGTCGGAGGGTCAGATAGCAATAGTAAAATATGAACACTAAAGGCAAGGGAAGCTTTCATTGCATTGGAAAATATATTGAGATCAAGAGAAATCAAGTCCAACATAAAAATCAGTTTTCAACTCAAATGCCATGTCAGTCGTTTTGTTTGGTTCTGAAACACAAAGAATAACTATAACCAAGAAACTGCAGACTTTAATAAAGAGATGCTTGTGTAGAATAGAAGGATTGAAAAGATCACTAATGTGGAACTGATGACATGACCCAGACAAGTGCCAGTGGAACAGGAGATGAGAAGAAGGCACTGGTGATGGATAGGACACATAGGAAACTTGTTGATAGTATTACAAGGCAGCCCTTGTTCTGGAATCACCAGGGTTAGAGAGGTAGAGGAAGACCATACGTCTGTTGAAGGCCTATGCTTCTTGGGGAGCAGAACGGTGATGCGTGCAGCTGAAAAAAGCAAAAACCAATTCTACATATGGCCGCCTAGGCTGTCATCTTTTTCTCTTCAATTATTTTTTTCAGCCATTGCTGCCCATCCAGTCCCTGGTGGAGTGTTTCCCCCTCCACCAGCAGCATCTGTACTTCTGCAGTCGCTGCCTCCACCAGAATGTTTTCGAGTGAGTCTAATATTTGTTATTAAATAATGACAGTGACCCCTACAAACATTTTCCATGCACTGTTCTCCATCATCATCATCAATTCCTTTGCCACCACTCCAGCTGGTCCTCTTGCATGAAGCATGCACTAAGCATTCATATGCTGTTATTAAAGTTGTTTCTGTAGCAATTTATTTTACATGATGAGGTTGCCAACCTCATATTAGTCTCCTTGGACAACATGTCTGAGGGTGCATGTTGTCATTTTCTTGTATTTTCTCGACAGGGACCCCTGAGTGCCTGTTCTCCTTCATGCTGTGTAAATTAATAACTTAAGAGTTTTACTTTATGATAAGATTAAATGTGTTGGAGTTTGATATTTTAAATGTGTGATATGAGCACCCAACTGCCACAGACCTTGCAAGTTGGCAGTGTGTACATATATACTGCTAAATAAATTTGATTGTTATATCCCTGGAGGCCACATAGACATGGTTTTACAGAGGAATGTTGAGAATCATCATCATCATCTTTTGTGCTCCTTACAGACAATGGAGCCACCATTGTGGTTGTGTCACCGTAGGGTTTGCCCAGGCATTGTTTATGCTTCTGGCAGGGTTAATATGAATGCTTAAAGTAGGGTGCCGTAGGATTTGCCCAGGCATTGTAAATATTTGCCAAAGTTGCGTGAGCGTTGAAAACGGCTCACGAGAAAAAAGATAGAGGGAAGATTAAAAATAACAGACGATGGTTCACTGAATTCGCTTGTGTCGGTAAAGCGTGAGTATTTTTCTAGTGAGTAGTAAATAAAGCCGACCAATGGTTTCAGCTGGTAAACAGGTGAAAGAACGAATCAGAAGTAGGGTGGAGGAAAAAAAACATATCAGCTGACAATGGCCAGAGGTCAGAACAGCTCACAGCTTGCTAGAGGGCAGTCGTGTTTCCGAAGACGAAGGAACAAGAGATGCTGTTGTGCGGTTGCCACCAGTTTTAATAAGTTCTGTGGTATTACAGATAGTTTTAAAAGTTATACAGAAGATGCACAAGCTGTATAGAAAAACTTAGAAGTTTTAAAAGAAGTCAGTGGTTAACGAGAAGTGACATTAGTTCTAGGAAGTTCAGAGGACGTGATAGTGACTAGTCAGTAACAATATGATATAACTAGGAAGTGTCACATAGATAGAGTGGAAGATGATTAAGAGAGCTTTAATAGTGACAATAGTGAGTGAATTTTCAGGAGAGATTCAGGGAATCGCCTGTAAGTATTGGTTTTTGAATTATTATGTACATTGATGAAAGTTTTACAGGAGAAATAAAACAACTCCCAGGTCGACAAGCCATATGAGCAATGAGAACTTTAATGACCAAGCAAACCAGAGAAGGAATTGAATTAAATATTGAAGGTCAAGCTTGGTACCGTCATCTATTAAATGGATGATATGAATGAATCCCAAGAAGGGAGCTACATATTTTTCATCAGAGAGAGAAAGAGAGAGTTCACAGTGAGTGAAACAATGAGTTGTACACGGAATTAGTTACGACAAGTAAGTGACAGCGATGGTTGACTTCTTTAAGAACTACTTGAATGCTCGCACATGTAAGTAAGGAATTTATAAGGTTTACTTCATGCATAGAACTATAGGATGTTTTTTTCCCAGAAGCGGATACAGGCAGGTCTGACCAAGTTTTGTACAGGAAGAATAAAAGTACAAAATAATGAATTGCATAATGCTGATCAGTTGTATTGAGGTATACTGAAACAGAATTTAAAGAGGTTAAATAAGTACATGGAGTTGATAGAGGAACAAAAGGGAGATTAAGTGTCTACATATATATGAGATAAAGAAAGTATACATGAAGCAACTATGCTACAACTGTAGGTATGCTCTAAGAAGAGGTATCTACATCATTGAAATATATTACATGTAAATAAATATGTTTTTGCAAGAGGAAAAACAAATGCTTGAGTCGATCCTTGTGAGAGGTTGGTGTATGCCAGACTATTAGCCTTTATATAAATCCACTATACGATCAGTCACTGTATATAACAACGGAGAAGGGAACGAACGAGTCAAGGGTTGAATGAAGGAAGGAAAGTAGTTCATCCAAGAATTACCAACTCTGGCGGAGAGGGCCAGTACTTATATACCATTACCTTAACTTGGAAGATATACAAACACTGGTGTGAGTTACTTAACTAGGCCTGCCACCTAGTTAAAAGAAAGTACAGTGCAGACCTGATAAGGAGAACTCACCAGGGACCCAAGAAATAGTTCTTCTTATCAGAAATTCCTTTTATCCAGATAAGAGTTCAAGCATATGGTAATGCATTTACAACGTACAATACAATAATGAATTAGCGTTGAATACGACAGATGTATGACACAGAAAATATGTAAATCACCAAAATTGTTAATGTACAAAGTTGGCACAAATATCTAGAGAATAACAGCACTTTTTACACTTTGAAATGAAAAAGCTGCAATTTTCCTCTGTATCTTAGTACCCGTACTTGAGTTAATAAAAATGTCTTTCCATGACATCTTTAAATTCAAAGAAATGATAAATTAAATCATCTTGGCATCCAGCCGGCATTATATACATGTTAGTTTTATCCATGCAATTGAAACTTCCAACTGTGAAATAGTTTGTACCGTTAACCCACAGTCATCATTATCTCTAGAATTTGCACACTCTTAAATGATAAAGCACTCTTAAATGAAAAAGTCTGTAATTTTCCTCTGTACTGCATCAATGTGACCTACAAGTTTGGACAACATTGCTGACCTATAATGAACCTTCACATTTTGAATAATACCTTGGTCACAAGGCTGAAGTTTGGATGTCGCATTTGGTTGGTAAAAATAAAAGTTCTGTTGCTTTTAGATTTTGAACATTTATGTGGGCTGAACAGTTGTAAAGCACCAAAAGAACTTTGTGATGTTGACGTTCCATAGAATGATCAAATGCATATAGCCACTTGGTGAAAATGTCTGATGTCATCCAGGCTATTGAATTAGCTGCATAATCAACACACAATTTTTTCAAGCCTTTAAAACAGCGTGGATTTTTTAATTTACCGATTACAAGTAATGGCAATTTATCTGAACCATCCATATTTGTACGCACAACAATTATGATTCTTTCTTTCCACACCCCCCCAATGACACTATTCATTTCTGAAGGAAAAAGTATTGTCAGGCAGCAATCTCCAAAACAATCCAGTTTCATCAGCATTAAACACATCGGGACCTCAAGACGCAGCAATAGAGACCGCAGTCAGCGACTCATAGCTTGACTGCCTGCGTCAGGACCAGCGAACCAGAGCTGGTCAAGACCGCACTCCACCTCCACGTGGTGGTCCTGGAAACAGTCTGCAGCTGTGCAGTCTGGCTGAGCGAGTATGGATCGAAATGGGAAGGCAAACCCGGTCCTAAAAAATGCCGTGCAGAAGTCGGATGTGTTGACCGAAAGGTGCAGATATCACAGCTTAGGCATAAACAGACACAACGCAACCACCGTCCTTTTCAGGACGAACGAAGAAGAAGAAGAAGAAGAAACACATCAACGGAATTATACCTACTCATGGCTGGTTTTAGCACCTCCTCCGTCCATGACTCAGTAGTCGTTTCATTAACAGAATGCCTTTCCCCCACACAAAAAAAAAAGGTAAAGGAACCCGTTACACGCCCATTGAGGCATATTGGGAATATGGTGTTAGGCCCATATTTTCTTGACCGTCTGCACACTAGGGGTGATGTGGTTGACATCACGCTGGCCGCCTTAACCTTCACATGGTTGCTCTGGTACCCGTTTGTGGCCTAAAAAATTCCCACCTCATCTGGGGATCGAACCATAGACTACTGCGCTAGGAAGCCAGTGCACTAACCACTATGCTACCGCGGCTTTGTAAGTAATGTTGTGCCGTTTTTTAAAAGACCCAACCAGCCAGGACTACATTTCCAGCCAGTCCGACCTTCCAGAAGTGCTAACTCTTCTGCCTTTGCAGTTAATATAGGTCCATTTACAGGAACATTTGCTGATCTCGCCATGGTGAACCATTTTAGGATGCCGTGTCAACCACATCACACGCCGCTTTTCGGTTCTTCATTCTGTGACAATCAACTTGTCCACCATAAAACATTTTTCTGTACCGATCCTTATTTTTTATGATTCCTGAAAGCGTTGATTTTGGAATGTCGAATTCCTTTGCTATTTCCATTTTCTTTTTGCCACTATTTTCCACTTCTTGTAATAGCTCAATCTTTCTTTTCAAAGATATGGATTTTAACTTTTCAGCCATTTTTAGAGGGGAAATAACTCAAATTCTAACACCGACGAAGCACGCAATTTCCAAAAATAGCCGAAAAGTTGTACAAATGTCCAGGTACTGTATTTGAAAAAAAAGTTCGCCTTAAGCAGATCAAATTATATAGTCGGGACACGTTTAATCGTTCGGCATATCCGAAAATTCGTGATAAACGGATTCCGCTTAACCGGACATTTTTTACAAAGACAAAGAAGAAAAATTGCTGGGGATAAACAAATTGTTCTTCACAACAGAAATTCGCCACATCCGAGATTGCCTTAAGCGGTTTGCACTGTACTTTGTTGAAAGTTAATAACACCACCACCTAGGACGCAGGCGCGGTCACCGTTGGTCCCCATACAGTAAGCCTGCACTAAACATTCACATTCTCCTACAGTGGTGGTTTCTGTGATAGTCTGTTTCACACAATGAGGTTAAAAACAGTCATTTTCTGTGGTAGTTTGTTTCACACAATGAGGTTAAAAGCAGTCATTTTCTGTGGTAGTTTGTTTCACACAATGAGGTTAACAGTCATGAGGATGCTGTGTCAGAAACCAGTGTAACAAGGAAGCCATATTACTCATAATAGAAGGAAGCAATTTGCTTTTTTTGTTTATTGTTATGGGAAGAGAAGACTGGAATATGTTTTTAGCAACAGGGAGGGGAGGGTTGTAGAAAACAACAAGAAGATACTGGACAGTTTGACATGAACACAAGTCAACAACAGAACTGATAAACAGTACAGGGGGACTTGAAGTTATGGAGAGACATGATCACCAACACCATTTGATATTATACTTTTGTTTTCTGCAACTCTCCCTGTCGCTAAAAACATATTCCAGTGTTCTCTTCCCATAACAATAAAAAAAAAAGCAAATTGCTTCCTTCTATTATGAGTAATATGCTTCCTTGATACACTGGTTTCTGACACAGCATCCTCTTGACTCTTTTTAACCTCTTTTAACGCGACATTTCTTTCTTTATAGAAATATTTGTTGCACATTCTGGACAAATCTGTAACTTGTTAACATATCCAATTCATTTTTTTAATATATAATGCAAAAATCTTAATTTTGAGATAGTTTTATTACAAGAAACTTTAGATTCCTTGCTCAAAATCTTATAGGTTAAATTTGTTAAAAATAATTTTGAGCGCATTTTGTGCCTTTGAAAGTACCAATCCACCCATAACAATCAATATGGTGCCAACCGTTAGATATTATCACTGAATTTAGCATCTTGGACATGCTGTCTTCAAACACCCAGAACTTGTCGCTAAATTTTAATTTAGTGCAACATAGATCTGTGAAAGATGATTCTTGTAATACAAGATTTTATCACATTTCATTTTTTTTTTTTTTTTGTTGCTCATAATTAGTGCCTTTATGTTTTGATACTTCTTTATGTTTAATCATTAACAAGTCACTATTTGTGCTTCTTTGTTTTGATTATTTTTTAAATGGCTATTCCGCACACTTTAAATTTTTTTTTTTTTTAACTTTAAAAATGGAACACTTTTTTCAAATTTTTGTGACACCTTGTACTTCTGTCTTCCCCAGGGTCCACATGTCATCATTGACAGGTTATTAGACTTCATGAGGCATGTCAAGCTTCCTGACCGTAAGTAGTGTGATGGTGGTAAATTGTTTTCATTCTTTTACCTATATTCCCCATACCTTTCTGTTCCTCATTGAGCATATGTCTTCAGGCAGATCTCCTGAAGTTTTCCTGCGCCACGTGGTTTGCTTCAGGTCATTGCACACCATAAATTTTCTCCTGTTCTGATTATTTCCATCTTGCATTCTCTTATCTGTCCCATCTAGTTCATAGAAGTCTCTGATGTGACAAAGATGATGTTGTTTAATTAGGAATGCCAAGTTGAAGAATTAGCATGTGTTCTCTAGCTGTTGGTGGTGACATATAGAGCACTTTTTATTGTTGCAAAGCCTGTTACTATATTTTTTTCTGTGAACAGTAGCTGTCCATCAAGTTTTAGTTGGTACACCTTGCTTTCCTTGATGCACTTGGTCAAACCTGTTTATTCCTTCTTTTTGGCATGTTAATTTTTAAGTTTCCAAAAGACAGCAAAAGTGGCTAGGGCTGTATTTAGTTTGGGCCTTTATTTTATATTTTCCTGATGTCCAAATGAGTCGATGCATCTGCATTCAGTTCTTTTGAGACCTTCAAGATGGGGGTACGGTCATTTATAAAGACGAGGAAGAGGGTGTAGCTCAGTGCAGATCTTTGTAATCTTTCCTCTAACGTTGTTTTACTATTATTCTTTTACTCTTCTTCTTTGATCCTTAGCCGCCGACTGTCAAAGCAGTCAGTGGCCATCACACCTGGTGCTGTCTTGTAGGGCAGCAACAAACTGCTTCCACTTTGCTTGGTCAGCAGCCATCCTTCATGCAGTGCCCCAGCTCTGGTTCATTCTTTGCATCTCTGCCTCCACAGTTCTCCCCCCAAGTTGTTTTTGGTCGGCCTCTTTTTCGCTTTCCTTCAGGGGTCCATAGCATAGCTGTTTTTTGTGATGGCATCAGGGGTTCTGTTACTCAAGAAGGCTTTAATCCAAAAGTACATTGTTCCATGTATGCCCATGGTTTTCATCTTAGCAAAAGTCCATGCCTCCATTCTGTGTATAAGACAAAGATAGAATGGAATTACTGCTTGCTCAGGCTTGTCATGAGAGGCAACTGAGGTGAGGTTGTGCATGAGATCAACAACCCCATCCTGTAAAACAAATGTCTACAGAAATCATCACTTGCAAGATCACATGGAGTGCTTTGACACGTTTCTTGTTTGGGTGACATATGCAGGATGACTCCGTGCTTACAGACATGCTGGTTAAAAAAAGACATTCACTTACTGTCTTCAGTGTATATTTTGAGACCTTCTTAACTTCCGTTTACCTGTGTGGTTCCAAATCAAAGACTGCACAGTATGTCTTATCCATCTCTAATGTCTTTCTTGCACTTGATACTCTACTGTTTGCTTGGTTGTTTTATTGTCATGTCATTGAAAGAAAGAGGTTGGACATCACTTGCAAACATGTAATTTCCTGGTTACTGTTTTTGATGTCATACCATTTTCATCCTTCTATTCAATGCAAGCACCCATTTATGAAAGTCTGTAGCTTTTTGGTTGTTGTCTTTGTTCTCCATGTTTCAGAGCCATATGTAAAGACGTTATTTCTTACTACACCTGTAGTACACCACTGTAAAGTATCAGTCTGTCTGCTCTGTAAGGAAGAGTGGTGTGTTGTTGAGATCAGGCATGCTCCAGTCTACCCAGCTGTAAATGGGTAACTCACCCTAGTCCTGAGTTAGGGAAGGCAAAGGCTCCAGGGGGAAGCAGGCCCTGAACTTGGTCACTTCAGCCGACGCAGGATGGTGTATGTATGAAGTAGAAGTGTAGAGTGTGATTACCGCGAATGGTGTGCTGTTCGTGTGCTGACCAATATAACCACTCACACTTGTCTACAAGGCACCAATGCAGACTGCTGGAATCTTAGTTTACTCAATTTATTCAGACGTACACACTGGGACATACGAGTACATCATGGTTCGTTGACATATCAATTTGTAGGTATACATAGCAGATCTGAAGTCATGACACATTCAGAAATAATGGCAGTACATCAAAGTTCAATGTCATGATACATTATGGCCGCATTCCCCTATCTGACTAAACGCGTCAGTGAAGGAATCGATAAATAACTAAAGTTACTTGACGTCCATAGTTTGTAGTATAGATTATGAAACCACGAAGGGGGTTTCTAGCAGGATTGAGATCTCTCTGTCACTGTCCGATAATAAGATAAATAATCTGTTCTCTTGGCAGTGATCAAAACATATGATGACCGAAATCCAACATGGCTACCTCCCTGAGTTGTCGTTCACTCATGCATAGGGAGGAGAATATAAGCCAGAGTTAATTTGTAATGGGTATATAAAGGATTTCATAAATGTTTCCATACAGCTCTACGGTGATCAGGTTAATTTCACGTAGCCATAAACGCTGCAGGAAAATCTGTCATCTTCGTCGATACCAAACACGACACTAGCATAACGAAGCACCAAAAGTCAAGCTAGGCCTAACCGACGAGAGATCATCAAAATAGGAGCTGGGTTTACCTGGAGTCCGAATCATCTATATACTGACATAAGGAGAGTCTCGAACACAAACTATCGTAGAGACACCATCTCCTTCAGAAGAAATACCACTTCGTAAGACATTTTTTTTCCTGACGAAAGGACCAGCTCTAGAAAAACGTACCCCGCCATTTGTAAGCAGTACATCGGAACTCATCACGACTTGTCAAGACAACTCATACTTCCGCTAGACCGGAATACAAGAATCTAGTCCCTCCTACCCATCCAAAATATACAATATAGGACTGATTCTACTTGTACTAATAATATGTAATACATATGAATTCAGGCCATAAACACAATAAGCAAATTAATATATTTTCTGGCCCTAAAAAATAAGTACAAACGCAAGCGCACTATCCTTGCGCCGGATCAATATCCAGAACGATTACTCCTATAATCAAAAGTGTGAATCAAACATGGATTATCTCGCTTTTACCATAGACAGCATTTTCATACACAAATGAATGCATGTCTATATTTTCCCATATCAAATAGCCATATCAATTTTTATAAAATGTGCGTCAAAATATGCACGCAACAGATTACCACACCCCTTGGGAGAAAAAAAAAATGGTACTTTTTTTTTTTTGAAATACATCTAGGAGCAACATACAATAGGCTCACAACGCACCAATAACAATGCGCAGATGATAAGCATAAGTTTTATGACCTTAGAGAAAGTACTTCTCTAAGTATAAATATTTCCAGAGAGGTGTCACCAACGCATACTACAATATTAGCAATGACACAATTTCCACATTAGTTTATACGTAAATTTCATCTAAGATATCTTAACATCATGATCATCAAAGACGAAAAACATTGAAAAATCAGCGGTGAATAAATATCAATGAACCGCTAAGTAGTGTTACAATCAATATATGATATATTACATATGTGTACACATTTCAACATAGAAACAACTGTATCAAAGTTGTATAACAGTTATGAATCATGTGGGCATCTAGACAAAATATCTGCCATCACATTTTCTGACCCACGGATAGCTCGCACCGAAAAAATGAAATGGCTGTAGAGCAATCGCGTATCGCGTTGATCTCGCGCTCTTCAGATTTTTACTCTGAATAGCCGTAAGAGCCTTCTGGTCAGTTTCCACAATGAAATGCGCGCCCAGAAGAAATCTTTGCAGTTTAAGGATTGACCAAACCATAGCCAATAATTCACGGTCTAGGACCGAGTAATTCTTCTCTGCGGCATTTAATTTCCGAGAAATATACATCACCGGATGCAGAGTTCCAGAGTACTCTTGCATTAGTGCAGCTCCAATCCCGGTGGATGAAGCGTCACTACGAAGAATAAATGTCTTATCCTTAGAAGGCAATACTAGGATAGGTGAAGTAGAAAACATAGTTTTAACCTTATCCAAAGAGGATTGACATTCTTGAGTCCAATGGACTACATTAGGAGACCCTTTCTTTAGCAAGGAAGAAAGAGGTGACATAATGGAGGACAGATTCGGGATGAATCGTCCATAAAATTGTATTAGACCTAAGAGACTTCGTACTTGCTTTTTAGTCTTAGGAATAGAAATGTTAAGTATCTTACTTGTATTATGGTCTTCTGTTTTTAGGAACCCATGACCAATACGGTGTCCTAAGAAAGATATTTCGCTAAAACCAATACATGCTTTCGATGGTTTCGCTGTCAGGTTATGCTCGCGTAAGATAGACAATAGTTCATTTATACCATTATAGTGATCGTTCCAAGTATCACTGAAAAGACAGATGTCATCAAGATACGCAATGACATCTGAGCGATGAGATAGGATTCGACGCATCATGCGTACAAATGTAGCAGGGGCGTTCATAAGACCGAAAGGCATGAAATTCCATTGGAATAGACCCCTAGGCGTCGAAAAAGCAGTAAACGGTTTGGCGTGTTCGGATAGTGGAACTTGCCAATATCCCTTAGACAAATCGAGTTTAGTAAAGAAGTGAGAATTCGATAGTCTCGTAAGTAGCTCTTCTAGTAAAGGCATAGGCTCAGCATCGAATTTAGTCACTTGATTCAATTTGCGATAATCCACGCAAAGACGTATGTTATTGTCTTTTTTTCCGTACTATAACCATCGGCGAAGAATATGCTGATGTGGATGGTTCTATAATTTTTAACTCTATCATCTCATCTAACTCTTTCTCTACCTGTGCTTGAAAATGTATCGGAATAGGATACGGTCTGACTCTTATAGGACTATGGTCAGTAAGAATAATGTCATGTTGAATGACATCAGTTTGACCAGGAATGTCAGTAAGGACATCCTGAAATTGTTCTAACATAGTAGAAACTTGTTTCTGCTCTCCTGGAGATAATTCTGGAGAAATTGCAACATCTTTCCATGATTCATTAGAGTGAAGAGGAATCATTGGAAAAGGTAAATTTACATCCGAGAACTCGTTTCCTCATCCTGTATTACTGACAGAGATGAGTACTGTCCATGTTGGACTGGAAAATCGTCCGTTGCCTGGAAAACAGGTTGTAAATAATCAGAACGTTCATGGAATTCCGTGAGCATGTTGATGTGGAAGGTTTTACGCTTCCCGTCAATATCGACGATATAGTCAACATCGGAAACTTTTGATATTATATCGTACGGACCTTTCCAAGAAATGAGAAGTCTATTTTCCCTACAAGGTAGCAAGACAAATGCTTTGTCACCTGGACAAAGTTGTCGCAAACATCTCTTTTTATTGGCAAATTCCCTTGCCTTCTGTTTCGCAAATTCAGAAGAAGCAGTTGCCAATGTGCATGCTTCAATAATCTTGTGTCTAAGTGCGATGACATATTCATAAGAGGATTTTGTGTCATCGACAATATTATCAGCAGTTATAAGATCATGAAGTAAGGACATAGGACCTCGCGGTTTCGCGCCAAGACAAGTTCAAGGGAGAAAAATCCTGTG
>JAMPIV010011285.1:0-75675 GCA_024509875.1 Oreohelix idahoensis
GCGCTCCCACTGGCATTTATTTGGTTCTTGTCACATGACTTGTCTTCCCATTTCAATCCTACTCTTGCAAGTACCCATTTATGAAAGTCTGTAACTTATCAGACTTCTTTCAGCTTTCAGTTATGTAATCACTACATCTGAGTTAGATTAAGCGTGTGAATTTAAAACTAGGCCTGAAATTCGTCGGTAGACAACCTAACCCAACCTAAAACATTATAGCCCCGAATTCCAGTTCCACTGCTTAGTACAACCCTTTCACTTTTCCCAGTACAAACATACTTGTCACACTGACTTGACTGATCAACAGGAATGTGTTTACTACTCTGACCTGACAATGACATAACAAGCACACAACTCTATGCATAAACATACCTGACATATAACCGTCACACTGACCTGACAATGACATAACAAGCACACAACTCTATGCATAAACATACCTGACATATAACCTAGTCACACTGACCTGACAAAACAAGCACACAACTCTATTCATAAACATACCTGACAATGACAAAACAAGCACACAACTCTATGCATAAACATACCTGACAATGACATAACAAGCACACAACTCTATGCATAACTATGCATAAGCATACCTGACATATTTCCTTTATAATGATAATATTCTTATTTTTTTGTTTGTAAAGGATTATTATACTCCTTCTGGTGATGATTTCTTGTTTTCATTTCAATAAACAAATGGGGGTATGGCCCAGTGTGCAGAATTCAAACTTGGATGCTAAAGCTACACTTTTTTCAAGATGGCAGTTGATGAACCCTAATAACTTACTTACTTAGTCATTCCCCTTCTACCGTGAGGTGTAGAGGTTTGGAAGAGAGAGCGCCAGACCATTCTATCAGCTGTCTTCTTCCTGGCCTGGTTCCATTCTAGTCCTCGGTCCTTCAAAGATTGTCTAATGTTGTCCTCCCAGCGGACTCTGGGTCGTCCTGGAGGTCTGGATCCCTGGCTCTTTGTTTCCCATGCTTGTCGTGGTAGCCGATCTTCTCCCATTCTGCAGACATGGCCAAACCATCTTAGTTGGGACTGTTCTATTTGGGTCTGCAGCGGATGGGATTTTAGGCCTTGACGGATCGTCTGGTTGCGGACCATGTCTCTTCTTGTTACTTCAACCACTTTCCTCAGATACCTCATTTCTGAGGTTTGGATCTGGCTTTTGTGGGTTGTAGTCATTGCCCACGACTCGCATCCATATGTCAAGACTGGGACATAGGTGGAGCGGTATACAGCCATCTTCGTTTTCTTACCAACCTCTTTCTTGCTGAGGAATACACGATTTATGGCCTGAAAAAGTCTCTTATGACCATCCCTCTCTTCTCCAGCTCTTCCTTCCAGACTTGCAGGTTGGATTGGAGATGTGCCTCTGATTTAGCAATCAGAGCAACATCATCAGCAAATGCCAGCTCCGAAATATAGACCTGTCTCATCTTCCAGTACCCCACTGAATACTTTCTTGTTCTCTCCTTACATGCCTTGATGACATCGTCCATGAGGAGTATGAAAAGGTAAGGTGACAGGATATCACCTTGTCTTACACCAGTGGTGGTCCTGAACTCTTCTGACTTATGGTTTGCTGTCCTCACATAATGTCTGCAAGACTTGTAGAAGCTCTGTATAGCATGAATCAGAGGTGCTGGAATATTCTTCCTTGCCAAACAGTCCCAAAGTTTGCTCCAGGGGGACCCGGTCAAACGCCTTTTCCAGATCTATGAAACAAAGATGGATCTCACTCTTATACTCAAGGGCCTTTTCACTCAGCTGTCTGAGTGTGAAGATTAGGTCTTGAGTACTTCGGTTTGCTCGGAATCCGCATTGGACCTCATCCAATTGTGGCTCAGCAAGGCGTCGGAGTCTCTGCTCTAGGATTTTATAGTAGATTTTACCAGGTACACTGAGAAGGGATATGCCTCTATGGTTTCCACATTGTCGATTGTCACCCTTTTTGAAAATTGGTGTTATGATGGCAATCTCCCAATCCTTTGGTATGCTCTTGTTGCACCATGCTGCCTGTAGGACCCTTAAGAGTAATAGTTCGCCTGATGCTCCCATGTACTTAACCATTTCTGGTGTTATACCATCATGCCCTGCTGCTTTGCCCATCTTGATTTTCTCTAGTGCTGCCCTCAGTTCTTCCATCTTTATGTCATCTTCACCATCATTAGTTTTCTCTTCTGTGCTAGTGGTTATCATTTCTGATGCTTCATCATGCTCACCATCCAGGAGTTCTGAGAAATATTCTTTCCATCTTTCCATTACTTCCTTCGGGGGAACCCTAATAACAACATCCTAAAATTCATGTTCAAAAGCGTCAATTAATGACCCAATAGCAATTATAAAGGCAGAAATGTGAATGTTAACTTTCTGTCTACTCCTGTCTGTCCAAATGTAACCTACTGATCACTGATGACTGGTCATTTGCAGATGATGTTGCCCTGACAGCTAAATCAGAGGCACATCTATAATCCAACCTACAAGTCTCGAAGAAAGAGCTGGAGAAAAGAGGAATGGTCATCAGCAGCTCCAAAACAAAAACCATGGTGATATCACAATGGGTCGCAGGCGACCTTTGTCTTTACTGACTGTGTGTGGTACACCACTTTGAGTGGAGACCTCCCAGTACCAAAGACTGCTGTGCCTGTCTTCAGATTTGCTCCTTTCCTCAGACCTACGGGTCCTGAGAGTTCCTCTATAAATGCCTTTGTGCAGATGAGGAAGGACATCCCTCGAAACCTTCGGGTATATGAGGCTCTGTCCATTTTGGCTGGAAAGACGTCTCGATGGTTCGGAGGTTTTATAGCGAATATGAGTACACATGAGGGCAAGTTCGGGCACAATGGGCTAATCACCTGTTTGCCAAGTCACTTCGATTACGTGTCCACCCATGGGCCTTGTGCACTTGGGTACCCTCTACACCTCATTTCACGGGGTAGAAGAGGTTCCGATTATGAGATGAGATGAGAAGAGATATCACAAGAGGGAAGAAGGAGCAGGTCAACCACTTTAAACACCTTGGAGATATCATAGACTGGAAGGGAGGCATCAAAAAGTTGGCTACCAGAACAGCAGTAGCCGGGAGACTTTTCCAGGCCATAAATCAACGATTCCTCAGTATAAGAGAAGATGGCTGTAGGTTCACCTATGTTCCAACATATGGATGCGAGTCATGGGCAATGACTGCAACCCACAAATGCCAGCTCCGAACCTCAGATATGAGGAAGGTGGTTGAAGTTACAAGAGAAATGGTCAACAACCAGATGAGGCAATGCCTCAAAACCCAACCCCTGCAAACCCAAGTAGAATAGTCCCAATTACGATGGTTTGGCCATGTCTGCAGAATGGGAGATGGCTGCCACACGTTTAGGAAACTAAGAGCCAGGGATCCAGACCTCCAGGATGACCCAGAGCCCGCGGGGAGGACAACATTAGACAATCTCTGAAGGATCAAGGACTAGATTGGAACCAGGCCAGGAGGAAGCCAGCCGATAGAATAGTATGGTGTTCCCTCCTCCAAACCTCTACACCTCACAGTAGAAGAGGAATGACAAAGTAAGTATGTAAGTATTGTTCCATGCTTTCTGTCAGTAACTGTTCATACTTGTTTTTGACATCGACAAGTTATTTTTGCTTTATATCTAGTTGTTTTGGTGCTGATATTTCTATCTAGCGTTCCTCTTTTTTTCTGTCTCCTGCTCTTTTCAGCGTTATACCGACTTTGATGATGACCGGATTGTGACAGCCGATAGGATTGTATGGCGCACTCTCTGGCAAACTGCTAGACCTCAGGGTAGAACAGGAACGACTAAGTAAGTATCATTGGTGACTGAAATATTAATTATTGATCATTAGTGGTGACTGAAATATTAATTATTGATCATTGGTGACTGAAATATTAATTATCGATCATTGTGGTGACTGAAATATTAATTATTGATCATTGTGGTGACTGAAATATTAATTATTGATCATTAGTGTTTAACATATTAATTACTGGCCATTGTGGTGACTGAAATATTAATTATTGATCATTGTGGTGACTGAAATATTAATTATTGATCATTAGTGGTTAACTTATTAATTACTGACCATTGTGGTGACTGAAATATTAATTATTGATCATTAGTGGTTAACATATTAATTACTGGCCATTGTGGTGACTGAAATATTAATTATTGATCATTAGTGGTGACTGAAATATTAATTATTGATCATTGTGGTGATTGAAATATTAATTATTGATCATTAGTGGTTAACATATTAATTACTGACCATTGTGGTAACTGAAATATTAATTATTGATCATTAGTGGTTAACATATTAATTACTGACCATTGTGGTGACTGAAATATTAATTATTGATCATTAGTGGTTAACTTATTAATTACTGACCATTGTGGTGACTGAAATATTAATTATTGATCATTAGTGGTTAACATATTAATTACTGGCCATTGTGGTGACTGAAATATTAATTATTGATCATTAGTGGTGACTGAAATATTAATTATTGATCATTGTGGTGATTGAAATATTAATTATTGATCATTAGTGGTTAACATATTAATTACTGACCATTGTGGTAACTGAAATATTAATTATTGATCATTGTGGTGACTGAAATATTAATTATTGATCATTGTGGTGATTGAAATATTAATTATTGATCATTGTGGTGATTGAAATATTAATTATTGATCATTAGTGGTTAACATATTAATTACTGACCATTGTGGTGATTGAAATATTAATTATTGATCATTAGTGGTGACTGAAATATTAATTATTGATCATTGTGGTGACTGAAATATTAATTATTGATCATTGTGGTGATTGAAATATTAATTATTGATCATTGTGGTGATTGAAATATTAATTATTGATAATTAGTGGTTAACATATTAATTACTGACCATTGTGGTGACTGAAATATTAATTATTGATCATTGTGGTGACTGAAATATTAATTATTGATCATTAGTGGTTAACATATTAATTACTGACCATTGTGGTGACTGAAATATTAATTATTGATCATTAGTGGTTGACATATTAATTACTGACCATTGTGGTGACTGAAAAATTAATTATTGATCATTAGTGGTTAACACATTAATTACTGACCATTGTGGTGACTGAAATATTAATTATTGATCATTAGTGGTTAACATATTAATTACTGACCATTGTCTTCTTCTTCTTCCGTCCTTAGCCACCGACCGTCAAAGCAGTCAGTGGCCATTACGCCTAGTGGCGTCTTAGGGCAACAGCAGATAGGTTTTCTTTGCCATTGTTTCCCATCACGCCTATTGGCGTCTTTAGGGCAACGGCAAATCAATCCATCTGCTGCTGTTTCCGTAATCGAAGTGACTGGCAAACGGGTGATCAGCCCGTTGGCACTGACCATTGTGGTGACTGAAATATTAATTATTGATCATTAGTGGTTAACTTATTAATTACTGACCATTGTGGTGACTGAAATATTAATTATTGATCATTAGTGGTGACTGAAATATTAATTATTGATCATTGTGGTGACTGAAATATTAATTATTGATCATTGTGTTGATTGAAATATTAATTATTGATCATTAGTGGTGACTGAAATATTAATTATTGATCATTGTGGTGACTGAAAAATTAATTATTGATCATTAGTGGTTAACATATTAATTACTGACCATTGTGGTGACTGAAATATTAATTATTGATCATTGTGGTGACTGAAATGTTAATTATTGATCATTAGTGCTTAACATATTAACTACTGACCATTGTGGTGAATGAAATATTAATTATTGGTCACACTCCGCCGTTCTTGATAACGTGACTCCATTACGGAGATATCTTGATGGAATCGTTCTCCATGTTCATCGCTGACTTCGCCAAGGTTGTCAGGGAAAAAGTCAAGATGCGAATCGAGCAAATGGATTTTGAGGGACATGTTACAGCCCATAATTCTGTATGCATCTATGCACTGCTTAACAATATGCAACATAGTCGACAGATTTGTGATTTTCCAGAAAGTTATCGACGATCGATTTGAATGCCATCCATGCGCGAAGTTCACTACCATGTAACAAGTTCTCGAATTGTTTGTCTGCAATAACTTTCCTAATCTGAGGTCCTACAAAGATACCTTCCTTTATCTTTGCATCGCTAACTTGCGGAAACTTTTCTCGAAGATAAGTGAAAGCTTTGCTCGTTTTATCTAACGCTTTTACAAAATTCTTCATGAGCCCCAACTTTATATGTAACAGTGGTAAAATGAAGCTGTCTTTGTTAACTAATGGCTCGTGTATTACATTTTTATGCCCGAGCTGCATACGATCCCGGATAGGCCACACCTTTCTTGCATAATGTTCCTGTCTGTTGCGGCTGTCCCATTCACATCAGAAGCAACAAAATTTAGTATACCCAGTCTGCATGCCCGTGAGAATTGCAATGACCTTTAGGTCTCCACAAATCCGCCATTGGTAGTCATTGTACTTTATTTTTGCCAAACGTATAGCCATATTGTCATAAGTTTCTTTCATATGAACAGAGTAGGCGACTGGAATTGATGAAAATAAATTTCTGTCATGCAATAACACGGCTTTTAGACTAGTCTTGGAAGAATCGATGAAAAATCGCCATTCGTTGACTATGTGCTCATGACCGTTTACATCTTTGCAATAGCAAATGTCATCATCCATCTCAAAGTATTGAGCAAGTTCTCTGTGTCTATGACGAAATTTAGATATCGGAGTATTGGGCGCTAAAAGATTCCATTCTTTGAATCGTGAACCGAGTAATTCCGCGTGTCCTTTGGTAAGAGCGAGATCACGTATTAGATCTGAAAGTTCTGAATGGTTAATTAAGTAAACACCATCATTCACCGGTATGTAATCTGAGTCAGAATTAGTTTCTAAAGCAAGTAAACTATCACTTTCTGATGGTTCATTCACGTCCAGCGGATATTGTTCTGGTGGTACTTGGATCGGACACATGATTGGATCATGAGGCACTGGTTTCGAAACCGATTCAATATTTGGATAAACCACAGACTTTCTAGTTTTAAAAGTGAAACCATGGATATTTGTCAAGCAGAAGTAACAATCAGTAGTGTGATTTGTATGTTCACGCCATATTACTGGCACTCCAAAAGGCATCGACTTATGCTTCGGCGATTTTCGTAACCAACCTGCCAATGTATCGAACAAACTGCATTTGGCTTCCAAGATTTATTTGCATCATCAACTTTCGAATCGAAATAAAGTTCATATGCTTTCTTTAGTAATGGTGTAAAGTTTTTCTGGTCAACACGATCGGTAAAATATCCGCACACGTAACAGAACAGATCAGCCGAATTTCTACAACTTCTAGAAGCCATATTTTGCTCAGAATTATTTCAAAATACAGTAACTATTTGAAAAATCGCGTAACATATGTCATGCATCTTTTAGCAGTATAAAAAGTAGAATTATGTTGCTTTTTATTAATTTTTAATAAGTTATATAGTAAAAATGAAACGGAGCAAATAACGGTTTCCCAAAAATATATTTATTCACAAATATCTTAAGAACGCGATGTGATAGAGATAAACGGATTTCAGATTTGAAATCAGCGCAAGAAACTGACCTAAGAACATTTATTCTTATATAAGAAAGAAAAATGTTGTTTGTCTATTAAAAATTAATAAAATGCAAAATAATTCTACTTTTTATACTGCTAAAAGATGCATGACATATGTTACGCTATTTTTCAAATAGTTACTGTATTTTGAAATAATTCTGAGTGAAATATGGCTTCTAGAAGTTGTAGAAATTCGGCTGATCTGTTCTGTTACGTGTGCGGATATTTTACCGATCGTGTTCACCAGAAAAACTTTACACCATTGCTAAAGAAAGCATATGAACTTTATTTCGATTCGAAAGTTGATGATGCAAATAAATCTTGGAAGCCAAATGCAGTTTGTTCGACTTGTGCAAATACATTGGCAGGTTGGTTACGAAAATCGCCGAAGCATAAGTCGATGCCTTTTGGAGTGCCAGTAATATGGCGTGAACCGACAAATCACGCTACTGATTGTTACTTCTGCTTGACAAATATCTATGGTTTCACTTTTAAAACTAGAAAGTCTGTGGTTTATCCAAATATTGAATCGGTTTCGAAACCAGTGGCTCATGATCCAATCACGTGTCCGATCCCAGTTCCACCAGAACAATATCCGTTGGACGTGAATGAACCATCAGAAAGTGATAGTTTACCTGCTTTAGAAACTAATTCTGACTAGGATTATATACCGGTGAATGATGGTGTTCACTTAATTAACCATTCAGAACTTTCAAATCTAACACGTGATCTCGCTCTCACCAAAGGACAAGCGGAATTACTCGGTTCGCGACTCAAAGAATGGAATCTTTTAGCGCCCAATACTCTGATATCTAAATTTCGTCATAGACACAGAGAACTTGTTCAATACTTTGAGATGGATGATGACATTTGCTATTGCAAAGATGTAAAAGGTCTAATGATGCACCTCGGTCATGAGCACATAGTCAACGAATGGCGACTTTTCATCAACTCTTCCAAGACTAGTCTAAAAGCCGTGTTATTGCATAATGGAAATTTATTTTCATCAATTCCAGTCGCCTACTCTGTTCATATGAAAGAAACTTATGACAATATGGCTATACTTTTGGCAAAAATAAAGTACAATGACTACCAATGGCGGATTTGTGGAGACCTAAAGGTCATTACAATTCTCACGGGCATGCAGACTGGGTATACTAAATTTTGTTGCTTCCTATGTGAATGGGACAGCCGCAACAGACAGGAACATTATGCAAGAAAGGTGTGGCCTATCAGGGATCGTATGCAGCTCGGGCATAAAAATGTAATATACGAGCCATTAGTTAACAAAGACAACATCTTTTTACCACCGTTACATATAAAGTTGGGGCTCATGAAGAATTTCGTAAAAGCGTTAGATAAAACGAGCAAAGCTTTCACTTATCTTCGAGAAAAGTTTCCGCAAATTAGCGATGCAAAGATAAAGGAAGGTATCTTTGTAGGACCTCAGATTAGGAAAGTTATTGCAGACAAACAATTCGAGAACTTGTTACATGGTAGTGAACTTCGCGCATGGATGGCATTCAAATCGATCGTCGATAACTTTCTGGGAAATCACAAATCTGTCGACTATGTGCATATTGTTAAGCAGTGCATAGATGCATACAGAATTATGGGCTGTAACATGTCCCTCAAAATCCATTTGCTCGATTCGCATCTTGACTTTTTTCCCTGACAACCTTGGCGAAGTCAGCGATGAACATGGAGAACGATTCCATCAAGATATCGCCGTAATGGAGTCACGTTATCAAGGACGGTGGAGTGTGACCATGCTTGCCGATTATTGTTGGATGCTTCATCGCGATGTACCACATGCCATTCACCGACGAAAGTCGACTGCAAAGAAATTCAAGCCTACATAACTGTTATACTTCTTGTACAAATGATGTTGTAATACTGTATGCGTTGTTAAAAAACTTCAATTGCGTATTTCTAGAGATCCCGACCTGATAGAGAAAAACGGTTTGCAGATTTAAAAACAGCGCATTAAAATTGACCATAAAAACATAGAAATGTTAGAGAAAGAAAAAAAAAATTTTTTTTTGTTAGCCAGTGTTATTGATCATTAGTGGTTAACTTATTAATTACTGACCATTGTGGTGACTGAAATATTAATTACTGATCATTAATGGTGACTGAAATATTAATTATTGATCATTGTGGTGATTGAAATATTAATTATTGATCATTAGTGGTTAACATATTAATTACTGACCATTGTGGTGACTGAAAAATTAATTATTGATCATTAGTGGTTAACATATTAATTACTGACCATTGTGGTGACTGAAAAATTAATTATTGATCATTAGTGGTTAACATATTAATTACTGACCATTGTGGTGACTGAAATATTAATTATTGATCATTAGTGGTTAACATATTAATTACTGGCCATTGTGGTGACTGAAATATTAATTATTGATCATTAGTGGTGACTGAAATATTAATTATTGATCATTGTGGTGATTGAAATATTAATTATTGATCATTAGTGGTTAACATATTAATTACTGACCATTGTGGTAACTGAAATATTAATTATTGATCATTAGTGGTTAACATATTAATTACTGACCATTGTGGTGACTGAAATATTAATTATTGATCATTAGTGGTTAACTTATTAATTACTGACCATTGTGGTAACTGAAATATTAATTATTGATCATTAGTGGTTAACATATTAATTACTGGCCATTGTGGTGACTGAAATATTAATTATTGATCATTAGTGGTGACTGAAATATTAATTATTGATCATTGTGGTGATTGAAATATTAATTATTGATCATTAGTGGTTAACATATTAATTACTGACCATTGTGGTAACTGAAATATTAATTATTGATCATTGTGGTGACTGAAATATTAATTATTGATCATTGTGGTGATTGAAATATTAATTATTGATCATTGTGGTGATTGAAATATTAATTATTGATCATTAGTGGTTAACATATTAATTACTGACCATTGTGGTAACTGAAATATTAATTATTGATCATTGTGGTGACTGAAATATTAATTATTGATCATTGTGGTGATTGAAATATTAATTATTGATCATTAGTGGTGACTGAAATATTAATTATTGATCATTGTGGTGACTGAAATATTAATTATTGATCATTGTGGTGATTGAAATATTAATTATTGATCATTGTGGTGATTGAAATATTAATTATTGATAATTAGTGGTTAACATATTAATTACTGACCATTGTGGTGACTGAAATATTAATTATTGATCATTGTGGTGACTGAAATATTAATTATTGATCATTAGTGGTTAACATATTAATTACTGACCATTGTGGTGACTGAAATATTAATTATTGATCATTAGTGGTTGACATATTAATTACTGACCATTGTGGTGACTGAAAAATTAATTATTGATCATTAGTGGTTAACACATTAATTACTGACCATTGTGGTGACTGAAATATTAATTATTGATCATTAGTGGTTAACATATTAATTACTGACCATTGTCTTCTTCTTCTTCCGTCCTTAGCCACCGACCGTCAAAGCAGTCAGTGGCCATTACGCCTAGTGGCGTCTTAGGGCAACAGCAGATAGGTTTTCTTTGCCATTGTTTCCCATCACGCCTATTGGCGTCTTTAGGGCAACGGCAAATCAATCCATCTGCTGCTGTTTCCGTAATCGAAGTGACTGGCAAACGGGTGATCAGCCCGTTGGCACTGACCATTGTGGTGACTGAAATATTAATTATTGATCATTAGTGGTTAACTTATTAATTACTGACCATTGTGGTGACTGAAATATTAATTATTGATCATTAGTGGTGACTGAAATATTAATTATTGATCATTGTGGTGACTGAAATATTAATTATTGATCATTAGTGGTGACTGAAATATTAATTATTGATCATTGTGGTGACTGAAATATTAATTATTGATCATTGTGTTGATTGAAATATTAATTATTGATCATTAGTGGTGACTGAAATATTAATTATTGATCATTGTGGTAACTGAAAAATTAATTATTGATCATTAGTGGTTAACATATTAATTACTGACCATTGTGGTGACTGAAATATTAATTATTGATCATTGTGGTGACTGAAATGTTAATTATTGATCATTAGTGCTTAACATATTAATTACTGACCATTGTGGTGAATGAAATATTAATTATTGATCATTAGTGGTTAACACATTAATTACTGACCATTGTGGTGACTGAAATATTAATTATTGATCATTAGTGGTTAACTTATTAATTACTGACCATTGTGGTGACTGAAATATTAATTATTGATCATTAATGGTGACTGAAATATTAATTATTGATTATTGTGGTGATTGAAATATTAATTATTGATCATTAGTGGTTAACATATTAATTACTGACCATTGTGGTGACTGAAAAATTAATTATTGATCATTAGTGGTTAACATATTAATTACTGACCATTGTGGTGACTGAAAAATTAATTATTGATCATTAGTGGTTAACATATTAATTACTGACCATTGTGGTGACTGAAATATTAATTATTGATCATTAGTGGTTAACTTATTAATTACTGACCATTGTGGTGACTGAAATATTAATTATTGATCATTAGTGGTTAACATATTAATTACTGACCATTGTGGTGACTGAAATATTAATTATTGATCATTAGTGGTTAACTTATTAATTACTGACAATTGTGGTGACTGAAATATTAATTATTGATCATTAGTGGTTAACATATTAATTACTGACCATTGTGGTGACTGAAATATTAATTATTGATCATTAGTGGTTAACATATTAATTACTGACCATTGTGGTGACTGAAATATTAATTATTGATCATTAGTGGTTAACATATTAATTACTGACCATTGTGGCGACTGACATATCAATTACTGATCATCGGTGATTGACAAATCAATTACTGACCGTTGGTGATTGACATATCAATTACTGACAAATGGTGACTGGATGAAAAATTACTGTCGTAGATTTTTGATAGGTATTTAAGATCAATTTTGATCCCGTCTGAATAGAACTAGAACAGGTGATAGCTCAGTGGGAGATAAGTTAAAGAAATAGATTTTCACGAGTGAAATGGTGAAAGGTAAAGTCTGTCCCTGGATTTGAGAGATAATCTATCTAGCCTATCGGTCACGACTGAGATTTTTAGATCAGACAGTTTTCCTATAAATTATATATATATATATTCAACCACTCACCTCTACACACACACAGATAAGTGACGACAATTAGACGCACAAACGTGAAAACTATCTTAATGGATGTAGGGATATGTTGGGATGAGCTGACCGACACATGTAAATAAAGTTTATGTAAATTTTATTTATCATAAAGAAACTTCACAACAGCAATAATTTGAATATCAATCAAATACAAATAAGTTAATGAATTAATTAAAGAGTTAGACTCATAGGTGTAATCCTCCCTCCCTTTGTTGAGACAAGATCCCATTAGAAGAAAATTATTAACCCCCAAAGAGTCAAAGATTTATACGCTATGGTCTAGGATTTCCCTCTACAGTAAAGAACAGAGTTTATACGTTAATCTATTCTGAAAGGGACAGCATTAGCAAAAACTTGCATAAAAAAATACACAAAGTGAGTACATGGATTCTACAAGATATATATGAGAATTATTCATTCATCCTTCCTCTCTTCTCAGACAACTGTGGCCACGAGCATTCTTTCTTACCTAATACTTGTGTTGCATCTTCTGGAACAATCTTTAGGACACACACACACACAGCAAATCCAGTGTTATTTTTGGCAAAGAGAACCCCAGCTCCTCAAAGACAGATTAACTTCACTTCTCCGGGGAGTTTTCGCTTTGTTATTTTTTACTTAGGATTACTGTTTATGTCACATTTAATTTGTCCAGGTAAGAAATTTAACAGCACTCACAGTGTCAATAGCTTGAGGTTTCCAGTACATAGGAAATGTCAGGTCGGTAACTTCTCTCAGTATAAAAATTCCTTGTCACACCACAAATGGTCAAATGTCGGGAAATGTTAATGTTTGTTAGGTCACTACAACAGGCTGACTGTAAATGAAATTGGGAAAGAAATCTGGATCTATATGCCAGTTACACAAAGTCACTCTTAAAGTTCTTTGGGTTGGTATTTCTGTCTCTTTCTGGGTGTAAAAACACAACCTCAGACAGGTTTACCTTGAAGAAACCAGATACTAATTTAAATTGTTCTTTTGTATGGTTACTCTCAGATTTATATGGAAGCCGCTGGTAAGGTTTAGGGTTTGACCCAATACTGTGTAAAGGAGAACAAAATACAAATACTTAACCATAATATAGTATTCTCAATCCTATCCTTAACCCGCGTAAAATATATTATATTTATCCACTTCGGTTATTTAACTTTAAATTGAAACTACAAGCTTAGAGCTTGTCTCATCGTTTAAAAACTCCCGTGAAATAAATTATAGTCATTTAAAAAAACTTATCATGAATTGAAAATAATTATATATTTTGTCAATACTCATAATGAACAGTGCATTTACTAGTCAGTTAAACTATTCTCCGACTGATTATAATAATAATAATAATAAATTCTTTAAGCGCCAAACACGGCGCATAAGGCAGAAACCAGTGCTCTCCAGGTTGTTCGTTGTGACGCCACTCCTCTTAGCTCTTGCACATTATTTAGGCCCAACGTTCTTCCTTCTCTTATTATTGTTCTTCTGAGTGTTTCTTTTGGTCTTCCTTTTTTCCGCTTACCCTCAGGAAACCCAAGTGAGCGCCTGTAGTGGTATTCTGTTGTTTTGCATTCGTAGGACATGACCGATATATGACCATCGTCTTTTCCTTATATAGTCGGAGACATATTTCTGCCTAGAGTCTTCTCTTATTTGTCGATTAGTCTTGAATTCTTTCCAACTGATGTTCATGAGTTTTCTAAGACATTTGTTCTCGAATGTATTCAGCTTGTTCTCCAATGATTTTGTTATTTTCCAACTCTCACAGCCGTATGTTAACACTGAGATAACATTTGAATTAAACAGACGAAGCTTGGTATGTATATTCAATGATCGTAATTTCCAAATGTTAGATAATCTATTGAAGGCGCTAGCTGCCAAAGCAATTCTAGTATGGATTTCTCTTGTTGTGTCACCATCCTGAGTCATTTTACTGCCTAAATAATTGAAACTTTCAACTTTCTGTAGTTTTTCCCCGTTCAAGATGATATCAAAGGTCTCGTTAGAAAAGTTCATAGCTTTAGTTTTAGAGGCATTTATTTGGAGACCAATTTTAACCGAGAGATGACACAAATTATTTATTGCTTCTTGGGATTGTCTTGGTGTTGAACTTAAGAATGCTACATCATCTGCGAAATCCAGGTCCCCCAGGAATTTTCCATTTGTCCATTTTATACCCAATTGTTCATTGTGGGTATAGTTTCTCATAACCCAATCAATAGCTATTCCAAAAAGTAGTGGTGACATAATAATACAGCCTTGTTTCACCCCTGTTTCTACTGTAAACCATTCTGTATTCCCTTTATTTGTTCTAACACAACATCTTGCATTGTCATATAGCGCTTTGATTATATTCACATATTTTGTTGGAAAAACCATAGATTGTAAGTATCTTCCACAATGATGGGCGGTGTAGACTATCAAAGGCTTTTTGAAAATCGACGAAGGTGATAATAAGTGGCGATTGCCTTTCCACTGATTCTTCTATAATTGTTCTTAGTGTGAATATTTGATCAATACATGATCGTTTCGGCCTGAAACCCGCTTGTTCTTCTCTGATCTTTTCGTCAGCATGCAATTTAAGTCTTTCTAACATCATGCAACATAATAATTTTCCAGGTACTGATAATAGAGATATACCACGCCAGTTATTACAGTCTGATAGATCACCTTTCTTCGGTAACTTTACAATAATACTGTCTTTCCATTGTTGTGGTGGTTGTTCTTCTCTCCATACTTCATTTATAATATCTAAAATTCTCAAGAGGTTGTTGTCATTAACTGCTTTAATCATTTCCCCTGAAATTTCGTCAACTCCGACTGATTACTAGCAATTAATTAAATTTATTTTATAGCTGGCATAGTTTAGCTAGAAATTATTATTTGTTCTGCTAGCCACTGTAACACAGTAAAACCTAGAGAAATATAAATGACGGACCTATCTAGTAAATCACTCTGCACAGAAAAAAAAAACTAGTAAAATATAATTGACGATTTTACCACTTAAATCACTCAAAAATACTAGTAAATATAATTACCTTCACACAAACTTCTAAGCCTATCTCCAACGAAAAACTAAGAAACTTCACTAATACAAGGGATTCTAGAAATCGAAGCTAGATGTCTTTAAAATCTGTGGAGTACTGAATAATGGTTTTTAAAAGCTCGAGAATATATATTAAATTTCCAGAACTTCGCTCAGACTTGTTACATTTAACGCCTATATTAGATTTCGTCTTTTCCTAGTTCGATCTGCGAATCAGAGAGAATTTTCACGCCTTTTACCGCTTGCAGTCTCTGGCAATCGAGCGAAGCACGTCCTTTGATCTGGCGATTCTCACCATGTTTAATTACCTTTCAACGAACGGATTCAGGGAAGGGTAATAGAAATTGTCTCCCCTTTGTTCCAAAATTATCTGCTCCTACTTACTCAAATTATTTCCCCTGATCGCTGTCTAATAGGTCTGCTGGTAAACATTCATCAAAGGAAATAGAGAACAGAAATAAATTAGGCGTGCTAAATTAGAAAAAGAGACAGATCTCTGATTGTAGGAGGGTTTTGCGTTAACAAAACGTGCGTAGATGAAAGCTAGGTAAAAGAAAAGTGTAGATAATGAAATAGATATATGAAAGCTATTATCATAATATGTCACACTGACCATAAGTGATTGACATATCAATTACTGACCAATGGTGACTGGATGATAAATTACTGACCATTGGTGATTGACATATCAATTACTGACCATTGGTGATTGACATATCAATTACTGACCATTGGTGATTGACATATCAATGACTGACCAATGGTGACTGACATATCAATGACTGACCATTGGTGAATGACTGACATATCAATGACCAACTAATGGTGACTGACATATCAATGACTGACCAATGGTCAATGATTGACATATAAAATAACTTACTTTGTTGTTCCCCTTCTACCGTGAGGTGTAGAGGAAATATAAAATAACTTACTTACTTAGTCGTTCCCCTTCTACCGTGAGGTGAATGACTGACATATCAATGACTGACTAATGGTGACTGACATATCAATGACCGACTAATGGTGACTGACATATCAATGACTGACCAATGGTCAATGACTGACATATAAAATAACTTACTTAGTCGTTCCCCTTCTACCGTGAGGTGATTGACTGACCAATGGTCAATGACTGACAGATCAAATAAGACAAGGTCAGTTATGCCTGGTGGCAACAGTGATCTTATTCTTTCTTCTTGTCCTCGGTGACCTTGAGGAACCAAAATGGTTAAAAACAATGGACAAAAACTTTGTCTCATATCTTTACTTGCCACTACAAGACTGTTCACATACCACAAGCTCAAGCAGTTCTATAGTGATAGTACTCATAATGCTGATCGTAACTTTTCATGCATGTTTATATAGCAGGAATAATGAACACTGCTATGAACTTACGGACTTCAGGACGTGTCTTCAGAATAGCTAAGTCAAGTTTCAAGCCGTTCGGATCATTCTGTATATCGTTGAGCTCCCAATCCTTGAAAGCTTGCTTTGTGGTGATTTCCCGCAAGAATTCTACAACTTTGGCACTTTCAAAAGAACAGAACATGATTGCAGAATCATTCTAACAGAGCTAGACAGACATGAAAAGTGGTGACATAATGGAGCAAACTTACCATTATAGTAATTGATTAAAGTGCTTCTACAGCACGGCTGTTTGCCAGCGATCTTTTAGTTATTTCCCCTTTTTCCCCGACCGCGCTATTTATAGCCCACTTGACAGAGGTCACGTGGTCAGCTTCCTAATGGGAAAAACATGTGGCGATGTTTACTTTTGATAGGGCTTAATTAATGTTTTTAGGCTACTTTATTATTATAAATACCGGCTTTAATTTTGCGTAAAGCTAGACTAGAAATGTTAGAGTAAATTTTAGAACAAGAACAAACATTTTATCACAATTAGAACAGAAGATATAATAGTCTGAAATAGTGTAAAATTTACGTTTTTTATACATTTTGTTATGGTTTGTTTCTAATTCAATTTACACTAAAACGGTCACAATCAACATGCATAACAAATTACAGAAATCAAAAGTAGAAAACCTGCAGAAAATGGATATCAAAGTTTTGTTTTGGTTTCATGCGTCAAACATTAATTATTGAAAGTTTAAATTGCAAGTCCACATTTATTACCTTAAAATAACACACCCAATTGTCCCCAAAACATGTTTGAATTGCTTTTATGCTACTTTATTATTATAAATACCGGCTTTAATTTTGCGTAAAGCTAGACTAGAAATGTTAGAGTAAAATTTAGAACAAGAACAAACACTTTATCACAATTAGAACAGAAGATATAATAGTCTGAAATAGTGTAAAATTTACGTTTTTTTTTTTTTACATTTTGTTATGGTTTGTTTCTAATTCAATTTACACTAAAACGGTCACAATCAACATGCATAACAAATTACAGAAATCAAAAGTAGAAAACCTGCAGAAAATGGATATCAAAGTTTTGTTTTGGTTTCATGCGTCAAACATTAATTATTGAAAGTTTAAATTGCATGTCCACATTTATAACCTTAAAATAACACACCCAATTGTCCCCAAAACATGAGAGCTAACAATTATCTCAATCATACATCATGAGTTCTGATCCAGTCTGCGCAATGTTTTTCTAATATGTGCTGTTTATGAATTGTCTTACTGGGGAATAGCTTTCTGAACAAAGACATATAAGTCTCTATCGATGCTGTTATTGATTCTTTACTAATTGGTTTACTGTGTGATATTTTGTTGTGTACTTTCTCAAATGCTTCTTTCAGTGAGTTGAATTGTTCTTGGGCAATAAAAGCTAGGTTCTTGTGCGTTAATTCACCGGGAAAATATAATTTTACAAATTTATTACCCAAACTGAGAACCGTCCTTTTTCTTGACTGAAAAAGGTTGATTTCACATAGTGATTTGGGAGTGCCGCTGGTTTAAAAACAAAAAAAAGGAGGCAAGTTAAAAAAAAAAAAGCGTTTCTCGCTTACGACAGACCCGCCATCAACAACTCCCCCCCCCCCGTATTTTTTTAAAGTTTATAAACCAATAGAACGGAATTGAATCAGTTCTACAAGTTAACGGTACACAGGAAACAAGGGAAATCGCTGCCGTTGCCTTCTCTAACTCAAGATCAGAGTCAGGTACCCATTTACAGCTGGTTAGACTGATGCGTGACACCTGTTCCCTTCCTCGCTGCCGTTGCCTTCTCTAACTCAAGATCAGAGTCAGGTACCCATTTACAGCTGGTTAGACTGATGCGTGACACCTGTTCCCTTCCTCGGCATCGAGAGATGGGGCCTACCTAGCTATAAATGGGTACTTAACTTTGAGTTAGGGAAGGAAAAGACAGCGAGGAAGGAAACTGGTCTCCCCACCTCTCGATGCTGGACCTAGTATGGTGAAGTCTCTAACACTCCATAACCAGCTGTAAATGGGTACCTGACTCTGATCCTGAGTTAGAGAAGGCAACGGCAGCGAGGAAGGGAACAGGTGTCACGCATCAGTCAAACCAGCTGTAAATGGTTACCTCACTCTGATCTTGAGTTAGAGAAGGCAACGGCAGCGAGGAAGGGAACAGGCCACCCCACCTCATAAAGCTGGGACCCAGTACATCGAAGTCTATAACACTTCACTCCCCTACGGCAGAATGTGCTACGTGACTACAACCTTACGAACGGCAGGCGTGTTTTAAAAAAAATTCTAAGCAACGGGGGAGGGGGGAGAGGACAATGTGAAATGACACTTTTTCAGTCAAGAAAGAGTACGGTGCTCGGTTTGGGTAATAAATTTATAAAATTATAATTTCCCGGTGAATTAACGCACAAGTACCAAAAGCTATGTTAGTTATATCTTGTTTGTCTGTAATTTTCAGTGTTTGTGTAATGATTGCTCTTGTAAGATCTTTATAAACTTTTTGTGTGAGATATATGTGGTGGCAGTGATTCCCTATAAATGCTCTGCTATTATAAGCCTGTTGTATGATTTTGTGTTTGGCTAGTACCTTGTCCAAGTGTGAGCAAACTGGACCAGACCTAGTACATAGATCTTGAAACTGAAGTTTGGCCAGCGCATCTTGTGCATTTTCAAGTCTAACTTTAAAATTATCTGTCTCCTCCTTATCCTCACAAAGTTCAATACCTACCTGAACAATTCAATTTTAGCTCCTAATTCTTCTGCCTATTTCCAGTTCCTACTAAATCTCTTCAAGTTCTTAAAAGTACTAATGTTTGCATGTATCTCTTGCGAATTCTCAAGTATCTTTGCGTCTATTGTATCAGCTACCTGTTCTAGAAGTCTGTGGTGTTTCAAAACAATGCCTAATAAAATATGAAGGTAAGGAGGAGCTACATTTTCAATTTCAATCTCTAACATTGGTTTTTGTAAACAATTATGATAATGTGCCACTTGCCTTTTATTCCCTTTCCCATATTTCATATATCTATTGTAATCTCTTATCAACATGGCCAAACTTCTTGGTTTGCAAGTTGTATGCAATCTGGATGTCTTTGATGAAAATGTTTGGTTTGTCTGGAGCTCAAGGAATATACCCATGTCTGTGGTGTCTCCAGCAAAACAAGGAAATAATCCCCGAATAAGAAAACAACAACTTGTTTACCATCCCACTCTAAATATTTTAGTGACTCTATCTGAGCTTTCATGCCATTCATAAATATTTCTAAATTATCATATGTATCTCTGACTCTAGCCATTGATAAAAGGATGGTATTAGATTTAGAATTTGGTTTCTCTAAATTTACTACCTGCATTGTAACTTTGAATGAAAGAAGATATACAAACAGTTACTTAGAATTCTTTGGCAGCCGTCGTGTGCACAGGATTGTCTACCAAAGAACACCAATGGAACAGTCCTTATCTCACACACAATTAAAAAAAAAATTCATATTATAAATAGAAGATTAACAAGACTTGAAAGATAGATCAAATTATGTGGAAGTAATCTATCTATAGCTTTACATGTTTTCTGACGCTTATATACGTAGCTAAATATCATTATAAATGAATGAAAATGCAAAAACAGATGGTGTTTACAAAAAGTTATTTTTTTACTACCTTATTTAAGATTTGTGAGTATCAGGAATGCGTTTACAGGGATTTAAATGCTATAAAATCTGGTGACAATATGCTTGTTCTTGTAATGCCACACTCACAAAACTGACTACCACACATTCTCAAGATATGAAACCAAAAAAAAAAAAGTATGTGGAAATAATCTTTAGCTTCCCTTCGAGAAGTCTTTATAATTATAAACTCAAACGAATGGGCCGATTTTTAGATATTAAATTAATAAAAAGATTACTTATTTTATGAATTTCCTTAAATGATGACGCTGTTTTCAAAAGTCTGTAACTCCGTCAAAACTAATTTCAAAGAAATAAAAATGCAATCAAAAATAGAACACAGAACAAAGTTATAGTACACAAAAGAATTTTAGCGCTGTGTTTATCCAGAATGAGTGTGTAATGATTTATATTTTACTGATTTTACTCACACATCAGCTGATTTTCCCCGCCAAAAACTTAAATAGTCTTTTACGGTGCACACAAAATTTTATACCCGGTATCAGAATTCCGGTCACCGAAACTAAAAGAACGCTCTGGTATAGGGCACAAACAGCCGTGACAGGTGACAAACTTGCCATGACAGAATTGATTAAACTACTTTTTTGGTCACAGAATTGCAATAACACAATGAATTCAACTATTTGTGGGTGTGTGTGTGTGATACACTAGTTACAACTTGAACTTGATATGACAATCAAAAATAGCAGCTGGCAGGCAATTTCCTCACTCCTAGATTGGGGAGGTAGTTGTGAGGCCCAACATTAAGCCCATTACAGTGACATCACTCTAACAAAAGAAAATTTCCTGTGTTAAGTGTATCTTCTGCAACGCTGATAGTGTATTGTGCTTGAACTGTCATAACTGGGTGTGTGCACAGAACACAAGGACTACAATGGTATGACAAGATCACCAATATGGAACTGATGGGAAGAACCAGTCACACAATTTGTGTTTAATCACCATGTTACTCTAACCAGGTACTCAAATGTCAGTCATACAATTTGTGTCCATTCATCATCATCATTTCTCATTTTGCTACTTATGAAGCATGGAGTCACAACTGGTGCTGGTCTTGCAGGAAACCTGCATCAAAGTATTTTTGTGTTATTGTACAGATGGTTTCTGTAGCAATTTGATTGATATGGTAAAGGCTGTCAGTCCAATAATATACAACCTCATATTAGCAGCTTATTATGACATGCCTCAAGTGCTCATTCATTCATCAGTTCTTGTACAGGCACAGGATTTATGAGAATAAATGCCACTTACGAAATGTCACTGCCCAACTGCTGAGATGCCCTTGTGATGCCCAAATTGGACAGATGTTGAGTTCTCTGAAAATTCAGATAATATCCATCATTGTAGAATGAAGAAACAACAATGATATGAACATTCTGTGGCTAAATGCTCTAGTCCATTTATGGAACATATAACAACAATGATATGAACATTCTGTGGCTAAATGGCTCTAGTCCATTTATGGAACATATAACAACAATGATATGAACATTCTGTGGCTAAATGGCTCTAGTCCATTTATGGAACATATAACAACAATGATATGAACATTCTGTGGCTAAATGCTCTAGTCCATTTATGGAACATATAACAACAATGATATGAACATTCTGTGGCTAAATGGCTCTAGTCCATTTATGGAACATATAACAACAATGATATGAACATTCTGTGGCTAAATGGCTCTAGTCCATTTATGGAACATATAACAACAATGATATGAACATTCTGTGGCTAAATGGCTCTAGTCCATTTATCGAACTGTCGTGAAATATTCTAATCCACATATATAAATTATCAGGTAAATATAAAGCCTAACAAATAAATTCTAATAAAGAAAAGAGCAATGGTAAAATAACAGTGCTGTCACAATGACAGTAATCGAAATCCCCTTTGTTTTATGCTTCGTCTGCAAATTGTAACGTTTCCACGTTAAATATAAGCCACTGCATAAATACAAGCGTTTCCACAACACATTAAAACGGGTATTGCATTTCTAAGAAAAACATTGAGAGGCACAATGCGTAATGACCTAAATTAATCCTAACATTAATTATATTACGTTACCAAAACGAACGAACAGATGGACTAAAGGATAGAGAGAGGGGAGAGGCAGAAATCAGGAACGCATGCAAAATTAAACACGCGACTCGCTATTAATGCCACCCCAACAAGCGTAACGCGATACACAATTACTACTATCACGCGTGTAAGGCCACATGCACTAACTTTTTTCAGACGGACAGTGATAAATTCACTACCCTTCCCAGAGTTAGGTTTTAAAAAACCTGAAAAACTCTTATTAGAAAGATGACAATAGATGGGTTTACGTTTGAAAACATTACAGTACCCAGACAGCACATCTTCGAAACAGGAGGTAGAAGGAATTGCATATTTTGAATGCAGCATTTTAGCTCTATTAAATATATATATTTGGGTTCCTTAGGGTTGGCTGACAAAGAATATGTACAACGTTATGCAAATAGTCTAGGAATTAACAAGTTATAGCCAAAATAAAATGATGGTGCTGTCAGACAACACCCAAAATCAGAATCGCTCAGTGGTAGATTTTTTTACACCACCATTGTACGGGAAATGGGCCACAAGTTACATTTGAACTGATTGGCTGGAATGATATGTAAGGCTAAACACGATTAGTCGGACTATAAATGCTATCCTTGGTTGTTAGGGGAGACGTAGGAAGTTAAAAATTTTTCAAACACTTGTCGAAACGTGGCTTCATTGGCCAGACTCGCTGATATAATCACTTAGGAGCGTTAGTTCGAGACCACTAGTTCAAATAAGCTTGATAAAGCAACAGTGCGTTGAAGCCAGCTCATAATTTTGCTAAATAAAAGCCTGGAACATAAGCAGATGGGAATTTGTGCCAGTAATTGTGCCAGAATTCATTGCTAGTCAACGTATCTGTGTTTGTTTCCATGAATTGTGGGACCGTGGTCTTGATGGTATTGAGCAGCACCTGGTCAGAGCTTTGCTGAATCCAGAGTCGGACAGCATACTCCTTGGTCCATTTAGCTATCAGTGAGGTGTCTCCAGAGCCCAGGGGAGAATCGAGCAGAGGAGTCTTTTCCTGCCGCCATCACGCAAGATAAGCTGATGTGGCCAGCTGAGCTCAAAATTATGTACCCCCATCTTAAAATAACATTGTAACATAAACTTAAGAGGGGAAGTAAATTGTTTTAATATCAGGAACTGAGAACATCTCCAATACGAGTTCCAATAAAGACAAACTATTGAAGTCATGATGACAAATACCAACAGAGCTTGAACAAAACAAAACCAGTATTACCTCATATTACTACTACACAACTGACACACATAGGATACTTTTAATAATATATGTCACTACAATATTCATATTGATAAATTCTGTACATATAACTTGTAATTAAAATTGATTGTGATTCCTGGTTCCCTTTGTATTTGAATCAGGACACATATTCATTCATGACAACAATGAATACATATTGTTATTTGAAAAGTTATCAGTGACTCCTTTAAGATATCCTTGTAGAGTGTTTTATGTATGTGAGTGTCACAGTGTTGTCAAGTGTGGTGGAATAAATTAAATTGTTTATCTGTCTGTTGTTGTTATGACTTACACTTCATCATACACATACCCTAGACAGACAACGTAGTCATCACACTATTCCAGAATAATTCTGACTGATGTATACATATGTGGCAGCAAGTAAGGTTATATATAATACACTACTCTTATTAGATATATATACCTTCACAGCTGATCTCAGTCAGTACACTAAGTCCCCTATACATATTTATAACATCCCACTTCACCACATATATTGGGGTCTCGCTCTTGGGATTTTGAATCTTTCCCTATTAAAAATATTGGGGGTAATTCACTTCAGGGAATATAAGAATTAAAAGGTATCCTTGGGTGGAATTAAATAAGGTTGAGCTCACGGTGCCTGTGTTGTCCATTAGATATATATTTAGAGATTGAATTGTTGGTTAGACATTGTATAAATTTACCTGATAGACAATGGCGGACCTGGCCAAATTTCGATCTGCTGCTGTTCAGACTGCAAAAGAGTTAGGATTAGATGGGCAAGTTATGGTTGCCTATGTCACTACGGAATGTGACAAATTTATTGAACGCGAAGAAAGAAGGTTTGAAGCCGAAAGAAAGTTAGAGGCTGAAAGGGAAATTAAGAAGTTACAATTTGAGACTGAGGCTGAGACTAAGAGGTTGCAGATTGAGGCTGAGGCTAAGAAATTGGAAGCAGAAAGAGAAGAGAAGAAATTGGCTGCAGAAAGGGAAGAGAAGAAATTAGCTGCAGAAAGGGAAGCAGAAGATAAAAGATTACAAAGGGAACATGAGTTACGACTAAGGGACTTTGAGTTTCAAGGCCATGCTCCTGAAAATGGTGCCAGTCCCTTTGCCTCTGATGCCACTGCTAGCCAAGGAGCCTCAACCTCAGCTATGAATTTTCATTTAGATCATTTTGTTGAGAAGGACGATGATATAGAGAGCTATCTAAATAGGTATGAACTATTAGCTACCACGTATGGGTTAGAGAGAGAAAGGTGGAGCTTAAAGTTATCTCAAGGACTTCGTGGGGCAGCTTATGAAGTTTTTGCAAAAATGAGCAGAGGTGATCAGGAAAATTATGACATGCTAAAGCAGGCTCTTTTGTTAAGATATGAAAAGAATGCAGAATTCTATAGGGAAAAAAATTTAGGAATGCTAAACTACTGTCAGGTGAAACCTATCACCAGTTCTCTGCACGAATAGGACATACTTGGAGAAATGGACTTCTCTGGGGAAAACCCAAGATCTTAAGGAAATGGTCCTTATAGAGCAATTAAGAGAGTCCATGGCTCCAGACCTGAGAAAGTTTCTCATGGAACAAGGTGCAGAGAGGCTGGGTGAGTTGCTAAATGTTGCTGAAAGGTATCAAGCAGCTCAAGCAGAGGTAACAGGTAATAAAAAGAAACCAGTGGATAACTTTAGGGCACCACAGAACTTTAATAAATTTGATCCTAGGGATCAAAACAAAGGTAATCACCAATTTGATAGGCCACGGTATGAAAATAAAAATAAATTCCCACAATTCGATGAAAGGAAATATGATGAAAGAAAATCTTTCAACCAAGGAAAAAGGTGGTGCAAGAATTGTCAGATGGACAATCATGACACTGACCGTTGCAGAAGGAAACCTGTGTATATGGCAACCCTTCAGGTCAGGTCGACCTCAAGACAGGAGGAGGATATTATGTTGGATACCACTCCAGAAGAGATGAGGAAGGCACAGGCTGGGGATAAAACACTCAAGCCTTGTTTCAGAAAATTGTCAACTTGTCATACAACTCCAGGCAAGGGAGATTTTTACATGAAAAACAAGTTGATGTATAGGAAGACTGGAGCTAGATCCAAAGGTCAGGGACAGCTGGTACTTCCTAAAAGATATAGGGCGGACTTAATAAGGAGCCTACATGTGAAACCAGATGGGGACCATGAGAAGATAGGTACCATCATTCAAAAGGTGGCTCACAATTATTATTGGCCCAAAGCAAGATGGGACATTGAGAATTTTGTAGAAAGGTGTAGCATAGCACATGAGGGAACACCCACAAGTGGGAACATGGATCAGGACCTGGACACGCCACGGGGCAAAATTAGGCCTGATAATAAAAAGAAAAATAGATTTGATAAAGTGGACCAAATGGAATGGGAAGCCCCTTTTCACGGACAAGCTTCACTTAACTGTTTTACAATGGCCACTATGCGGAGAGTGCAAAAGGATGTCTTACCCCAGGATAAGCCGAAAATCCCTCAATCGGACTTAAACAAACTGGAGGAAGAAGATGTAGAGAGGAAATCTCTCATCAAGAATTTTAAGTGGGGAGAAAGCCCCAAAAGAAAAATTGGTAGCGGACGTTTTGTGCATGATAATTCTGGGAAGAAAAATCATCACTATAGAGCTTCGAGTGGAAGAGACCATACCGGTGCATGGACAAATAGGTCCACACAATTAAAGGTCCATATGTAGCTTTGTTAAGAACGTGGACTGATGAAAAGGCAGAGGAAAACATTACCTCTTCATACCAATATGTGAATGAGCTGACCACTCGTTTAAAAACTGGCTGGAAACTTGCCAATGAAAATTTGAAACAAGCCAGGAAGAAACATGCTGCCTATTATAACAGGAAGGCGAAAGACAGAAATTTGGCTGTGGGAGAGAAGGTACTGCTTCTTTTGCCCGGGAGTCAGAATAAGTTACAAATTGGATGGCAGGGTCCATATACAGTTTTAGAGAAGGTGTCTAGAACAAATTATAAGATAGATAAGAAGGGGAAAGAAAAAATCTATCATGTGAATCTCCTGAAGAAATATTTGGAAAGAGAACATCAGGAAGAGACACACTTGTTGACCTTGTCCATCGCCATGGAGATGAAAAAGGAACCACTTTCATCATTTGAGTATCCATTACACCCCTGTGAGACAGCAGCACAGGTGTGAAAATCAGTACACATTTAACGAAAACTCAGAAAGAGAGAGTGCAACAGGTTCTAAATAATCATGCAGAGGTGTTAACAGACCGACCAGGGCATACAAACCCATTGGAATATGATATGAAACTGATAGACACACACCTGTCTGTATGAAACCATATTCGATTCCGTTTGCTAAGGAGAAAGCTTTGAAGGAAGAGATAGACTATCTATTGAAGGAGGGAATTATTTCACACAGTGAATCCTCATATAGTTCCGGTGTTGTACTCTTAAGGAAGCCCTCTGGTGAACATAGACTCTGTATAGATTACAGGAGACTGAATGCTATTACAGAAGGACAGGTGGATCCATTGCCGGATACAAATCAGCTGTTTGCCAGATTAAATAAAGCTAAATATTTCTCAAAAGTGGATCTGAGTAAAGGATACTATCTGATTCCAGTAAAGCCTGAGGTTAGACCATACCTAGCTTTTAGTACCTCAGAAGGACACTATGAGTTTAATAGATTGCCATTTGGATTGAAGAATGCGCCTAGTGTCTTCTCTAGAATGATGAGAAAATTGTTGGATGTAAACATTTCGGAGGAACGTAATGAATCCCTGAGTTGCCTCTTTGTTTGAGGATATTCCGAATGTTTCATACAGGATAATAAGAAGATTATGGGATCCACTACGAAAACTCTGCAATCACCAGGTATATGTTATCTCCTCATAACGTACATTTTGAGGGAAATATAATGTTCTCTGGACATGTCATTGCGCAGACTCAGAGAAGAGGAATGGTGAATACGGGTTGCGAAGCAGCATTAAGACAAGCACTCACACTTGCGGCTGTTCAGTAACATAACCGAAATATATTATTGGTTGTAGAAGTCTGAGGCAGATTTCATGAGTAGTGCCTACTCTGAATGGACCCAACTACATAAAACCATGATAGCACCACAGCAGAGTAAAGTCAAGTTGACTTACATTTATCTATGTGTATATAGAATAAAGGACTGACATGGGATGTCTGTTTTAAGAGGGGAGGTGTCGTGAAATATTCTAATCCACATATATAAATTATCAGGTAAATATAAAGCCTAACAAATAAATTCTAATAAAGAAAAGAGCAATGGTAAAATAACAGTGCTGTCACAATGACAGTAATCGAAATCCCCTTTGTTTTATGCTTCGTCTGCAAATTGTAACGTTTCCACGTTAAATATAAGCCACTGCATAAATACAAGCGTTTCCACAACACATTAAAACGGGTATTGCATTTCTAAGAAAAACATTGAGAGGCACAATGCGTAATGACCAAATTAATCCTAACATTAATTATATTACGTTACCAAAACGAACGAACAGATGGACTAAAGGATAGAGAGAGGGGAGAGGCAGAAATCAGGAACGCATGCAAAATTAAACACGCGACTCGCTATTAATGCCACCCCAACAAGCGTAACGCGATACACAATTACTACTATCACGCGTGTAAGGCCACATGCACTAACTTTTTTCAGACAGACAGTGATAAATTCACTACCCTTCCCAGAGTTAGGTTTTAAAAAACCTGAAAAACTCTTATTAGAAAGATGACAATAGATGGGTTTACGTTTGAAAACATTACAGTACCCAGACAGCACATCTTCGAAACAGGAGGTAGAAGGAATTGCATATTTTGAACGCAGCATTTTAGCTCTATTAAATATATATATTTGGGTTCCTTAGGGTTGGCTGACAAAGAATATGTACAACGTTATGCAAATAGTCTAGGAATTAACAAGTTATAGCCAAAATAAAATGATGGTGCTGTCAGACAACACCCAAAATCAGAATCGCTCAGTGGTAGATTTTTTTACACCACCATTGTACGGGAAATGGGCCACAAGTTACATTTGAACTGATTGGCTGGAATGATACGTAAGGCTAAACACGATTAGTCAAACTATAAATGCTATCCTTAGTTGTTAGGGGAGACGTAGGAAGTTAAAATTTTTTCAAACACTTGTCGAAACGTGGCTCCATTGGCCAGACTCGCTGATATAATCACTTAGGAGCGTTAGTTCGAGACCACTAGTTCAAATAAGCTTGATAAAGCAACAGTGCGTTGAAGCCAGCTCATAATTTTGCTAAATAAAAGCCTGGAACATAAGCAGATGGGAATTTGTGCCAGTAATTGTGCCAGAATTCATTGCTAGTCAACGTATCTGTGTTTATTTCCATGAATTGTGGGACCGTGGTCTTGATGGTATTGAGCAGCACCTGGTCAGAGCTTTGCTGAATCCAGAGTCGGACAGCATACTCCTTGGTCCATTTAGCTATCAGTGAGGTGTCTCCAGAGCCGAGGGGAGAATCGAGCAGAGGAGTCTGTTCCTGCCGCCATCACGCAAGATAAGCTGATGTGGCCAGCTGAGCTCAAAATTATGTACCCCCATCTTAAAATAACATTGTAACATAAACTTAAGAGGGGAAGTAAATTGTTTTAATATCAGGAACTGAGAACATCTCCAATACTAGTTCCAATAAAGACAAACTATTGAAGTCATGATGACAAATACCAACAGAGCTTGAACAAACAAAACCAGTATTACCTCATATTACTACTACACAACTGACACACATAGGATATTTTTAATAATATATGTCACTACAATATTCATATTGATAAAGTCTGTACATATACTTGTAATTAAAATTGATTGTGATTCCTGGTTCCCTTTGTATTTGAATCAGGACACATATTCATTCATGACAACAATGAATACATATTGTTATTTGAAAAGTTATCAGTGACTCCTTTAAGATATCCTTGTAGAGTGTTTTATGTATGTGAGTGTCACAGTGTTGTCAGTGTGGTGGAATAAATTAAATTGTTTATCTGTCTGTTGTTGTTATGACTTACACTTCATCATACACATACCCTAGACATACAACGTAGTCATCACACTATTCCAGAATAATTCTGACTGAGGTATACATATGTGGCAGCAAGTAAGGTTATATATAATACACTACTCTTATTAGATATATATACCTTCACAGCTGATCTCAGTCAGTACACTAAGTCCCCTATACATATTTATAACATCCCACTTCACCACAGGAACATATAACAACAATGATATGAACATTCTGTGGCTAAATGCTCTAGTCCATTTATGGAACATATAACAACAATTTTTAAAAAATAACAGTAAAAAATAACATCCAATACTCAAAGTACTGCACCGAAAACAATCAGTGATGAGCTATATCAACCATATCAAAGAAGGACATCCTGATATATCAATCAGCCACAAAAAAATGGTAATTATGACTGTATGTATCAATTAGCCATCCTGACATCAATCAGCCACAAACAAGGTGGTGTTATACAAATGAAAGACTTACAAGTTTGGTGGCATGCCTAAGACAATGAGCCACACCCAAGTTATCACCATTCTCGTATCTGGATCCTGCATTGACCACAACTGCAAGTCTGGAGACAGGAGACTGTGTCTCAATGGTCCCTGCCAGCATGCCATTGCTAAGTTTCTTTATGTAGGCCTGAAAAGGACAAACACTAAACTTTTAAAACTGCAAACATGTGTGCTGTCATGAAGTTCACTTTACTAATGATAGAATATGGATAACAGGAATCATACACTCAACTCTACAGATATAAATTATAAAACATGCACATCTCTACAGATATAAATAATAAAACATGCACATCTCTACAGATATAAATAATAAAACAAGCATAACTCTACAGATATTAATTATAAAACATGCACATCTCACAGTTTTTTTTTTTTTTTTTTTTTTTCGTACGCCCACTAATACTCGAGGCGAAATCTCAGGTTATTATTTATGTCTAGCCTGACATTGATTTTACGTGAGTATCCCTTTATTTCTTGTACAGAGACAGGTGTCCCTCGCCATTCAGGCAAATACTCGCCGATTTCGGAGGTACCCATTGCAGTTGGGTCGGCTCAGGAGCCGCCAGTCCCTGGTCGACGACACTCCTTCAAATGTTCTCGCCAGGTCTCGAGTTAATCCAGTCCAAATCCCGGTCGACGAAAAATCCTCAAATGCCGTCGCCCGGGTTTGATCCTGTATCACCCGGTCGCCAGAGCGGTGTTGTTACCACTACGCTAGCGCGGCTCCCCTCACAGATATAAATTATAAAACATGCACAACTCTACAGATATAAATTTATAAAACATGTACAATGTCCATATCTCGTATATCCCAAGAAGTCAGTGATTGCAAGAAGCACCATTATTTGTACTCAATGAAAAAAATGAACGCTAGAATAAACTAGCAACTTTTGTATTTCAACAGAATAATATTTACTGACATTAACCTAGATCTAGGATACAAATGATGATATAAAAATAGGGGTGCTGTAGTGGAAGCTTATAAATGCCACACACACAAAATAATTTGAAAGTAAGTACATTTAATACTGAACAACATACTGAACAACATACTGAACAACATACTGCAACTTTGTTTTCAGAATTGCTGTACTTTTTTTACAGGCTCAACTGTTACATACAGTTTTACAAGATATTTCCCATCTTTTTACATAGGCTACCTGGCCAGCTCCCTAAAATAAGACTACTATTACTCCTGCAACTTTCTTCTGACAATTAAGGGATGCCATCAATTGTAGGACACACCCACATTTCAGCGACATTAAAATGTGAGTCTTATAACTGATTAAGTACTGTATGTCATCACAAACAACAATGCAACTGTAAACTCAGACATGAATGATGACAAATACAGCTTTAAACAAAATACTGACATGGAAATTTATTCTGGAGCTTGCATGCCTATGACATTAGGAACCACTGCAGGTCTTTCATTAAAGGATTGAATCAGTATGACAAAATCACCAATATGGAACTGATGACAAGAACCAGATGAATACCCATGGAATGAGGTGAGTAATGATCAGCACTTCTAGGAAATTTTTCAGGGTTTTACAAGGTCCAAGCATGACATTTTCAAGGATATGATAAACAGAAATAAAACGCATGCTAAACATTGAATACAAAACTACACAATAATACTGAAACTTGCTAAACAAAATACTCCACCATAATGGATTAAATAAAGGAGTATTCTGATTTATGGAGTCACAATCAGAGGTATTAAATGTTCCTGACTTCCCATTTCCTTGGCCTCCCTCTTAATGTCTTTTGAGTAGCCTCAGTTATGTCGATTTATCTCTGGCGGTGGTCAAACTGAACAGAATGATGGTCACGGTCAACGTCTCACCGATCGTAAAATTGTGAGTCAAATCTTTAACAAAAACTGCCAACAAAGCCAGGAAATAGATTTAGCACAAAACAGAATACAGACTGCACGATCCAACCATGGATAATGACAAATATCAACCAATAATCAAACGTTCATGCATCAAACTTTTACTTTTTTTTTTTTTTTCAGGTCTGAAGGGGTAAATTCAAGGATTTTTTAAATCCTTTTTCCCAATGAAAACATGGCCTTCAAGGCCTTCAAGTCCTTCCAGGGTTTTCAAGGCTGCTAAGAACCCTGAATGATGCTAGCATTGGATAAAACACACACTGAGGAAACCTGTTAACAGCACTGCAAGGTAATATCTGTTCTAGAATGCCAAGGGCAAGAGAAATGGAGCCAGACTGAAATCAAAAGTATAAGGTAACTAGAAACAGACATTGAAAGGGACAAAGAAGACATGGAAAGACCTTGAACAGATGGCACAGAACAGAAAGACCTTGAACAGATGGCACAGAACAGAAAGACCTTGAACAGATGGCACAGAACAGAAAGACCTTGAACAGATGGCACAGAACAGAAAGACCTTGAACAGATGGCACAGAACAGAAAGACCTTGAACAGATGGCACAGAACAGAAAGACCTTGAACAGATGGCACAGAACAGAAAGACCTTGAACAGATGGCACAGAACAGAAAGACCTGACATAATTTTGGTGAAGACCTGTGTTTCTTAGAGAGTAAAGAAAAATGAATTAATAAATGAAATGACAGCCAGATTGAACTTTGTGAAACACTCCTACAAGATATTGATTTATACCTTGGCAGCAATATAGACAAAAATGGAGGAATGGACAGTAACATCATTATAAGAATATGAGGGCAAGAAAAGTCCTTCACTACTCTGTGAAATATGCTAAATCAAGTCCAACACACACGTTAAAATAATAATGCTCAACTCAATCCTACTGTATGACTCTGAAACATGGAAAACAATGAAGAAGTTACCAACTCTCACAAACTGGTAATTGCACAGAACACACCGTCCTTTTCAGGACGAACGAGGAAGGAGGAGGAAGCACAGAACAGAAGAATTAAAATGATGTGACAAGATCATCAATGTGGGACAAGTATCAGTTAAACAATAGGTGATACACAGGACACACAATGTGGGACAAGTATCAGTTAAACAATAGGTGATACACAGGACACACAATGTGGGACAAGTATCAGTTAAACAATAGGTGATAGACAGGACACACAATGTGGGACAGGTATCAGTTAAACAATAGGTGATACACAGGACACACAATGTGGGACAAGTATCAGTTAAACAATAGGTGATAGACAGGACACACAATGTGGGACAAGTATCAGTTAAACAATAGGTGATACACAGGACACACAATGTGGGACAAGTATCAGTTAAACAATAGGTGATACACAGGACACACAATGTGGGACAAGTATCAGTTAAACAATAGGTGATAGGCAGGACACACAATGTGGGACAAGTATCAGTTAAACATTAGGTGATACACAGGACACACAATGTGGGACAAGTATCAGTTAAACAATAGGTGATACACAGGACACACAATGTGGGACAAGTATCAGTTAAACATTAGGTGATAGACAGGCCACACAATGTGGGACAAGTATCAGTTAAACAATAGGTGATACACAGGACACACAATGTGGGACAAGTATCAGTTAAACAATAGGTGATACACAGGACACACAATGTGGGACAAGTATCAGTTAAACAATAGGTGATACACAGGACACACAATGTGGGACAAGTATCAGTTAAACAATAGGTGATACACAGGACACAACAATGTGGGACAAGTATCAGTTAAACAATAGGTGATGGACAGGACACACATACAATGTGGGGGATCCAAGTATCAGTTAAACAATAGGTGATACACAGGACACACAATGTGGGACAAGTATCAGTTAAACAATAGGTGATACACAGGACACACAATGTGGGACAAGTATCAGTTAAACAATAGGTGATACACAGGACACACAATGTGGGACAAGTATCAGTTAAACAATAGGTGATACACAGGACACACAATGTGGGACAAGTATCAGTTAAACAATAGGTGATGGACAGGACACACAATGTGGGGACAAGTATCAGTTTTAAACAATAGGTGATACACAGGACACACAATGTGGGACAAGTATCAGTTAAACAATAGGTGATACACAGGACACACAATGTGGGACAAGTATCAGTTAAACAATAGGTGATACACAGGACACACAATGTGGGACAAGTATCAGTTTAAACAATAGGTGATGGACAGGACACACAATGTGGGACAAGTATCAGTTAAACAATAGGTGATACACAGGACACACAATGTGGGACAAGTATCAGTTAAACAATAGGTGATACACAGGACACACAATGTGGGACAAGTATCAGTTAAACAATAGGTGATACACAGGACACACAATGTGGGACAAGTATCAGTTAAACAATAGGTGATACACAGGACACACAATGTGGGACAAGTAACAGATAAACAATAGGTGATAACAGGACACACAATGTGGGACAAGTATCAGTTAAAACAATAGGTGATACACAGGACACACAATGTGGGACAAGTATTAGTTTAAACAATAGGCGACGGACAGGACACATCAATGTGGGACAAGTATTAGATAAACAATAGGTCATGGACAAACACAATGTGGAAACCTGCTGGTAGTATTACAAGGCAATCCTTGTTCTGGAATCCTAAGGGTAACATAAATAAAGGGAGAACTAATAAACACATAGAGAAGGGGAGCTGAAGATACGTTTTAAAGGACAAATAAGACTTGTAACATTGCATTCACTTGACATAAAAGTATACAATGATTCAGTGAGCTAGTTTACTATGGTCATATGCTGTCAAAAAATGTATTTCCATGCAAACTATATAAACATATCAAACATATTAGTCACAAAGCCAAGCTGGCAAGATTTTAACTTGTCTAGTCACTATACTAAACTGGCCTGTCTGACTATGCTTAAAAACTGGCCACCAATAAGGTACTGTATTTTAACTGTAATGGATCAAACATTACCATACATTAAAAAATGAATGGCAGACATAAACATCAACATGCATGGCTTACCCGGGGTTCTCTTTCATCCTCTGTTAATTTTGGTTCAGACCTGTGCCGCTGCAGCGCCTGAACATACGGCCCTGAAGTCAAGCACAAAACAATTTAAGAAAAAAAGTGAAAAATCCATTAATTTATTACTTTAGAGCAACATATTTTTGTCATATTAACGTTGTGACAATGTTGGTTATACAGTGTAAGTATACAATCAGATTAAGTTTTAAGACTTAAAATGACTTAGGTGCCCACCATCACGAATGTGTTCCACGCATACACAAGGGTACACACATAAATACACATTGTGATATGTGCACACAAGCACATATAAATTAGAGCTGTGAGCTTTCACTTTACCTCCATTAGTTTAGCAACCCTGCCCAAGGACAGAAACACACCTATGTATCAAACAGACTGGTAGTAGCTTTGATTCTAAAATCAGCTATGTACCAGGATGGAAGTAAATAAATGTTACTGGTGCAACCTAAGATGTCTATTCATGGGAAAAACACAAGAGAGAAATGGTTTCTCTTGCATGGTTCCCCTACATCAAACATGAAACTGATCAACTTTTAGATATCTGTAAGGTGATACTGAAAATAAAGTGGCAGAATTCACACTGAAAAAGCCTTGGTTATAGTTTGGGACAGTAGGTAAGAAGCTGCCATATTGGCCAAGCATATATCAATGTGCTGTGAATTTCGAGTTGACATTTTTTTTAGGTTTTTATTTTTAATAGAGCCTCAATGTTTATTGAGCATTATTTTTAACAAAGCTTGAAAAAGGGTTGGTTTCAGGTTATACAGCTGGCTGTTTGGCAAAGCTCAAAACTGGTTGGGGTAGGTTAAGGCTAGCATTAGCATATTTATGGATAGCCAATGGGGGAAACATGGCAGCTTCCAGTCATACTACAAATTTTCTACCGAAGCCTTTGTATTCTACAATGTGCAGGCTGTCAAGCAGTCTATCAATGAATGGTCCAAGTCAATAATATAACACTAGTAATACGCATGAATGCAGAGATAAAATAACAGGTCAACAGGACGTCGCGTTGAAGACACACCCAGGAAAAAAAGATATTTAATAAAACAGATATGTGATTAAAACAATTACATATTCTGAAACTGACCCCTGCTGCTCATTATTATAAATTAATATAGGCCTATGTATGATTGGTAGCTGTAGTAATAATTTCATAATGTTACATGAAGTCTCCTACAGTAATTTGTTTTCGTTCTTCGTAAGAATGAATTTGTAATTTTTTTTTTTTAACATTATAAATGTTGTCTCGTTTTCATTAATATACATGGTCTAGAAGTGCCCTTTTTGACTGGGTGTCCCTCTGTCCGGCTCCTATCAATGGCATAGGTTGTGGTTGTGTACAATCATACATGAAGATACCAGCTCTAAATAATCACTGCATAAAGTGTGTTCTCCGGTTTTTGAGGTGTAAGCTACCTTGAAAGACATTTGATTTTTAAAAATAATAAAAGTGGTCAGGTAATCTAATACCTCAGGCCTTATAATTGTGTAGGCCTATATGTTATTCCAGTCACACTGACAGCAATATAGACACAGTTGGAGGAACAGACAATGATATTAAAACAAAAATACAAAAGATCAGAGGAGCTTTCATTGCATTGGGAAATCAGGTCCAACACAAAAATCATAATTTTTAATTCAAATGTCAAGTCAGTCCTATTGTATGGCTCTGAAACATGGACAATAAAAACAATAATCAAAAAGCTACCGACTTTCATAAATAGATGCTTTACGTAGAACAGAAGGAATGAAGTGGAATGACAAGAGGTTGAAATGAAGAATACTGGGTTGTGTTCTTCGAAGTCATCCAAATAAGTCGTCAACATCGTTATGGTTAGGATTATAGTTAGGGTTTTTAGAATTTCCTAAACCTAACCCTTTTTACTGTGTCACTGAACTTCTTTTTTTTAATGCCATATCAAAAAGACGGTTCACTGTTCTTCATTTCAACCTGACAAGACACTAATGTCGAAACTTTTGATGACAAGAACTAGACAAGTGCCAGTAGAACAAGAAATGAGAAGATGCTGGAGATGGATGTGACGTACACTGTGACGTACACTGAATGTTTCATTTGTTGATCAGAATCGACCATCATTGCACTCCTGGCAAACTTATAGGTGCTCAGTCTCCCTCAGAAAAATGTCGAAGGGTATGAATGCTAACTGTTCCTGCTGCGTGCTGGTTGTATACACGCCAGCTGCATCCTCCCATACGTCCATACCTGATAGTCTTGTTTTATGCCAAATTCCAGCAATCTTAGACGGAGTCGATTGCCTTGTTTGAATTACCGTAGAGGGAGGATACCTATGAGGAAACGAAGTTAATTGATTTTGTATGCTTCACATGTTTTAATATGCCGTTTCGCCAATGCCAAAGTCATGGCATGGATTTTGGGAGAGGTTAGTCAACAGAAGACTCTAACCTGATTGTATTGCCGTGTCTGACTTTGTCTGGATTATATATATGCTACATAAGTATTGTATGAAGAAAGTCTGGGAATTTTACGGGTATGATATCAAAGATTGATCCTCGAACATGAATTTAGCCTTGTTAATTCATCTATTGCAGTGTCATTCTCTTATAGGCAATCATTACTTGTCCTCAGTATCTCTCCCATATCCATATCCAAAGCACCCACTATGTGTGCTCTTGAGGCTAGTCTGTCAGCTCTTTCACTGCCACAACCCCTGCATGACCAGGACAGTAGATCCACATCAGTTCCTGTAGATAGCATTACCAGACAGTCATTGTTAAGAATCCCCTGGAAAAGAGAGGTCCTAGAGGAAAACCAAAGAACACACGGAATGGAGACTTGGAGATAAGACATCACGGGGCTGAAGAAGACCCTTGAGCTGATGGCACGGGACAGGAAGATTTGGCATAAGTTTGTTGAAGGTCTATGCGCCTTGGGTAGTTGAAAGGTGAAAGAAAGAAAACCCCAACCCTGTTTCAAATTTGTTAAACAGCTAGGCCTAGCCTTGAACTAACACCAACTCTCTCTCTCTCGAGCTCTGTCAAAATTAACAACGCCCTACAAACACTGAGGCCGTTTAAAACAAAAAACATTCCAACTTTAAGCGAAATGTCGCGTTTTTTGGCCAACACGGCGCCTCCTGTCTACTGTCCACTACCTGAACCAAACAGAAGAATTTGATTTGATGTAACTTAACTCTTTCGTAACACACGACACAACAAAACATTAGGGCCTAGACCTCTAATTATAATCGATCACATATTAAACATCAGTTTTCATTACATAAACACATAACTCTGGGACATAGAACACTCAGTTGTGGACAAATATTGGCAATCACCTTAAAGAACCTAACGAGCGGCCTCGAAATCCCGGTTGCCATTGTTTTTCTTTATGTGTCCTCCACTGCAACGAGTAGGTCAAAAGAATCGTCTGTAAAAATGACCGACGGAAGTCACGTGATACGATATTTCCGCAAATCTCGCTGAAAAGTTCCTTCACGAATCAATCTTCTTATATCTCTAGCTTTAAGGTTTTTCACATTTAGACATGCGCCCTAATATAGCTGACGTTCATGTGTCAGAGTTATAAGATGCGTGCCTCGCCAAAACAAGGAAAAACTTCGATTTTTACAATATATATACCTATATACCTTTCTTGCTTACTGTACTTTTTCGTTCCACTGATGCAGTAAAACGTATTTGGGAGTAGAAGATTGCTTACTTGAACCAAGTGTATCGAGACCTGTGAGCTCGTGTTGCAGGATGTTGAGATCTTCTGCCCATCTGCTTCTTGGTCTACCCCAGGAATTGAAACCAGATCTTCTGCTGCTGTAGGCGCGTAGTGGTAATTTATCGGGCTCATTCTCATTATATTATTTTTAATTAAAGTGTTTACTAATTTTCTTTGTAGCACGCTCCTTTCAACCATGTACCATATACATGGAACTGTTGGTTATATCAGGATGCGTTTCATTTATTGTAATATTTTCTTGTTTGTATTTATGTTATGCTCTAATCAGTATCATTTCTCTAGTAGATATTTTTAGTTATAGTTCATATTGTTTTAATCGGAAAAATGATAATGTCAATACTGGTATGCACATTTGTTGTTGTTGTGTGGTTTGTTTGTGAGTTTTGCCTTCTTGTGGCGCGGCACGCCTTTCAACCTAGAAGTAAGTCAGCTGGTTAAATCAGGGCGCAATTTTCCATTAAAAATTAAGTGAACTATGTTAACTGAGGCGATGTTTTGATAAACTAAGTGAACTCTGTTAACTGAGGCGATGTTTTGATAAACTCTAAGCCCAGAAAAGGACTGTTAGTTTATATTTGGACATGCGCCCTAATATAACGGGCTAGGTTGCCTTTAAACTGGACGCGCCTCGCCAAAACGAGGCAAGTTCGCTTTTATTTTAAAAAAAGGACTGTTAGCATCTATCAGCTAGCATTGAAGTATCCCTGGGAAAAGGACTGCTAAGCCTGACCAGCGTTGCATGATGATAGATTACTAAATCCTGAAAAGGACTAAGATTATTCATCTGCTAGGCATTAAAGAGTGGGTTCCACATTATGAATGTCTTTTGAAAAGGACTTGCCCTAAAAAGGACTCGCCAGCTACACCAACGCTGTCCGTACCTCATCAGTATTCTGCGAACATCCGGTTGATATCGAATGTGAAAAAGTGACACGAGACGGCATGCATTTAGTGTTGATTGGAGATTTATTTATAGTCAATCCGTATTTATCTGGGTGAAATCTACCACTGTAGACCTCTGCTAGCATCCTTATTTATTTTTTTTTTATATGTTCATCATCATCATGTGACGTATTCTTTCCAGAACGTTGTCTCCATTACAGCTGCTCTGAACGCATCACGATTCTGGGCAAGTCGACCTGCATCAGCCAAAGACAAGTTCAGACTCTCTGTGATGGCCTGGGTCCACCGTCGTCTAGGTCGACCCCTTCCCCTTTTTCCAGGGACCATGCCTTCCATCATTGTATTTTCCAGACTATTATGTCTTTTTATATGACCAAAAAATTTCAGCTTCCTTATTGCGATGGTATTTTTAGGAGCCAATGTTCCTGTATGTTTAGTGAGTGCAGTACTTCTCTGTTGGTCTTTTTTTCTGTCCAGGGTATTCTCAACATCCTTCTGTAGCATTTCATTTCGAATGATGTAATCTTTTTTGCAACTGTTTTATTGAGTGTCCAAGTCTCGCAGCCGTATGTTGCTACTGGGAATATACATGCTCTGATCAGTTGTAACTTTGTTTCTTTGCTTGTGCCTTGCCATAGGTTTTTCATCTGTATTAGTTTATGTGAAGCAATTGCAAGTCTTCTTTTAATTTCTACTGCACAGTCACCAGAGTTGTTGATGATTGATCCTAAGTATTCGAATTCATTAACACTTTCCAGTTCTTCGTTATCAATTTCAATTTCTGGTTTGGTCTTTACTTTGTCTGTTGTCAATACTTTGGTCTTCTTGGTGTTTAGGTATAGATTCTGGGCCTCGCTGTGTTTTTTGGTGGACAGAATTAATTGTTCAAGTCCTTCTGGGTTGGTCGATAGGAGGACTGTGTCGTCAGCATATCTGATTTCCGGGATCTGGTACCCGCCGATGTTAAATGAGTCAACTCTGTGTGTTCTTGGTCATCTCTTACGTTTCTCATGATATTCTCGGCATAAATGTTAAACAGGTAAGGGGAAAGGGTACAGCCTTGTCTTACTCCTTTCTGTACTTCAAACCATTTTGATGTTTCCCCCTCTATTCTTACGGCTGCCTGTTGTTCTTGGTACAGCAGTGCGATGAGTTGTATAAGGTGGTTTGGAAATCCCATATTTTTCATAATAGCCCATAACTGCTGATGTTGTACACAGTCGAAAGCTTTGGTGTAATCAATGAAACAAGTATGTAGGTCAACGTTGAATTCTCTACACTTTTCTATGATGATCCTCATGTTGAATATATGATCTCTAGTGCCTCTACCTGGTCGAAAACCCGCCTGTACTTCGTTTATTTCTGTTTCTAGCTTTTGTTGCATCTATTTCATTATGATTTGTAATAGTATTTTGCTGGCATGGCTTATAAGAGCTATAGTTCTGTAGTTTGTGCACAGTTTCAGGTTGCCCTTTTTTGGCAAGGGTATGTAAATTGATCTTTTCCATTCCTTGGGCCAAATTCCGCTTTGCCAGATCTTGCAGCATAATGCATGGTATATATGAGCGCTGCCTTCTCCTCCTGCCTGTATCATTTCAGCTGTTATTTCATCACAACCAGGAGATTTTCCACTTTTTAAGTGTTTGATTGCGTTCCGGACTTCCTCTATGCTAGGTTCTGGTTCACGTTCCGCTTCATTCATGACGTTGTTATCTGCCGCTTTGTTTATTTCCGTATACATTTCTTGACAGTACTCCTTCCATCTGTTCAGAATATCTTTACGTTCTGTTAGAGTGTCGCCTTTCTTGTCGTTTATTGCTCGAGGTGATGATTTAAAGTTGCTGTTCTTCAATGTTCTTACTTCAGAAAACATATTCTTACTCAATCCCTGTTCGCGCATTTCCTCTATTTTCCTGCAGGTGTCGTTTATGTATTGTTGTTTGTCTTGTCTGACTCGTTTTTTAATCTGCTTTGTGTATTCCTTGTACAACTCCTGATTTTCTGTATCTTTTTTTGGACTTCATTTTTCTTCTCTCTACCACCAACTTCAGTGTTTCGTCTGAGATGTATTCTCGTCTCTTTATACTTCTTTTAGGAATTAACCTCTGTGCATTTGTAATATAAACATCTCTGATGTTATTGGCAAGTTCATCTGGTGTCATTTCCTCCTGTACTGCCATAAGAACGTCAAATTTGTTCTGAATATCGACACTGTACTCTTCTGGTATGGCGCTTGTGTCATAACGTATTACTTTGTCGCTTGTAACGACTTTTTTCAATTTGATCTTGAAGTTTGCAGCAAGATGTTCATGGTCGGAGTCACAGTCTGCTCCTGGGAGCGTCTTGATGGATAAGATACAAGATCGCCACCTTTGTTGTATTAAGATGTAATCTATTTGGTTCTTGCTTTTTCTGTCCGGTGACGTCCAAGTATATAGTCTTCTAGGGTGTTGCATGAAAAGAGTATTTGTGATGACTATAGTGCGTTTCACAATATTTGCCGCTGTTTAATATTCAATATCTCTGCAACCACTTGATCGTAATTGTTGAAACTTTGCATATGACCTAATGATCGCTATGTCCCGAGGGGGACATTTTTTTCCTCGTTAACAAACTTATGGTTTTAAATTTTCTTTATTTAAAGTATACAAAATCGATCACCTCCTAGTCCAACCGTGTATTGAGAGGGCTTACTCCTTCATATTTGTGCGCTATTTCGATTTAACATCTTGAACGCAAGTTTACGTGATTTTCCCCGTGTTTCAGCTCACTATCGCACTGTTTTGGTGCATAGGCGTATCTTGCGGTATTCTAGGTCTGTAATACAATGGGTATGAAAGTCAAGTTCCTTACACTGCATACAATGGCAGTGAAGATGTATAAATATGTCTGCAAAGAAGCTAAGCGTGGTAAACTGCATCGGAGTCTCTCTCAAATCCTGAAAGAGAACTATTCACGCTTTGGGTTTAAGTAAACGCTCATTTCATCAATTACTCAAAGCTAATGGAATTTTCAGTTCAATCAATGCCAGGGACGCAAGGAAGAAAGGAAGTAGTATAGTTTTGACAGGGATGTGATTAGAAGAGAGATTTGTAGAATGTTCAATTCCAAAGAAAACTGTGACACTAAGAAAACTGAAAAATTCGGCTGAGTTAGTGCAAACACACAATGACATTGATGTGTCGAAATCAACATTATGGAGAACTGTTAGAAGCATTGGCTTTACGTTTAGGAGTCCTTTTTTTTTTTTTTTTTTTTTTTTAGAAGCATTGGCTTGACGTTTAGGAAGTACGCTAGTGGAAGAAACGTCATCTGCGAGAAGCCGCACTTAGTATCTATGAGAAGTAAATATTTACGTGAAGTACGGGAAATGCGTAATCAAGATTATGATATTGTGTATGTGGATGAAACTTGGATCAATGCACACCACACAAGGGAAAAGGAATGGCAGTTATCAGAAGGAACGATTAAAAGATGTGTACCCAGTGGAAAAGGACAACGTCTGATAATGGCACATGCAGGCAGCAGACATAATGGGCTAGTGAAAAATGCTGAACTTATTTTCACTTCCAATTATACGGACAACCGGGACTATCATACCGAGATGAACGGTAACATATTTAGAGAGTGGATTGAAAATACTCTTCTTCCGTCCCTAGACAGACCATCCTGTCTGATAATGGACAACGCATCATACCGCAACGCTGTGGCAGAAGAAGACAAAATCCCGACATCTTCGAGTACAAAAGATGCTATAAAGATTTGGCTTAGAAAAGAAGACATTCCATTTAACGAGGGGTTTCTGAAACCTTAATTACTGTCCCTTGTTAAGAAATCACAAAAGACCAAGATATTCCATATAGACAAGTTGATTCAACAGCATGGTCATATGTGTTTGAGACTGCCACCTTATCATTCACATTTAAACCCAATTGAACTCGTTTGGGCAAAAGTTAAAGGACAGGTGGCAGCTGAAAATAAAACTTTCAAACTATGCAATATGAAAGAACTAACATATGCCGCCCTCTCGCAGATAGACAAAGATTATTGGTGTAAATGTGAAGACCATGTCTTAAAAGAGGAAAATGACTATTGGAAAAAAAGATGGACTGTCGTTCGATCAGCCGAGAATAGTCATCAATATGTTAGACTCGTCTGACTCAGAATAAGTGTGTAAATACCTTATATGTTTTATATGTTTTCTCCTCCATCTATGTGTACATGTAAACCAATTCATTTCCTTTTTATCTCCACGATTTCACTACTATTTTTTAACATACACAGTACTTTCACCTCTTCATGCATCCATTCACGTTTTAGTATAAAAAGTAACATTTACAACGAATAGGCGTTATTATTCTCTCAAATATTTCGAAGAAATAAAAAAGGACCTCACGTAGTAATCAGTTAACAAACCCCTCTAACATTCGAATTGTATAGACGCCTATGCCGAAAATATGCAACTTCCGTCATTTACGGTAAATTATTTTCTTAAAGGACAAAATAATTACTTCGTTAAAAAAAATCAAAGGAATTAGCCATTGCAAGAAAAGAACACTACCTGCAACATTGAATTTTATAAAAACTTTGGGACATTGAAAATATAAGACCACATGCAAAAAATCATGTTTATCAGTGCAAGGAATATGGAGATATTTGAAGTCAATCGTCGACCGATCTTTTTGAAACGCACTATAGGTTGTTTTCTAGGCAGAATATTGTCAAGCGTTCTCCTCTCTCATTTCTCTGGCTCAATCCATAACTTCCTTTCACTCTTTTTTCATGTTCTAATCTTTCGTTTCCAACTTTGGCATTAAAATCTCCCATTATTATCCTTATAGCTTGCTTATTTGCTTTCTCTAATGCGTGTTGCAGTTCACTGTAAAAATCTTCAATTTCATGTTCTTCAGAAGCTGCTGTTGGCGCATATGTTTGTATAATTGTGATGTTCTTTCTTTTTCCTTTCAGTCTGATTGTGACAATGCGGTCATTTATGGGAGTATATCCTAATAGGGAGGCAGCTGTCCTTTTAGACAGGTAGAAGCCGACGCCACTCTGACTTCCTCTCTCTTTGCCTGAGTATATGAATGTATTATATATGAATTTTATATGTTAGCTTTTGTTTTTGTAATATAGTGTTATTGTGACGAAATCAGTCGAGCACTTTTTATAACTCTCATCCACTCCGGCCGTATCACTTCTTTTCTTCATTTTTCTCATCATCAACCTATTATGTGGCATATTTATTGCCCTTACATTCTTTTGCTGTGACCGCACCTCAGACGTGTTTACGTTCCGCCAGGTGAATTATAACAATACCCAGTTAATTACACCGGTCAGCGGGTGATACGTTTGTCACGTAAGTCGTCTAGCCATCCTTTGATAGAGACGATCATCCATTGACACAATATGGTCTCGTACGAGTGATGAATAGAATGCCACATTGTCTGTCTAAGAGATGCGTCTGACAGAGGGACGAAAACACCGGTGATAATGAGATAATCGTTTTCACGGAACCATCTCTGTGTAGTTGTTACAGATAACCTGTCTGGTGGAGACATTATTGGAAGGTAGCATCTGGACATCAAATAAGTTCACAGATTTGTTTGTGAGTTGCGGAACTATTACAACATTATTTGAAAAAGGTCACGCGATGGAATTTTAAAATGTAATATTTTAAAATACGCGGGGGAGATTATGAATTTAAACACCCCTACCCAGATAGTGCTAAAGAGATTACCATTCGTTTGATTTGAGAGCAGGAATATACATTGACTTTCATTGGAAAATTTGTCGCAAGTACAATCTGGGATTTGAACTGAGAAATGGGAATATAATATAACGAAATCGGGGACACAAATCAGACTGCATCGCAACGTCAAATTAGCAACTCCCAGGAGCCAGAGAAACATAGGACTAAGGATTCCAAAATTATAAGTGACAGATCGAAAGTATTTGGGCAACTTTAAAACTTAAAAGTAAACCCGCATTTATAAATACAAAGACTGGAAACTTAAGGGACCAGAACAGTATTTGGGCAACTCTGAAACTTAATAGTAGACCTGCATTTTAAATATGAAGTCTGGATATTTAAGGAATCAGATCACCCATCATAAGAGGATTACTAAAGTTTCCCAGGCCAAGTGATTCGCAGAACACCCGTCATAAGAGGATTACTAACATTTCCCAGACCAAGTGATTCGAAGCATCTAATAAAGTGATGTGTCCATTCTAAACTGTGCGAGGAGATTGTGTTCCCAAAAGTTACTTTGGGGTAAGTGTAAACATTTATTTTACAAATGTGAATTTGACATGTTTTTCTTGCTAAGTGGTTATATATGAGGCTGGCAACCTCAACATATGAAAATAGTATATTCATAAACCACTACAGCAAGCGCTGGTGATTTCGTCTTGCTAGTCGTATAGACAACCGACAGCAGAGGTGACCCCAGACTCCAACTGCAGCAGTGAAGAGTGATGATTACATCACATGTGCCTCAAGTGTATCATACCATTTTGAGATATTTGTACCTTGTTACTGTAATTCAGGCAAATCATTGCTTTTCGCGCTGTCCAGGCACATGTTTTCCCATTTTAATACACAGAAGAATATTGGTGATTTCTAATCATCTCTCCTGAGTTACGCTGTGTATATTCAAGAATAATTATTTCGAGAAAATAACATTGGTGGATGGACAGCGAGACAATGCACCTGTTAATTTGCAGCCCACAAATGTACTTAGCAGAGGCATTTGTTTTTATTTTGTCTAAAAGATCGTGGTACTAAGCTATCAGACGGTTCATGGAACTAAACTAGCAGACTGTTCGAGGAACGAAGCTATCAGACTGTGAAGTGTCATCAGCACAGAAGAATAGACGAAAACCGCGGCTGCAGGACTCACTTATACCAGCTAAGTGCTTGTCAACGGACAAAAGTTTAATTTTGATTTAAATCCTCAAACCAGTCTCAATGACGAGAAATTTTATTTAACTCTAAAATTCACCATCATTTCATCTTTATGTTAACCTGTTAAAACTAATTGATTATTAAAATTATTAACTTTTGTATTTCTGGTGGGGTCTTAACGCCTATGAGATTTTCTACACTCATTTCTAACTTGTGGTTATTGCAGTATGTCTTAATGTTTTTCCTCTGCTGGTCATATATTTTGCAGTCCACCAGACAGAGTCTAATTGTGTTTGGTTCATGACACTCTTCACATGTGGGTACCTCTATCATGAAATATCCAGTATCAAGCTTGAGCCTTAGCGATTTTTGTATTAACTGGTATTTTTAGTTCATCTTGCCTTTGACATTTTTTGCTTGTTTTTTTTTTCAGGACTTTATATGAGTGTCTTCCTATTTTGCTTTGGTCCTATGCTATTATCCATACTTCAGTTATTGCTTGTGCAAATGAGCTCTTAATTTCAAATTTCCCTAGGCCTACTTCAATTTTGCCATAACTGTTCTTCCCTGTTTGGCTTCTTTGTCCGCATGATCATTTCCTGCTATCCCAAAATGTGCTGGTATCCATGTTAGTGTGACACTGCTTCTTGCAGTGTGTAGAAATGTTTTGACTTGCAGTATTTCCTCTATAATATCTGGCCTGCTGCATTCATTTCTGTTTCTGATTGATAGTACTGATGACAGAGAATGGTTGCTTTATTTGGTGTGGTTTCTGCAACTATTTCTAAAGCTTTTAAGATTGCCAATAATTCTGCTTTAAAGATGGATGCATTACCTGTTACTTTATATATTTTGTAAATTTTCAATTTTGGTATTGCTATTCCTGCTCCTACTTGTCCATTTTCATCTTTTGACTCATCTGTGTATATAGTTAAGATATTATGTATATACTGTTCTATGTACTCTACTGCTTTAATTTTTGTTGAGATTATGTCTCTAGATTTGTTTATGACCTTTGTTAAGTGGGAGTCAGTTTCTGGCACTTTTAGTTCCCATGGTGGGATCTTTGCTTTATACTGAGCACTACTGTTAAATAGGTTTGGATGATGATCTATTTCTTCCATTGTTTTCCACCCTGATGGGTATCTATTATAGTCTAGTGGAATGTGATCTATGTGTTGGTTACCCCTGTCAAAAGTTTTGTACGCTTGGTGGATTGGATCTTTTGTCATTTTTGCCCAGTAGCTGAATCTCAGTTCTTTTCTCCGTAGCTCCAGGAGTATAATGCATAGCGCTCCTTGTAATGCCTCTACTGATGTTTTCTTTGCAGCACATGCTGTTATTAGAGTGCCTGGTTTTTGGACTGTGTCAATTTTTTTCCTATTGCTAGGATTGGCTGATATATGGACAACACTGGTGTAGTCAAGTTTGCTCCTAATAAATAATTTATAGAAGGTAATCATTGTCTTATTGCAGGCTCCCCAGCCACGTCCTGTCATATATTTTAGCATGTTAATGAGTCCCCTACTGTTTTCTACTAATAGTTCTATATGTTTGTTACAGTTTGTTCTTATGAGATGACAGTCCGCTTTATTTATCACATGGCAGGCATAATTAATAAAGCAAATGATAAGAAAACTATCAAAAACAAAGCTAGGAAATATATTAAACAAATATCAAAGGACAGTATTACAATGCGCACAGGTGTATCCAAAAGAGAAGATAACAAATTGGGGATAGGAATTTATGTTCCCGTGTGGAAAATGGTGAAAGGATATAGCATAACAGATAATAATAATAATAATAGCCCCTTCAGTCATAACTGACTATGGGAATGCGCCCTTGAGGTGACAATTCTCAGCTGCTTATTGTCCTGGTGTTCTTTTCGACGTTTTCTCCTCTCGTCAGCTTACCGTGAGAGCTTCTTTTCGCCCAATCTGAGGTGGCGCCGCAGAGAGCATCGCCACTTGGTGCGATCGGCAGCTTCATCCTCCCAGGTTGCTGGATTTTTGTCAAGTGTTCTCATGTCTCTTTTGCACACATCTTTGAACTTCAACCGCAATCGCTCGACTGTTCTTTTGCCATCTGCCCATAGAAAATATCTTTCGGGATGCGACCATCTTCCATGCGGCGGACATAGCCAAGCCAGCGTCTAAGCAGTGTATACATGCTTTGAAGGCCAGCACGTGACAACACCTCGACATTTGTCACTTTATCTTTCCACGAAATACCGAGGATGTGGCGTAGACACCGTAGATGGAAGGTATTGAGCCTTGTTTCTTGCTTAGCACAGGTTGTCCATGTCCCGCTGCTGATATAGAAGCGTGCTGGTGACGCAGGCGTTATGTACCGCAGCCTTTTGGCTCCTACCTTTCGACGTAGGAGGTCATTCTGGCTCATACGTTTGCTTTCATACATATTAAAAAACTTAATCGACTATGATTGTTTAGTTTTAAAACAACAGGTAACAAATTTAATAATCAATTAGTATTAATAGTTCAAAATAAATAAAATTCCGTTTTCTCTTCACAGAGATTTAGGGTGAGGATAAAGTTCAAAAAAATTAGGTCCTTTTTGCTGATGCCTTTTTAAAAGCACTTAACTTTTAGGTGAGTCCTGCAGCTGTGACTTTCGTCACTGCTTGGTGATGGGGGCACCTTTTCACACCACTTGTCCGATTTAGGCGGTTGGTGTTGATTCCCTGCGTTTCACTCACAACTAGCTTGGTTCCACGAACTTTTGGACAAAATAGAAAAAACAAAATGCCTCTGCTAAGTTCACTGAGTTGGAAGTTTAACAGGAGCATCTTCTCGTTGTCCACCCACCAATGTTAATCTCTCAGAAGAATTAAATTCTTGAGTATACACAGTGTAACTCAGGAAAGATGAATACCAAATCATTGTGTCTGGGACAGCGGCGAATATAATATTTTCCATTAACAGGTTACATTCTTGTATCTCACGAAATTTATAGATTGAACTGGGGACAAACAAAAAAAAACGTTGGTTGTTGTCTGGAACTATTGTAGCGCGAATAATGATTTGTGCCTGAACTAACATTAACCAGTTACATATATCTCACACAATTATATGCTACACTTGAGGCACGTGTGATGTAATCATCACTCATCACTGCTCCAGGGTCACCTCTGCTGTCGGGTTTTCCCGAAGAAATCACCAGCGCTTGCTGCAGTGGTTTATGAATATACTCTTTTCAAATGTTGAGGTTGCCAGCCTCATTTATAACCACTAAGCAAGAAACATGTAGAATTTACATTAATAAATAAATTGTTTATACTTACCCACAAGTTTTGGGAATACACAATCTCCTTGCTCAGATTTAGACTGGACACAGCTCTGCATTAGATGCTTCGAATCACTTAGGTCTGGAAATTAGAATTAATTTCTCTGACGGCGGGTGTTCTGCGAAATCACTGGCCTGGGAAAACGTTTGTTTAATTCCTCTATGACTTGGTCTGGGAAATTAGAGTTAATTCCTCTGATGGCGGGTGTTCTGCGAAATTACTGGGAAAACTTATGTTTAATTCCTCTATAACTTGTGATCAAATTCCTAAGTTTCCAGTCTTGTATTAAAAATGCGTGTTTACTTGTAAATTCCGAAGTTACCCAATACTCGATCTGTTACTTATAGTTGTGGAATTTTTAAGTCCAATGTCTCTTTTTCTTTCTGGCTTTCAGGGAGTTGCTGTTATGAAGTTGCGAAGCTGTCTGTTCTGTGTCTCTGAGTTCGCTAGATTATATCTCTCATTCTCAGCTCAAATCACAGATTGTGTTTCCGCTGAATTTTCCAATGGAATTCATTGTATATTCCGGCTCTCAAATCAAACCAATCAAATCTCTCTAGCACTGGTTTGGGTGTTTCATTTAAAATATCCCCTCGCGTGTTTTAAAATATTAATTTTAATATTCCACGCGTGACCTCTGTCTAATCATGCGGTAATATTTCCGGTGGCATCTTGTGCACAACTCATAAACATCATCTGTGAACTCATTTGATGTGCAGATGCTACATATCGCCAATATTGTCTCTCCAGACAGATTATCGGGATAATCACACACAGGGATGGGACCCAAAGATGCAGCATTAGTGAATGCAGTCAGCGACCCATAGCTTGACTGCTTGCATCAGGACCAGCGAACCAGAGCTGGTCAAGACCGTACTCCACCTCCACGTGGTGGTCCTGGAAACAGTCTGCAGCAGTGCAGTCTGGCTGAGCGAGTGCGGATCGAAATGGGAAGGCAAACCCGGTCCCTAAAAAATGCCGTGCTGAAGTCGGATGTGTCGACTGAAAGGTGCAGATATCACAGCTACGGCGTAAACAGACACAACGCAACCACCGTCCTTTTCAGGACGAACGAGGAAGAAGAAGACACACAGGGATGGTCCCGTAAAACAATAAACGAATCTGCCAGACAAACAGACACGGTCGTCGGCAATCCAGACAGACAATCTTGGCTACCTATTCATCCTCTTACGAGACCATATTGTGTTAAACGACGATCGTCTCCTATCAAAGGTGGCCGGCAACTGAGTCGATTGATAAGCGTATTATCGCTGACTTGTGATAATGACCGGGTATTGTTACGATAACACCACCGTTCACCTTGGCGGAACGTAAATACGCCTGAGGAGTGGTAAACAAGATAAAGACAGTCCCATAGCAGATACTTCCGTAGGGAAGTGGAGTGTTAGAGACTTTCCCCATCTAGATCCAGCATAGTAAAATAACGAATGAAAGGGCATGGAAATTATGCCAAATAAAAGCGATTGGAGATAAAATGAAGAAAAGAAATGATTCTGCCGTAGTAGCTAAAGGTGTGAGAGAGCCACCAAAAGAACACGTGCAGACGTTTCGTCACAAACTAGGAATGGGCTATTTCAGAATAGAAGAACCTTACTGTGCAGACTGTCTAAAAAAAATAATGTAGAACATTTCCTACTAAAATGTAGGAAGTCTGAACAACAGAGAAAACCAATATTAGATTATTTACAGGCATGCAGTTCGTTCATAATTGTGGAACAGGTGTAGAGAATTGCACAATATAGTAAAACAGTATATAAGAAGAACTAAAATTATTATATAAAGATCAATGATGGTGTGAGGATAAGGGGTAGTCTGATGGGGTGCTCGTGAGCCAGTCTATAGAAGGTAGACATGCTCAGAGTTTTAGCTCTAGATAGACTAACATAAGACAGGAGGACACTACTGTGTTGAAGAGGAGTGTAAAAAGGTTACAGGAAAGTAACAGGCAGACCCACGTGATAAACACTGTGAGGGCTGTACTCGTGTAATTACTTCTGGTGACACTTGATTTTGTTACACTCACTCACTCACTGCCGATATAAATTACAAATTAGATACGTTAGATTGTGAGTAGCTGATAGAAAGATGGAGTGGATGTTAGTAATTTAGTACTCTGGACAAAAACTCAAATTCACCAATACAACTCCGCGGTTTAGAGTAAATGGTAAAAAAAAAAAAAAAAAAAGGATGGCAAAATTTAATACAGAATTTCACATTTATCAAAATGAGCATAAAAGAAATTTTAAAAATTATTTTAAACACACGCTTTTAATGCACTACAAACCCAAAAATAATTTTTCAAGGAGTTTATAGCTTGCAGTCAAAAAATGTAACATCAAATTGACAAAAAGCGTGGAGCGCTGATTCTGCATGAAATTAACTTCTGCTTTATACTTCATTACACACTTATATATGATAAGCACCCCACGCTTTTTAACCAGCTTGAGCTTGAGCGACTCTTGGGCAGCACCTACAGCTTCATCAACTTTCCATTTCCTTCCAGTTGTCAGTGTGGGCTGAATGGACTTAACTACGTCATCTGCTGACTCACTCACAGGGTTCATAGCGACCTGGAAAAACCTGGAAAAGACTGGAAATTAGTAAAAAAAATTCCAGGCCTTGAAAAGGCTGGAAAAATGGCTAAAAGCCTTGAATTTCCCGCATAGGACCAGGACAAAAAATACGAATCGAAAGGTGGATGCTTGGCGTCCATTTTTCGGTTATTGGTGGTATTTTTCGTTAAACCAGTTACCTTAGAATTTTTACTTCCCTTTGCGCACTAAATCCATTTTCAGACGTTTTCGGGAGTTTGCGTTTTGGGCGGTTTGCGTTTATGATGTGAACGCACAAATTTATTTTTAACGCTCGCGTCTGTTCATTCGAATCATGCATCGCCACCTTTGAAAGTCGCGACTTTGACATTTTGACAGTGTTACAGCTGGGAGTTTAGTTGATAGTTGTGGGTGTCGATACTTGAATGACATACAAGGTTATTCTAAAGTTGATCATGCAGACAACGCTTTGATGAATAACACGGGTTCAATAGAACGTTCAAATGATATAATAATCTCCGAATGCCTTGTTGGATGGGTCCACAAGCAAAGACAGTTTTATTGGAACGAATAACAAGTTCATTCATAGGTATTATGAAAATACATACATGTAGATAATCCTCATACAGTCTCCGTCTCATCCATTCATATCTGGCCTCTGTACTAGCGGTGCCTATTGTAGGTTAACACCAAAGTAATGTGGACCAGAAAATGAAAATAAATAAAGTTACTCCCGTTGGAAATTCTTCCTTATATCGCACGGAACTTGAAGCATGAGTCCGGCATATTCTGAATTAAGTGGCGACCTTCGTATCTCATTAAAAGCCACGTTATAACTGATTCAATCTTCAAATATATAGGGAGCTCTAACATCAACGTCTTACTCTGACGGAATCTTCTCACGAAAGGCCAAGAACGACCGTTAGCATAAATTACATGTAAAACGGATTACATCATAATCACTAAGTGACGTATTAAATTATATCGCGTTCACTTATAATACAAAAGGGTGCAATATCATATAACCACTCTTTAACAATATACCCCGCGCCAAGGGAAAAAAAATTCATATAATATGAATTTTTTTCTTTCAATCACCACAATTGTGATGAACAATCTCAATTAAATCTAAAAGGGATCGCGAAACACCCTACCAGTGGCCAAATATGATTACATACATATGTCAATGTCTATCGTCCACAAGAAACTGTGAGTCAAAAGAAATACATCCGTATCAATATGACTAATGTTAGAGAGAAAATTGTCAACAGTCGAGTACAGTAAAGATCATAGATAATAATTAACAGTCAATTAAGAAAGTATGTAATTAAAGATAGTTACTAACTATAATTCCTATCTCTAAGAATAATAATAAATGAGAAATAGGTGTGTGTGTGTATCTAATGATAAGCAAAATATGGTTGACACTATACAAATGTGAAATATAAACAATATCTAATGTAATCTTAACAATAAGAAAAGAGTATGGTAATATAGAAAAAGAATAAGCACGAAAGAATATCGGAATAGAATAATGAGATCAAATTTAAGGAGTATACAGATGAGATTACAAAAAAGGGAAGTAAGTAGAATAAGTCTAAGAGAAAAAAAAATAAATCATGAGTTATGTAACTTAGAATCAAATGATAAAATATTCATGTAATGTGTTGTAAATGTTATGTTATACATGTGAGAACAGTAGATTAATTATAAATACACAACCAACATACTAAGATTAATCTAATAACTAAAGTTCTAAGTATGAATAAAACAACAAATAATAATATACTATATGTCCATAAGAAATCGTTCAGTCCAGCATAGTTCAATAACCATCTCCATTTCCAGGGAAAATCCTCTGAAAGTTGCAGCGTACGTCAAAGTCACGAACCAAAACTTGTGAAGTGGTGTTCTTACGAACGTCAACCTTGTTAACGAAATACAAATGTGCAAAGTTCTCATCCATCTCTGTCGAATTCTGATATGCAATTAGAGTCCATGGAAGGTGTACGTATATAACAATTCTGTATGGCTCGATCAGCCAGTGCAGATAGAGTGCACGAACACAATACGTGAAAATTCATGGAACCAATCCAACGTGTGATAAAGTTATCATCGTGTACCAATATCGGGTACCAACTTGAGTCGATATGTCCTGTTATAGTCCTTAATGACTTCTTGTAAGTTGAACGTAAGGATACAAACGATAGTCTGTAAAACATCATCAGGTATAGAAGGTGTACATCGAGATAGCGAATCCGCTACAACGTTATCTGATCCTGGAATGGATTCGATCTCAAAGTTGAATGGCTGGAGTAAAATCGAAAACCGAGCCAATTTGTGGTTGCGATGATCAGCTCGTTTCAAAGCCGCAACCGACTGCCGGTCTGTTTGTATAATGAATGGCGCTCCAAGAAGATATCTTTCGAGTTTCTGGATTGCCCAGACAACCGCTAAGAGTTCTTTTTCGACGATGAAGTATTTCTTTTCGGCCTCCGTCAACTTTCTTGAAATATACAAGGTAGGATGAAGGACATTGTTGAAGGATTGCATCAGAACTGCTCCCAAGCCGTAACTGCTGGCATCTGTTTGAAGGATATATACTTTTGTAATATCAGGCAACCTCAAAATAGGAGGTGAAGAAAAAATATCTAAAATGTTATTGAAAGCTATCTGGCAATCATTTGACCAGCTTACCTTTATTGGCATTCCCTTGCGTAATAAGGATGACAGTACACTTAACTCATGCTGTATTGACTGAGCATGAGGATCATGAATAATGATAGGCAACAAAAAAGAACAAGTGTAAACAGTATGTAACATTAAAGGATCTAAGAAGAGCCTATTCTGACATCAGAATGAAAAGATATATGTTACATGTTAATATCTGCGTGACGCAGAATCAGGTACTAATTGGAACCTGAGGAAATGGTGGTGAAAAGAAGCACCATTGTCCCGCTGAACAAACTTACGAGTGTCCCTATTTGTATAAAAGGAAACTAAAGCCTCACCATATCTGTTATCGGGAAATGGCAACAGACGTACAAACTTGATGTCTGCAGTGAAGTGAAAAAAATCACCTAGTACCTGCCATGTAGTCCCTGGTGGCAGATTGCGCACTAGAACGGTGCGTGAGTATGCACCTTTCCCAATATACGTCAACCCATAGTCACGAACCTGTGAGCAGGGGTGGTGAGCATGTTTAGTTACATGAGAAACATTAACTTTCTTCTGTCTCATGGATATGATATTTTTATTAGATGACGTATCATACTGATTGAACTTAGTATGATACCTATCAGCATGCGAGGATGTAGGTTTAAAGCATGTCGTAGAAGACAGCCTACTAGGCAAAGTTAAAACTTTGTTTACAGACGTACTGGTCTTAGATGGAACACGCAAGTATTTACCATAACATCACCAACCTCGTGTTTAACACCATTACTCATTTAGTAAATTTTTTCCACTCTTAACAACCTCAACAGTTGTTTTAATATTAGTTTCATTATGATCATGTCGCCATGACTGACTCCCAGAATTGGCAGTATTGTTTCGACTGGAAACATTGGCATCAGAGTGATGTCGAGGGAAGATGTACTTGCCTCAACATGATTTTCTTACGTTTTCAGGTTATGCTGACCTGTTTTTAGCACACTTAGTACCAATGGCATGTTGTAGAATAGGTTTGTCATAACCAACGTTGGACAATAAATTCTTGTTTAAAACAACGTCCAGCAAGCCATCAACTCTTTTCCTCAATTTAGCAATTTCTAAATTCTGGAGTGAAATCTCCACACTCTGTCTCTGATTTACCTTTTTAAGGTTAACATTCTTATTGTTCTCCTTAAGGAGCAATGCCTCACAGTTAGCCAACTTTTTACTAGTCAAATTTTCATGTTGACTTTAAAGGCCTCTGAGTTTTTGATTCTCAAGATCAGGTGCTCCCACCTTATTATTAGTCAACCTTTCACGTTGATCTTAGAGGCATATGAGTCTTTGATTGGCAAACTCAAGTGCTGCTACATTTAACTCACACTCCATACACTTCAATTTTTCACTATGTTTATCCACAATTACCACCTCCAGTAATCACTGCATATCAGCTTGAGCCTGGGCCAAATTTTTTTTCTCAAGAGTCAATTCTTCTACTCTCCTCTTCTCAGCTAATTCTCCCTGACCTCTTTCCACTTCTATCATATCAATCTTTAATTGTAAACTAGAAACCTCAGATGTCAATTCTTGAATCTGAGTCACCTGTGCACGACAGTCTAATTGCAAAGCTGCATTAAGCTGTTCAACTTCACCACGGACATTCCTTTCTTCATCAAGCAATTTTTTTAATGAGCTTACCTCATCCTCTAGCTCCTTTTTCTGACGAGTAGTAAAATTTAAAAAGTTCAAATTATCCGATTTCAGGAGCTCCACCTTGTTCTCATACTCTCTTGTCACCTGCTGCAGCTCACTAGTAAGAGCCTTTTCCTTACATCGATGTTCGTCCTTTATCTGCTTCTTATGAACATCGTTGTTGAGTATAGCATCTCGTATGTTATTTAATATATAACCATGTTGTACATGGACGTAGAGTTCCATAAACATACGAAGATGCCCACGCAGTAATTCTGCTAGATCCCTAGCCATCATAATATGAGGAACAGAATGAAAATTAAAATTAGAAAAATCCACCAGTTCTGATGCCACATGACATAAGAAACGGTCCATCACATATTCCTCAAGTGCTGGGCCTTGCAATCTATTATCCCTACCATCCTGGAGAAGATCCTCCAGTAAGGACATCATGTCCTCCGTATCCATTTTAGTTAATAATGTGGCTTACTCAGTCAACAAAAGTAGTGGCTATTGGCCTAATAACGCACTGCAAGCAATAATTATGGCTATCTTACAATATGTGCATAAATCACTACGCAAGCAATATTAATATAATGTCATGAACGAAAAGAAATAGGAAAAGTAAAGCAAAGTACTATACAAAACAATATCACACCACAAGATCAAATGACACACGAGAAAACGTTTGTAATAACCAAAATAAAATTCTACCAGTGAAACAAGACGAAAACAGCAAATTAGGTCAATCTACCGCAAGAACAATCTAAAAACAGACATATACAGGACCCAATACAGACAGCTGATTTGAAAAAAACTAAACGATAGCAAGGTTAGATCTACAAATTACAAACAACCGATGACACAACTAAGAAAAATTAAACTGAGATCAATGAAAATACAATATAAATAAACAAAACGTTCATTCATTCATTCATAACCCTCCACTCTCAAAGGAGCATAGGCCTTCAACAAACACATGCCAAGTCCTCCTGTCACGTGCCATCATCTCAAGTTCTTTCCACATTCTCCTCATCATTTTCACCTCTGTTTCCAGCTCTCTTCTCCATGTGCTTCTTGGTCTACCTCTGCCTCTCTTGCCCTGGGGGTTCCAGAACAAGGACTGCCTTGTAATGCTATCAACAGGTTTTCTCAGTGTGTGTCCAATCCATCGCCATCGTCTTCTTCTCCTGTTCCACTGGCACTTGTCTAGTTCTTGTCCTCAGTTCCACGTTGGTAACCTTGTCATACCATTTTAATCCTTCTATTCTACGCAAGCACCCATTTATGAAAGTCTGTAGCTTTTTGGTTGTTGTCTTTGTTGTTCTCCATGTCTCAGAGCCATACAATAGGACTGACTTCACATTTGAGTTGAAGATTCTTATTTTCGTGTTGGATCCGATTTCTCTTGATCTCCATATATTTCCAAATGCAATGAAAGCTCCTCTTGCTTTTTGTATTCTTATTTTGATATCACTGTCTGTCCCTCCAACTTTGTCTGTATTGCTGCCAAGATATGTGTACGATTCTACATCTTGCATTGGTGTTTCTTCAAGTTCAACCCTGTTATCATTACCTGCATTTATTCTCATTATTTTTGTCTTTTCCCTGTGTATTTTCAGACCCAATTGCCGTGACCTCTCATCGAGTGTTTTCAATTTGTCCTGCATCTGATTACGGTTATGGGACAGAAGAGCCAAGTCATCAGCAAAATCCAAATCATCCTACTGCTTAGTCAGAGTCCACTGGATTCCATTTCTGTTGTGTGTTGTCGATGATCTCATAACTCAGTCTATTGCTAGTAAGAAAAGAAATGGAGACAAGAGGCATCCCTGTCGCACTCCTGTTCTTATCCCAAATGGTTCTGTAAGCTGTCCTTCGTGAAGAACTCTGCATGTCATGTTTTCATATGTTTTCTATATTAAATTAATGATCTTCAGGGGAACTCCATAATGCCTCATCAATTTCCAAAGTGATTCTCTGTCTACACTGTCAAATGCCTTTTCGTAGTCCACAAATCCGATGTATAGTGGTGAATTCCATTCCAGACTTTGTTCAACTATTATTCTCAAAGTGGCTATCGGGTCTGTACATGATCTGTTTTGTCGGAAACCTGCTTGTTCATCTCTCAGTTGCTTGTCTATGGACTCCTTTAATCTCTCAGACGATTCTGTTTAATACTTTTCCTGGCACTGATAGTAACATTATTCCTCTATAATTTGTGCACTCTTGTAGATTTCCCTTCTTAGGCAACTTAACCAGATATCCTTCCTTCCATTCTGCTGGTATCTCTTCTATTTCCCAGACTTTACCAAGTAATTTATATAACATCTCTGTAGCCGTGCCGATATCTGCTTTAATAGCCTCTGCTGGAATGCCATCAGGTCCAGGCGCTTTTCCATCTCTTAGAAGCTTTATTGCTTTCTTTATTTCTTCCTTCGTTGGTCTTTGACCGTTAATTTGTAGCTCTTCTTCGGCTGGGGTCAATATGTCAGAAACAGAATTCATCAAAGACCTAAAACAACACCTTTCACACCTGATCCAGAGGACCTGGAAATTGATGGCTCCTCTCCAGTTCTACCCGAGCAACAGGTTGTTTTGCCAGACATGGAAAAACACTAGTGAAGTGAACATTTCCAATCTTCCAGAGAAGTTGATCCTTCAACTCCAGCTTACTTCTAGTCCTGGGAAAGCTGGCAAAGAACATTCTCTCCTACCATCTTGCCCTAAGAGACCTCAAAGAGATCGCAAGAAACCCTCCTGGATGAATGACTTTGTTCACTCATAAAGAAGGGGGGATGTTGATGTCTTGATGTTTAGCTTGTTTCCTACTAGAGCTCCTTGCCCTTAGGCTAGCTCTATTTTTCTCTTCTTCCTACTTCCTGTTTTCCTAAGATGGCGAATTAAACATGTCGATCCTTGTATCTTGTGTTCAAGCTTCGTGATTATGCTTCGTAACGTGAGTATGTATGACAGCCAGCCACGTCTCATTATATCTTACAATATTTACTACACACGACGGTAAATATCAACAACGGCGTTGCGGTATTTAATGTTTGGTTTTTCAGATTTTTAAAGGGCATCGTAAGACCTATCAGCGTACCAAATATCAGACGTCTTGGTAGCCTAGAAGTGATCAAACAATTTCGTGCGGACAGATGGACGGAAAATACGCTTCTATTATATATAATAAGATAGACATTTTGTCTGTTGTGTGTCATACCCCAATTGTTTTCTTGATGTGTGGAATCAGTATATGTTAACTTTGTTAATTGATCTATTTGTTTTGCTGAGATTTTATATTTTCCTCATTTAGTTTGTTTTGATTTTTAAGGACGATCTTTATTATACACGGACAGCTCCATCAGTGCTCCGATCTCCGACCTACCACGGCCTCGTGACAATGTTGTCGTAAAATTAGGATTCTGATCACAGTGGACAGTTATCAGAGTAAGCTACGTCTTCACTGAAGCAGGTACCCTTCACTGGGCTTATTTTGTTTCATGTTCAATCACTGACACTAAAACAGGGTGGAACGTGAACAGTGGACCATCCCTGCTACTTGTCTTCCACACTGTGATTTTGATGAACAGGAGTCGTAACATGGTCAACCAGTGTGTAACACGTGAAACAGTGAACTATCACTGTTACCTTGCCTCATCATTGTGACTACGAGGACCAGGAGTCTTATCCACGCGATACCAGTTAAGTTCACCTAAGAGAGGACATACCACCAAATTTTTTTAATTGTGTGTGATCAGACGAACTATTTACAGACACTAACTTTTTTTTCACTGAGTTCAATTTTCTCTGTCATGACTTCCATTTTCTGTAAAATTGCTTCCTAGATATTTAAGCTCTGGAACCTGTTTAAAGTCTGATGTTGTGTTGACATGTAATGATAAGGGGGCCTGGCCGATCTTCTGACCTTCATAATTTCTGTCTGTGTTATGCTGATCTTCATAAGGTATCTTCCACAGGTTGAATTAAGTGCATTTGCATGATTTGCTATATGTTTTCATCTTCATACACTAGACTTTGGCCATCTGCAAAAAAGTAACTAATTGGAGAGGAGCTTTTCTTCATTTTTTCTGAGTTTACTTCGTCTGTTAGATTTTGCTGTTGTTGTTGTTGTTTTGAAAAGGTGATGGGTGGGAGAGCGGGAGAGGGGCACTTAACAGCTGACCATTATTGCCTCTTCTTGTTCCATCTTGGTCTATCCTGTTCAACCTGAAAATTGGTTATAATTGGGGTATTTAGTGTCATTTTTATTTACTAATTTTGTATTAAATTTAAAATAACGATTGTCTTTTGCAGTTTGCTGCTTTTAATTTATATTAGTATTTGTCATTTTAATTTTCAGTTTTGTATTGTATTGTATATAGATAACAATTGTTTTCTTTGAACTTTTTTTAAAATTTGTATTAGTATTTGTTCTTTTTGGGTTGATGTTTTTTTTTTTTAAACCTCGTTGTCTTTCCCTTGTCCTTGAGTAGTTAGTAAGTTTGCAAATTTTTTTCTGTTGTTTTTATTTTTTATTTTTTAAAAATTAATGATTGTTTGTTTTTGTTGCTTAATTTCTATGTGGGTTGAATGTCTTTTCTGAAGTATTCTTTTTGTTATTATTACCAATATTGTCACTGTATTAACCTATATAATTTCCTTTGTTTTTTATATATATCTTTTAAGTATTGTTTTGGGCTTCTCCTGGTGCATCTATACTTAAAACCTTATCACCTGTCATGTCTGTATTGTGATTTCTAAAGTATGTTTTTAATTCTAGCCTCTGTTGTTCGTATTTTCTACAGTGGATCAGGTAGTAGTGATCTATGTCATTTACTTCCTGACATTCTTGGCAGTGTGATTCCTCTATCATAAAGTACGCTGCACAGAGACGGAGACCCACAGCTTTTTAATCGAGGGTACATTTAGTTCTTCTCTGACCAGGCACGATCTTGTAGGTTATTTCAGCAGTTTGAACGCGTGTCTGTCTTTTCTACTGTTCTTCCATGTTGTCTTCCATTCCTCGTTTATATATAGTTAGCTTCACATGGCTCTTGATCTCCGACCTTCCCAGTCCTGCTCTTATATTGTTTTTACTTATTCTTCCATACTTGGCGTTCTGGTCTGCCAACTCGTTACCAGCTATACCTATGTGTGCTGGAACCCACACTAGCCTCACACTACATCCTCTGTTCCCTAGTGATGTATTAATTGCAAGAATTTCTTCCTTTATGTCTGGGCCGGCTGCACTTACCTGGGTTTCTAGTGCTTGTAGTGATGATAGTGAGTCTGTAAATATTCGTAACAGTTTCTAGTGGGTTATCTTCGATTATTTCTAAACTTTTTAGAATTGCTACCATCTACGCAGTAAAAATCGAAGCCCCTTCAGTTACACTGTAACTCTTCTTAATTCCCCACTGTGGTATCACTACTCCTGCATCTAGTTGCCCACTATCACCCTTGGATCCATCAGTGTAGACGGCCAGACTTTGTTTTGTAAGTTGATTTATGAACTTTCTAATTTTAGTTTGGCTCCCTTATCTTCTATGTTTTGTTTGATCTTTTCAGTAAGTGAGTAGTCTATGATCGGTGTTTTTTAGTTTCCCAGGTTGGTATTGTGCTTTTATATATTTATTACTATTATTAATTGTGTTTGAACAGTTCTTTGAACTGTGTTAGATCTTCTACAGTTCTCCACCCTGTTGGATATCTTTATTTATTTAAGGGGACGTCCCATACACTTGGTTGGTTTTTGACAAATGCTTTATGTGCTGGGTGGGTCACTTCTTGTGCTACTTTACTCCAATAATTTAATCTTAGTTCTTTCCGTCTTAGACCAAGGGGTTGTATGCCAAGAGCTACTTCTAGTGCTTCTACTGGTGTTGATATAAATGCACCTGCAAATGGTTCTCATGGCTGCATTTTGGATTCTGTCTAGTTTTGCTATGTTAGAAGCTGCAGCTGAGTTATAGACTATGCTGGCATAATCTAGTTTCCCCCTTATGAAAGACTTGTAGAACATAAACATTATTTTATTGCTGGCCCCCATCCATTACCTTTTACTATCCTTAGTATATTTAGGGGTCCCCTACAGCTTTCTACTAAATTGTCTATATGTTTATTCCAATTTAGTTGTTTATCTAAAGTTATGCCCAGAAATCTAGTTGTTGAGGAGGTACATATTTTATGTCCTTTAATGGTTATATTGATTTTGTTATTTTTTTTTTAATTTCCTTTGCTGAATATCATACCTACTGTTTTGTTTACATTAATTTGGAAGCCCCAACTTTTCATCCACTCTGAAACTTTGTCTATTTGTTTTTGAAGTTTTTGGTAAACTGTCGTAATTTTTATAGATAGGCCTAAGATGAAAAATTTATGGTAAAAACCCGTCCGAGCAGAGGTGATATAGTGAGAGCTAAGTGAGAGGAAGGTGTGAGAAATAGTCCTGTTTACGAGGAGAACTGGTGTAAGAGAAAATACGGTCTTGGATTGAGTAATTGCTCTAAATCCAGCCTATCTAGTACGACACACTTTAATGGAGACGCCCTTTCTCACTTGATATGATTCAAATTACACTACCCTCACGTACGCACACACAAACAGTTTTGTGACATAAATACGTACATACGTGGAAAACAGATAAACTATGGGTCACATATAAATGGCAGGGGAGGTTTTGACCAACACCAATAGCTTAAGGTTTATTAAGTTTATTATATCGTTAGAAAATAGATCACAACATCAATATATAGTTATCATTACATCATATATACACACACATACACACATACATACACACACATACACACATATACACATATACACACATACACACACATATATACACACACATACACACACACATACATATAACGTACACATTTTCAGGGTCATAGCTGTTGGGAATCGTGTTGCACGTGTAACTTTCATTGTTTTCATGTAGTCTGTACACAAACCCGTGGGTTGAATCATGCACTTTCCATTCCAGCAGCCATTCGCCCTCTACCTCATGACAAACACGGGGAAAATCCATTCCCACACTTTTTTTTTCCAGCTTCTCGGCATCAGTATATATAATAGTGGTGCGTTTTTAATGTGCTTCAGTATATATATATATATATATATATATATATATATATATATATATATATATATATATATATATATATATATATATATATATATATATATATATATATATATATATATACACTTGTATATATACGAGGGACGGTCAAAAAGTAATGCCTCGTAATTTTTAATTTCATTCAATAGGCAAAAAAAAAAAAAAAAAGATAAAATTCACATTGAAATGTAGCCCCAAGTCTGAACTTCAAAAATTTATTTCTCAATGTAGTCTCCGTTATTTGTTACAGTTTTTGTCCATCTTCTCACAAGGGCATGTATACTAGAACGGTAAAAATGTGTGTCCTTTTTCCTAAAACACTGGCGTACGGCGCGTTTAAGGGTCTCGGTGTCCTCAAAGTGATGTACGCGAAGATCTTCTTTCAGTGGTCCAAACAGATGGAAGTCAGAAGGTGCAAGATCGGGACTGTAAGGGGGATGTGGTAATAATGTCCAGCTAAATTCTGCAATCGCATCAATGGTGCGTTTAGCGGTGTGTGGCGTGGCATTATCGTGCAACAGTAGTGCAGTTCTCAGATCTTTTAATGGGTAAAGTCGCCGAAGACGACCTCTAAGCTTCTTCAAAGTTTCAATGTAACGGTCTGCATTCACCGTGTTTCCCTGTTCCAAGAAGTCGAGAAGAATCACACCCTTCTCATCCCAACACACGGAGGCCATAACTTTCCCTACAGATGGTGAACTTTTGAACTTCTTTCTTGTCGGCGATGTTGTGTGATGCCATTCCATTGACTGCCTCTTGGATTCTGGTTCAAAAAAAATGAACCCAAGTCTCATCACCTGTCACAATATTCGATAAAAACTCTTCTCCTTCAGTTTCGTAACGGTGCAGGAGGTTGATGGCTATGGTTTTCCTTGTTTCTTTATGTCTGTCTGTCAACATTCTGGGTACCCACCGTGCACAAACCTTTGAATAACCCAGGTCTTTAATGATGTTCTGGACACTGCCTTTACTAATGGACAACATGTGTGGTGGATTTGATGTTATTAATTGTTGTTATGTATTAGTATTATAATAAATGAGATTAGCTATGAAGGTCCCTGAATTTACTCAATAGTATTGTGAACTTTTCAGGGTGCCTTTCCGCTACCACCCCCTTTATCTCATTCAAAATTTATCTATTTTAGTATATTAAATGACTTCGTGTTGTGTCTAGGGTTATGAATGTAGAGTGTGAAGCACAATAATTAACAAACATACAAACAAATAGTTTATTATTCACAACAGCACACAGTACCACCACAATAACATACCAACGACACTTTAAAAGGCTATCTTATTTAAGACTGTGGTTGAATTTTGTGTAAATAAGATTTTTACAGTTTTATTATCCTGATTCAAATTTATTTGTAATCAGGACAGACAATTTAAAAGTGAAATCACAATAATCAATTACATCAGTCAAATAGCACAATAAATTCTTTGTCCATATATATAAAATAATTAATCGAATCTATTTATGTAGTGTTCTCCTACTTTAAGGTAATACTGGTGGTAATACTCGGGTGTTGTTGTAATCATGTCCTTATGGAATTGTTTGTTTCTATTTTGTCACTTGTGGAACTATTAAATATTTGTCCCAGTTTTATTCACTGTCATAAGATCTTTATTTTTAAAGTTCTGTAGTTTGAGCTTTCAGGTGCCGAACGAGAACTTAACTTGGCATTAGAGGATAGCTTGAACCTTTCCTCTGCTCGCTTGACAATCTGTTTCCTGTTTTATAGGTAATGGCCACTAGCATGGGCTCGCAGTAAACAGGCAGAGTCTTGAATCAATCAATTTTCAAGCGTATGGTACCACATTAACGTCAGTACCCAGGACCTCTGAAATGTGAAGGTATGCATCCTTCGTAATATCTAGCATACACTAATAGTCCACAGTTAAGAACATGTACATTACAAACAAACAAAAGGATCATATCCTTATACAAACCGATGCCACCATTTTCTTTTGATGTGACAATGTACACCAGTATTCCTTTCCCTAATAGTTACAACGCCACTGCAATTCCGGCTGTAATCTCTTCCATATAATAGGATAGGTATTAAGTTCCTTTATGACAATCATACCTATTCTTGTAGTTTTACACCTCTCTGACAGACTATCACATGGTGGATCAATCTTTAGGCTTTGCCTCATGTTCGCTATAGACCCACTCATGTCCATACATATTTTATTATTTCACATTCAATTTTTATATAAAATACAGGTTAATAAATGTCAAGCTTACCACAATGTTCAATGAAATACACACAGAGAAGATGACTGACACAGTTTCGATCTGTCGTATTGCCCAGACTGCTTATAACTTATATTCACAGCCTGCTCTCATCTATCACTGTTTAAAATTTTCTAGAAATGGCGTCCCCCTAACGCTTATTCTGACAATATCGATTCAGTTAGCCAATCGCTATTAATTTTACAAGGGTAAACAGTCTTTTCAAAAATATCATTCAAACTTTTCCTACGTTACTTAGGCTATTTATGTTTATTCAAAGGTCAGCCAATAATATCACTGACAAACAACATTTTTCTTTCTTATATAAGAATAAGTGTTCTTAGGTCAGTTTCTTGCGCTGATTTCAAATCTGAAATCCGTTTATCTCTATCACATCGGGTTCTTAAGATATTTGTGAATAAATATATTTTTGGGCAACCGTTATTTGCTCCGTTTCATTTTTACTATATAACTTATTAAAAATTAATAAAATGCAAAATAATTCTACTTTTTATACTGCTAAAAGATGCATGACATATGTTACGCTATTTTTCAAATAGTTACTGTATTTTGAAATAATTCTGAGCGAAATATGGCTTCTAGAAGTTGTAGAAATTCGGCTGATCTGTTCTGTTACGTGTGCGGATATTTTACCTATCGTGTTCACCAGAAAAACGTTACACCATTACTAAAGAAAGCATATGAACTTTATTTCGATTCGAAAGTTGATGATGCAAATAAATCTTGGAAGCCAAATGCAGTTTGTTCGACTTGTGCAAATACATTGGCAGGTTGGTTACGAAAATCGCCGAAGCATAAGTCGATGCCTTTTGGAGTGCCAGTAATATGGCGTGAACCGACAAATCACGCTACTGATTGTTACTTCTGCTTGACAAATACCAATGGTTTCACTTTTAAAACTAGAAAGTCTGTGGTTTATCCAAATATTGAATCGGTTTCGAAACCAGTGCCTCATGATCCAATCACGTGTCCGATCCCAGTTCCACCAGAACAATATCCGTTGGACGTGAATGAACCATCAGAAAGTGATAGTTTACCTGCTTTAGAAACTAATTCTGACTCGGATTATATACCGGTGAAAGATCGTATTCACTTAATTAACCATTCAGAACTTTCAGATCTAATACGTGATCTCGCTCTTACCAAAAGACAAGCGGAATTACTCGGTTCGCAACTCAAAGAATGGAATCTTTTAGCGCCCAATACTCCGATACCTAAATTTCGTCATAGACTCAGAGAACTTGTTCAATACTTTGAGATGGATGATGACATTTGCTATTGCAAAGATGTAAACGGTCTAATGGTGCACCTCGGTCATGAGCACATAGTCAACGAATGGCGACTTTTAATCGACTCTTCCAAGACTAGTCTAAAAGCCGTGTTACTGCATAACGGAAATTTATTTTCATCAATTCCAGTCGCCTACTTTGTTCATATGAAAGAAACTTATGACAATATGGCTATACTTTTGGCAAAAATAAAATACAATGACTACCAATGGCGGATTTGTGGAGACCTAGAGGTCATTGCAATTCTCACGGGCATGCAGACTGGGTATACTAAATTTTGTTGCTTTCTATGTGAATGGGACAGCCACAACAGACAGGAACATTATGCAAGAAAGGTGTGGCCTATCAGGGATCATATGCAGCTCGGGCATAAAAATGTAATACACGAGTCATTAGTTAACAAAGACAGCATCATGTTTACCACCGTTACATATAAAGTTGGGGCTCATGAAGAATTTCGTAAAAGCGTTAGATAAAACGAGCAAAGCTTTCACTTTTCTTCGAGAAAAGTTTCCGCAAGTTAGCGATGCAAAGATAAAGGAAGGTATCTTTGTAGGACCACAGATTAGGAAAGTTATTGCAGACAAACAATTCGAGAACTCGTTACATGGTAGTGAACTTCGCGCATGGAGGCATTCGAATCGATCGTCGATAACTTTCTGGGAAATCACAAATCTGTCGACTATGTGCATATTGTTAAGCAGTGCATAGATGCATACAGAGTTATGGGCTGTAACATGTCCCTCAAAATCCATTTGCTCGATTCGCATCTTGACTTTTTCCCTGACAACCTTGGCGAAGTCAGCGAACAACATGGAGAACGATTCCATCAAGATATCGCCGTAATGGAGTCACATTATCAAGGACGGTGGAGTGTGACCATGCTTGCCGATTATTGTTGGATGCTTCATCGCGATGTACCACATGCCATTCACCGACAAAAGTCGACTGCAAAGAAATTCAAGCCTACATAACTGTTGTACTTCTTGTACAAATGATGTTGTAATACGGTATGTGTTGTTAAAAAACTTCAATTGCGTATTTCTAGAGATCCCGACCTGATAGAGAAAAACGGTTTGCAGATTAAAAAACAGCGCATTAAAATTGACCAGAAAAACATAGAAATGTTAGAGAAAGAAAAAAAAAATTTTTTTGTTAGCCAGTGTATTTAGTCTCCCTTCAAATGTCTTGGTCAGCAAGTCTTCAGGTACACGAATCCACGATTTTTAAGGAGCTATGTGGCTTAGTTCAAAATTCTATAATTTTTTTCCATGTTAGTTGTTGATTTTTAAACTACCTCCTGTTCACTTCTTTACTCATGTACTTACGAGATAATTACGAGAGCTTAGGTCATTCATAATAAGAGCTAAACGTGTTTCCATGACGTAGTGTCCACAATTCTAACTTTTCTCATTGTATTTGGGGAAACCCCTAAGGCAAGGCTTGCCAATATGCTAGTGTTGGCTTTTAGTTTAAAATCAATGCGAAACGAATTAGCATTTCATCTTTCCTTGCCCCTCCTCGTTCCACAATGCATTTTAGGCAAATATTTTCTTAGAACTAGAAAAAGTGAGTGTTTATGTCAAGGACGAATTTGAAAAATTGGGGTACCGTTTTGTTCGGCTATTCGTTAGCAAAAATATCTGAAGGCGTAGGCGATACCAACCGTTCTAGCTGAAAATTCTTTTGTACTTTCTTATCTTTGCCTTTATTGTTATATATTAATTTAGATATTGTATTTAGAAATCACTACACATGTCTACCCTTTAGAACAGACGATCATATGTCAGTTCCTATTTCTTAATACACATAGATACATTTACTATCTATGCCTGGTGACTACTTTGATGTTCGTCATATGGATGTCTGCTTAAAAAATCAGCTCCCACATTAATTTTTCCGGGAATGTACTCTATGGTAAACTGAAATGGCTGTAGAAGCAAAGACCAGCGTAATAACCTAGCATTTTCATGCCTTGCTTGTGACAGACACACGAGTGGTTTATGATCTGTCTGGATCTTAAATGATTTTCCATAAAGATACATCTGGAACTTTTTTATACCCCATATAACTGCCAGACATTCTTTTTCACTTGTTGAATATTTTTGTTCTGCTGTGTTCAACTTACGGCTAGCATAAGCTACTGGGGTTAATTCCCCATCAAGTGAATTTGACCGTTGTAATAGAGTTGCACCCAAACCGATATTACTAGCATCCGTTCTCAGAATGAATTCTTGACTCAAGTCAGGTAATTTCAAAATAGGCCTGCTTGTGAGCTTTTCTTTCAATTCTTGGTATGCTAATTCACATTGCGCTGTCCAAATAATTCTATCAGGATTTCCTTTGCGCGTTAAATCAGTCAATGGAGCACATATGGAGTTAAAGTTTTTAATATATTTTTGGTAAAAACCACATAATGAGACAAAAGATCTCACATCCTTTTTTGTTTGTGGTCTTGGTGCCTTTTTTAACTTCTCCAGGTTCTTGGGGTCAGGGGTCATGTTTCCCTGATGTACTGTGTGTCCCAAGAATTCTAGCTCTTTACATCCAACACAGCATTTCGTCGGTCTAGCTGTCAAATTGGTCTCTCTCAGTCGATCAAACAACATATTCAGAGAGTTAATGTGTTCTCAAATGTTTCTGTTGCTATAAGGATATCATCCATGAAAGTTGAGTTCATCCAACACAGTTCCTGTCAAATGCAATGACAAATATTCTTCAAATGTTTCTGTTGGATCATCATGAAGTTGGTGATGCATGGATTCCAGGGGATCCAGTAACTTTCTCATCATCCTCGAAAACACACTCGGTGCATTTTTCAGCCCGAATGGCAACATATTAAATTCATAATGTCCTTCGGAGGTGCTAAAGGCTAAATAAGGTTTTACTTCCGGCTTTACTGGAATCTGATAGTAGCCTTTACTCAGATCCACTTTAGAGAAATATTTAGCTCTATTCAGCCTGGCAAACAGCTGATTTGTATCAGGTAATGGATCCACCTGACCTTCTGTGACAGCATTCAGTTTCCTGTAATCTATACACAGCCGGTGTTCTCCAGAGGGTTTTCTTAACAGAACCACACTGGAACTGTAGGAAGATTCACTGTGCGAGATAATCCCTTCTCTCAACAGATAATCTATCTCCTCCCTTAAAGCTTTTTCCTTAGCGAACGGAATCGAATAGGCTTTCATACAGATTGGTGTTGGGTCTACGAGTTTCATATCATACTCCAATAAATTTATATGCCCCGGACGGTCCGTTAACACATCTGTATGATTATTCAGAACCTGTTGAACCCTCTCCCTCTGATTTTCCGTTAAGTGTGTGCTGATTTTGACCTGTGCAGCGGTCTCACAGGGATGTAAAGGATATTCATGAGAAGTGAGTGGTTCCTTTTTCATCTGCATTGCAACAGACAAGGTCAGTAGGTGTGTCTCTTCCTGGTTTTCTCTGTCTAGATATTTCTTCAGGAGATTCACATGATAGATTTTCTCTTTCCCTTTCTTATCTATCTTATAATTTGTTCTAGACACCTTCTCTAGAACTGTATATGGACCTTGCCATCCAATTTGCAATTTATTCTGGCTGCCGGGCAGTAGAAGGAGCACCTTCTCTCCCACAGCTAATTCTCGATCCTTCGCTTTTTTTATTGTAATAGGCAGCATGCTTTTTCCTGGCTTGTCTCAAATTTTCATTGGCAAGTTTCCAGCCAGTTTTAAGACGAGTGGTCAGCTCGTTCACATATTGATATGATGAGGTAATACTTTCTTCTGCCTTTTCATCGGTCCATGTCCTTAACAAGGTTACATATGGACTTTTAATTTTTCTGACATAGTTTTCATAATATTGGAAGCCTTGTTATGAGGACGTTTTTCCCTCTTGTCATCATTCACAAATCGACCACTACCAATTTTTCTCTTGGGGTTTTCTTCCCACTTTAAATTCCTTGTGAGAGATCTTCTCTCTCTTTTATCTTCCTCCAGTTTACATATGTCAGACCGAGGTTTTTTCGGCTTATTCTGGGGTAAGACATCTCTTTGTACTTGTTGCATCGTGGCCATTGTAAAACATCCAAGTGAAGACTGTCTGTGAAAAGGGGGCTCCCATTCCACTTTGTCTACATTATTAATTTTATTTTTCTTTCCATTGTCAGGCCTAAGTTTGCCCCTTGGCGTGTCTAGGTCCTGATCAATTTTCCCACTTGTGGGTGTTCCCTCATGTAATAAGCCACATCTTTCTACAAAATTCTCAATGTCAAACATTTCATCTGGCCAATAATAATTTTGAGCCACCTTTTGGATGATGGTACCTATTTTCTCATGGTCCCCATCTTTTCCAACATGTATGCTCCTTATCACATCTGCCCTATACCTTTTAGGAAGTACCAGCTGTCCCTGACAATTGGATCCAGTTCCAGCCTTCCTATATATCAGGTTGTTCTTCATATAGAAGTCTCCTTTGCCTGGAGGTGTATGACATTTTGACAATTTCTTAAAACAAGGCTTGAGGGTCTTATCCCCAGCCTGCGCCTTCCTCATCTCATCTGGAGGGGTATTTATCAGATTATCCTCCTCCTTTTTAGACTGTGATCTGGTCTGAAGCGTGGCCATGTACACAGGTCTCTTTTTACACACTTCTGTGTTATGGTTGTGTATCCGACACCAACTACAATACTTCTTTCCTTGGTTAAAAGGTTTTCTGTCATTATATTTCCTTTCATTGAATTGTGAGGTTTTATTATTATAGTCATTGCGTGGCCTATCAAACTGGTGCTTACCTTTGTTCTGGTCTCTATGGTCAAACTTATTAAAGTTTTGAGGTGCCTTAAAATTTTCTACCTGTTTCTTTTTATTACCAACTACCTCTGCTTGGGCTGCCTGATACCTTTCAGCGACATTGAGTAACTCACCCAGCCTCTCTGCACCTTGTTCCATGAGAAACTTTCTCAGGTCTGGAGCCATGGACTCTCTTAGCTGCTCAATAAGGATCATCTCCTTAAGATCTTGGGTTTTCCCCAGAGCAGTCCATTTCTCCAAGTAGGTCTCTAACCGTGCAGAGAACTGGTGATAAGTCTCACCCGACAGTAGTTTGGCATTTCTAAATTTTTTTCTATAAAATTCCCCATTCTTTTCATATCTTAACAAAAGAGCCTGCTTTAGCATGTCATAATTGTCTTGGTCATCTCTGCTCATCTTGGCAAAAACTTCATAAGCTGTACCACGAAGCCCTTGTGATAACTTTAGGCTCCACCTTTCTCTCTCTAAACCATATGTGGTAGCCAAAAGTTCATATCTATTTAGATAACTTTCTATGTCATCGTCTTTCTCAACAAAATGGTCTAAATGAAAACTCATAGCTGAGGTTGAGGCTCCCTGACTAGCAGTGGCATCTGAGGTAAAAGGACTGGCACCATTTTCAGGAGCATGGCCTTGAAATTCTAACTCCCTTAGTCGTAGCTCATGCTCCCTCTGTAATTACCTATCTTCCCTTTCTGCAGCCAATCTCCTTTCTTCTCTTTCTGCAGCTAGTCTCTTTTCTTCTCTTTCTGCAGCCTGTTTCTTTTCCTCTGCCTCCCTTTCAGCCTTTTTCTCTTCCAACTGGAGCCTCTTTATTTCCGCCTCACGATCCGCCTCCAATGCCCTAGCCTCTTTGTCAGCCTCAATCTGCAGCCTCTTAATTTCTTTGTCAGCCTCTAACTTTCTTTCTGCTTCAAATTTTCTTTCTTCACGTTCAATAAATTTGTCACATTCAGTTGTGACATAGTCAATCATAATTTGCCCCTCCATTCCCAGCTCTTTAGCAGCCTGCACAGCAGCAGATCGAAACTTTGCCAGATCAGCTATTTGTACTATACAACCTTTTAAATTTCTAACTATACAAATCTCTAAATATGGCTAACAATTACTAATGATAACCAAGAACAACCACAGGCACTGACAGCTCAACTACTATTTAATTTTTCCAAAAGGAATGCTTTTAATTTTTCCCTATCTGAGATTCCTAATATAATTGATAATATTTTAAGAATTTAAAATCCCAGAAGCAAACTACCCAATATAGCTGTTGTTATAAGAAATTCAATCCCCAGGAGGGAGACCCCAATATATGTGGTGGATTTGATGTTATTAATTGTTGTTATGTATTAGTATTATAATAAATGAGATTAGCTATGAAGGTCCCTGAATTTACTCAATAGTATTGTGAACTTTTCAGGGTGCCTTTCCGCTACCACCCCCTTTATCTCATTCAAAATGTATCTATTTTAGTATATTAAATGACTTCGTGTTGTGTCTAGGGTTATGAATGTAGAGTGTGAAGCACAATAATTAACAAACATACAAACAAATAGTTTATTATTCACAACAGCACACAGTACCACCACAATAACATACCAACGACACTTTAAAAGGCTATCTTATTTAAGACTGTGGTTGAATTTTGTGTAAATAAGATTTTTACAGTTTTATTATCCTGATTCAAATTTATTTGTAATCAGGACAGACAATTTAAAAGTGAAATCACAATAATCAATTACATCAGTCAGATAGCACAATAAATTCTTTGTCCATATATATATAATAATTAATCGAATCTATTTATGTAGTGTTCTCCTACGCTTGAACCTTTCCTCTGCTCGCTTGACAATCTGTTTCCTGTTTTATAGGTAATGGCCACTAGCATGGGCTCGCAGTAAACAGGCAGAGTCTTGAATCAATCAATTTTCAAGCGTATGGTACCACATTAACGTCAGTACCCAGGACCTCTGAAATGTGAAGGTATGCATCCTTCGTAATATCTAGCATACACTAATAGTCCACAGTTAAGAACATGTACATTACAAACAAACAAAAGGATCATATCCTTATACAAACCTATGCCACCATTTTCTTTTGATGTGACAATGTACACCAGTATTCCTTTCTCTAATAGTTACAACGCCACTGCAATTCCAGCTGTAATCTCTTCCATATAATAGGATAGGTGTTAAGTTCCTTTATGACAATCATACCTATTCTTGTAGTTTTACACCTCTCTGACAGACTATCACATGGTGGATCAATCTTTAGGCTTTGCCTCATGTTCGCTATAGACCCACTCATGTCCATACATATTTTATTATTTCACATTCAATTTTTATATAAAATACAGGTTAATAAATGTCAAGCTTACCACAATGTTCAATGAAATACACACAGAGAAGATGACTGACACAGTTTCGATCTGTCGTATTGCCCAGGCTGCTTATAACTTATATTCACAGCCTGCTCTCATCTATCACTGTTTAAAATTTTCTAGAAATGGCGTCCCCCTAACGCTTATTCTGACAATA